>OX422218.1:330393838-330996755 GCA_949130495.1 Sambucus nigra
TTTGTGGTAACAAATTGTATTTTAAAAAGTTTCAAAACATGCATTTTTGGTTTGATCTTTGCCCTACACGTGTTGCCTAGTTACCCTTCACATTTGTGTTTTGTCTCTCTCACAACTTAAGACTCGATCTAAACCATTGGATTTATGTTATCGATGGTCTGCATGTCTTTTATCTCAATCCATGTCTTTATATATTGGGCCAATCAGATGGAGTTTACATGCAGTCGTTTTATAGCCTTAGGATTTACATCGATTTAATAAGACTTAATCCAAGCCGTTTATTTAATTCGTCCTTCCAGATCATTCTCTTCGCTGTATAAATATATACCAAGTGTTATACATTTACAATCTTTGGATCAGTTGTGTTCTGAGAGAAAATAAGAAGAGAGGGAGAGAGGGAGAGAGAGAGAGAGAGAGAATCAAACTCTTGTGATTTTTCTTCAGAAAAAAAAACTTGTGAGTTTGAATGTGTTCGATTGTGTGAGGATCCATCCTCTCTGGTTTTTAATCTCTTGTCCAACTAGTCACGAAGTTTGGATTTCATTTTCTTTTCATAGAAAGTGTAGATCTGAACTGTGTGTGATATAAAACACATATACATACTTAGGTTGATTTCTTTCTTCAAGAAATCCATATTTGTTGGTTGTTTTACTTGTAAATATTTTTGTTAAAAATCTTACCAACAAATCTTTTTATGTTTTCAGTTTTGAGAAAAGACAAATTTAGATTTAGTTAAGATCTTGAATGGTGTGTTACACTTTCACATATTTCACATTTTGTGAAATAACTGTGTAATTAAAATAAGGAGAAAGTGTTTAGGACCTTGGCTCTTTCTAATAGCAAGGTTGCCTCAATATTTGTGGTTATAAATAAAGATCACAAGTCTGAGATTTCAAACAAACTAAGATTCAGAAATCATATCTGCATTTTAGAACGAAATTTATAACTTTATAGGTATATTGTCTGTATAAATGTGTATGTGTGTGTGTGCATGTGTGTGTGTGTGTGTGTATGTTGTATGCATGTGTTTAGGAACTTATCCACTTACACTATTCACACTACAACCCTAAAGAAGTGTTGGTAGAGATATCATTGACTTTAGAGTCGACTGAAAGCTAAAAAGGAGAAGATGAACAAAGTTGGGAGAACAACTTCAACATCAGAGCCTTCAGAGAAGTCAAAATAACCTAACGAAGCTGGTATATTTTCTTGACTTGGAATAGGTTTTATTGTGTGTTTAGTTTGTTATATAGCTTGTAACTTATATTCTTTTTGGTGGATTTTTGTTTTGAGGTGTAGAGACCTCTGTGGATGTTTCCCCAATTGGGTGGGGTTTTACCACGTTAAAATCTTGTGCTCTTGCATATTTCATCTTCCTCTCATCACCTTCTACTTGTGTGCTGATTTATAAATTATTTAGTTTTATTTTCAAAACTTGGATACTTAATAACTGAAATATCTCGTTCATAAGTTTTATACATATCTTGTGATAGTTCTTATTTTGTAAAAAAAGAAGTTTCTCAAACAAACTGTTCGGTGCCATTTAAACTGTATTAAACCTTTTAAACAACTTAAGTGGCATTGTTTTTTTTTTCCAGAGGGGGCTTTGAGTATTTTATGACTTTCATAGATGACTACTCAAGGTTTTAGTACGTTAACCGAATGCACCATAAGTTCAAATCCATTGAGAATTTCAAAGTTTATAGGGCAGAAGTGGAGAAGCATCAAGGTAAAAGTATCAAGACACTGCAATTCGATCGGGGTGGAGATTACCTCTTAGGGAGTTTAGGTAGTATCTATAAGATCAAAGGATCACATCCTAACTGCTCGCACCTAGTATGCCTCAGCAAAATAGTGTATCAAAAAGGAAGAATATGACTACTTTGGATATGATTAGGTCCATAATGAGTTATATAAATATCCCATATTCCTTTTAGGGACTAGCTTTAAAAATGGCCACTTATTTACTGAACATAGCACCTTCAAAGGCGGTTTATATTGCACCCAAGGAATTATGGATTGGGCATAAGCCTGGTATGAAACGTATTCAGATTTGGGGTAGTTCAGCACATGTGCTGAAAAGAGATCCTAGTAAGTTGAAATTAAGATCATAAGTGTGTTTATTTGTAAGATATCCTAAGAAAACTAATCATTACTTATCCCATTATCCTAAGTATCAGAAGGTCATTATTAACACCAATGATCGATCCTTGGAAGAGGATTATATGATGGATCACAAACCCAAAAGTAAAGTTATTCTTGAAGAGTTAAGAGGTAACTAATAAGATTCTTCAACACCACCAGTATAGGATGAAACAACATAACGTGTTGACACTAGTGCACCAGCACGGGGATTACCTCGTCATAGTAGTAGGGTTATACATCAACCTGAATGGATTATGTTATTGGGAGAGTTTTATGAGAAGGTCCCTAATGAACTCAAAGTCGATCCTTATAACTACAATAAGGTTATCTAAGACAAAGATGCAGATCTTTGGCTTAAAGCTCTAAATTATGAGATGGAATTTATGTTTTCCAATCAGGCCTGTAATCTTGTGGATACATTCAGGGGAATAAAAACCTTAGGATGTAAGTAGATATATAAGAGGAAGAGAGGGCTGGGTAAGAAGGTTGAGACATTTAAGGCACAACTTGTTGCGGAAGAATTTACTCGGAAAGAGGGCATCGATTATAAGGAAACCTTCTCTCTGGTAGCTATGTTGAAGTCCATTCATATTCTCTTATCCATTGTATCTCATTTGATTAAGAAGTTTAGAAAATGGTGTCAAGACTGCATTTCTTAATGGGAATATTGACGAGTGTATCTATATGGAGCAGCCATAAGGTTTTATAGATCAAGGCTAAGTGAATAAATTGTGTAAAAGCTTAAAAACCCTATTTATAGACTTAAGCAAGCATCTAGATCTTGTAACATTTGTTTGATTTGGCAATCAAATCTTTTGTCTTTGATCAATATTCGAATGAGTCTTATGTGTATAAAAAGTGTAATGAAAATGTAGTGGTGATTTAGTACTATATGTGGATGACATTCTTTTCATTGGAAATGATGTTGGAGTGTTGTCTTCGATTAGAGTATGGTTATCTATCCAATTCGATATGAATGACTTGGGAGAAGATAGTCATATCCTTGGAATCAAACTTATATTAGATCACAAGAATAGGATGTTGCGCTTATCACAAGGGAATTATATCAATTCCATTCTTACTAAGTTTAGCATGCTAGATTCCAAGAAAGTGTTCCTCCCTTTCATACATCAAATATCTGTATCCAAGGATCAGTGTCCTAAGACACCTGATGAGATAGAGAAGATAAAAGGCATCCCTTATTCTTCGATAATTAGGAGACTTGTGTATGTTATGCTATACACTGGACTCTATATCTGCTTTGATACTGGCATGGCTAGCAAATACCAGTTTAACCCTGCGCAATGACACATGACTGTGGTAAAGTGATTTGTATCAAGTATTGCATTTATTTACCCTTATACTTATGCATTTTAGTTCTCTCAGGTACCTTAATAACTATTTTTATTCTCTTTAACCAGATAACCTCTTTTATGTATGTTTATATGCTTTGCGAGGTATAATTGAGTTTTTGTAGGTATTAAAGTGTTAAGCATAAAGTTTGGTCGAATTTTGAGAAACTCCCGTCATAAAGTACACATTTAAGGGAATTTTATGCATTTCAACATTTGGGTTTCTATCCAAAGTCTTTATAGAATATTAGCCCCTTAAGCTAGCTATGTGTAGCCTCCAACCATGCCTAATTATGTTTTATAAAGAATAATTTATGGCGTTCTGTATGTTTATCAGAAAAAAAGAATCTATACCTGAAGATGAGAATCAATTCGAGGATCTGGGGGAATTTATTCGAGTTAAACTATAATCGATTCGAGAATCCACAGGAATCGCTCGAAACTTGGTAGAATCGAATTCCCCCTACGTCGGCCCTTGGCCAGACTCTATTCGACCCCTGCATTTTATGATTATTTTATTTATAAGTTATCCTTAGGGTTTTGTTTTAATATATTTTCATCTCATTTATTTAAATAGGAGGCTTTATTTTAGTTTAGGTTAATTTTGGTTTGGGAGCTCATCTATTTCTCTCTCCTAGGGTTCCATTCAATTTTATATGTAAATATACTACCATTCACATTATTCCTTATATAAATTGTTTATTGTTCTCTTTTCTTGTGTTATAGCTTTGTTTAAATAGTTTTTTTTCTTTGTTAACTAACTGTGTAAACACAGGTTTCTTATAGATTATCCTCACATTAGGTTATGCATACATAAGATCCAAATTTTTAATTCAAATTTATCTTGATTAATAATTAGGTGTGCATTCAAGATAAAGTCCAAATTAAATGTCCAATCACAAGAACAAAGCATAAGGAGATTGAGGAAAATCCTTTTTGGGCAAAACCTAGATTTTATCACTAAAAAGAATTCAATAGACTCGTTGACTTACAGACTACTTATAGCACCACTAAGTATAAAGCAATAGTCTTCAATTCTTCTATAAGTGAGGCATAGTCCATCACCGTCCATAGGAAGCAGCTCTTCCCTCAGTATCCATCGATTATCTTTAGTATCCTCCAATTCCTTTCTTCTTCAACAATAGAGCCTTGAGTTTACAAATTAGCAGGAGAGAAAATATCTACAAGGGTTCTTGAATATGGAATATGTTCTTCTTGATTTAGCAAAGTGATCCTAAAAATTCAAGGTGTTTGGATTGAAAAAGTGTAGAGTTTGGTCACAAAGGGAACTTAAATGACTTCTTGAAAGTCTAAAATGAATTTTTCCAAACTCCAATCCCCTGTCTGTAATTATAGGGAAAGTGGTTGCAAGTAGATTAGGGTTAGATATTTACAAAGATATATTTTGAAAAACAAAATTTTGCGGACTCGTTCGAATGAGCCGGTACCTCGTTCGAACGTGGTATCTCATCGCATTCTAACGTGTTTCCAACGAAACTTCGAATGCCAATCTAGATCATACTAAAAATATGTCGTTTCAGACTTCGTTTGAACCGTTCAAATGTGAGAAACTCGTTCTAATGTTATACCGTAGTTCGAACGACATCCAACGAAACATCAAACAATATTCTAGAACTAATCAAAAGGTGGCGTTTCTATATTTCATTCGAATGTGGGAGCTCGTTCTAATGACATAGATGATCTCATTTGAACGACATATCCCTCTCATTCTAACAAGTTAGCGAAACTTCAAAACATCTTTTTAAAAAAAATAAAGTATTTTGAATTTTTTTAAACAAACTTTTTTTAAAATAACCCCTGGAAATGTAAAGTCTTTACCAAACCACCTCATAACTCTTTTGGATGTTGTTGAGATGAACGATCTCCAATCTTCCAAAAGTCATCAACTTATTCTCTTTAAATGGAAGTAGTCATTAAGGTGTAGTGGGGTGTATCTCTTTAAATACATGGAAGTAGTCACGAAGGTGCAGCGAGGTGTAATGTGATAAGCCAAATAAAATAAAAATGAGCAACTGTAAAACTTGCTCTTACAAGTTATTGTTGCTTAATTAGTTATTTTCGGTGTTTAATTCATCTATGTATTGCCCGTACCATGTGTATTACTTAGTTTAAGGATTGGGGTCATATTTCCACCATTAATGGGTGTTGAGATTTAAAATTCAGGGTTTGGTTCAAATGACTTTTAATGAAAACCTTTGTGTATGCCAAGCAACGTTAGTGTTTATAAAGATATTACGACCTCGATTCATTTGTGCCCATTTCAATTGAAAGTTTAATCTTTCATCTTTGAATTAAATTTCTTCATGTTTGATATTTATAATCAATTGAGTATGCTCAGTTAAATATTTTCAAATCAAATTCCTTATTAGGCGTTGTTAGCCCATGGTGGGGATATAATCCTAATCTCATTTTTGTAATTTAATTTTGTTTATTTATTGCCCAGTGTTAATTCTATTCTCAACATATATGTGACTAGGGGTGTTCACGGGTCGATCGTTACGGTTTTGGCCGGGTTTTTTGAACCGAACCGACCATGTCGATTTTTAGAGGAGAAGAACCAAACCGAACCGAAATTGTTGAAGAACCGAACCAAACAGGGTCAATTTTTGACAGGGCCGGTTCGATTTTTTAATTTATTTTAATAAAAAATATTTTTTTAATACCTAATATAAATATAAAATTAAAAGATGTAATATTATATGCCAACACTAATATAAATATAATATAAAATTAAAAAGTATAAAAATTAATTCGGTTCGATTCGGTTCGGTTCAAAATCAATTTTTTTATGCCAAAACTGAAAATCGAATCGACCCCTTCGGTTTTATACCTGATCAAATCGAACCGACCCGACCCTTAAAAAAACCCGGCTCGAAAAGTTTCGATTTTGTCGATTTGGTCATTTTTTTTGCACACCCCTATCTGTGACACTCCGTCTAGTTAAATACCTTATGATCAGTCCTATACCCAATTAAATCAGAGTATACAGTTGGTTCATTCTCAGCATCACTGTCGAAAAGTAATTTCTTTATTAATTCACCTAATAAATGGTATCAGAACTTAGGTATACGGCAACCCTTGGGTCTTAGGTTTTGGATCTAGCATGCGGGTTAGACATGTTTTCTTTGGAGATAGAAATTTTTGGTGATAAATCGTGTTAGGCATCGAAGTTAGATGTTATGTATTTAAGTTGATTTTTGGAGGCGAGATTTATTTTTGGAGATTGTTGGTGTGGCCTGATTTTTTAGCGTTAGGCTTCGTCAAATTTCGAGGGCGAAATTTCTTTGTTAGTGGGGAAGTATGTAACAACCCGAATTTTGAAATGAGTATTTTTAAATTAATTTTGGAAAATTCGAGAAAAATAAATTTTTGGATTTAATAATTTTTATTGGTTAAAAATGTTGGTTATGATTTTAGAAGAATAAAACTTCAAGTGGTATTGAAATCAGATTTAAAATTGATTTTTCAATAATTTTTTAATTTTTTTTGCCTTATAGGCATTTTGTGGGGGAACCGTCGCCAGTTCTGTAAGGTCGATCGATCGACCCTGGGAGTCGATAGATCGATTGTGCCCAGATTTTGAGTCGGCAACCTGTTTTTGAAGAGTTTGATTCCTTTCAAATTCATTTCTTTTCCCTTATAAGTAGAGGTCGTGGGTGAGTGTTCTAAACCAACTTTTACCATCTCCATTATGCAGTAGACCCTTTATATTTCCTCTCCCTATTTATACAAACCCTAGCCCCTATTTTATTCAATGTTCAATCTTAGATTTGGAGGTCTATTTGGGGTTATCTCGTGTTGAGGCTAGAACGTGATTTGATTAATTTCACGAGACGAACGTGATGGTGCGATCATATTTTGAGGCTCAATTTATGTGACGATTCATGTGATGATTTTGAGACTTACACAATATGCTCCTAAATTCTTTCGAGAGTATACCATTTGTATTTCTATGTTGATTGCACTCATATTGAATTGTGATTCATTTGAAATCTGAAATAATTGTTGGAATCTAAATTTTGATTCATTGTGGTATATTATATTGTGATTTGAGCATCGTGTCATGAGATTTTAATATGACACGGAGAATGGGCACCGGCCAATAGTCCAAAATTCGAATATGCTTGAGAATGCATAGGCGCGGTGGGTGAGGCCTGGTGACTCATTGATGTGTTGTTGAGAAATTAATATCGATATAATGCTTGAGCATTGCATTTTATTTGTATATGCGATTCGTATTGTTACGATTTATTCATCGTGCTATTTATTTTTGAGCACCTATTCCTGTCATATTGTGTACTTCCCCATATTTTCTTTTAGTTGGTAGGTTAGCGTGGATTGGGATGCTATGGACTATTTTGGAGAATTATTTTAGAGCTTTGGATTGGAAGATTTATTTTTGTTGTAATAATTAGTGGTGAAATTTTTAGTTGGCATTTATATTTGAGAGAAGATTTATTGTAATCGTTATTGTAAAAATAGAAATTATGGGTTTGTTGTATTTATATTGTGGATGTTTATATTCTCTATACTTGTTGATTGATGGTTTTAGTCTAATTTTATCGTACTAGCACGCCGCGTCTCTCTTTCAGGCGCGCGGGGTGTTACAATATCATCTTTTCTTTTCGTCCTTTTCTCTAAGTGTTAAAAAAATAATTTTAAATAACACTCCCTATGGATTCGATCCCTACTTGTGGTGCATAAACTCAGATATTCTACAAATTATTGAGTCTTCTTGGGCAACCAACATTACTGCGTCTCCTATGAATTTATTTGCTTTGACATTGAAAATACTGAAGAATGCTCTTAAGGAATGGAACAAGCATCATTTCAAGAATGTGTTTCAACACATCAAGGACCTTGAAGATTGTCTTTTGTTAAAAGAACATGAGTTTGAGATTAATCCAAATGAAACCTCTAGAACTGAAATGTTTGAGGCAAAATCTAAACTCAACATAACTTTGAGGAGAGAAGAAAGTTTTGGCATCAGAAAAGCAAGGTTAAATGGCTCAAGCTTAAGGACTTGAATACAAAATTCTTCCACTCCACTATCAAGGCTACTAAAACAAGATTGTCAATAAACAGGATCAAGGATGAAATGGATCAATGGGAGGAATCTAAAGAAGAGGTGGAGAGTATCTTTATTAACCATTTTAAATCTTCTTAGCAGGCTGAATTTAAAGAGCTTAATCCTTCTATATGTCATTTATAGAAGTACTACTAAAGATATGAATGATGCTCTTACCAAATATATCTCTGAATCAAAAGTTTTTGCAATAATTCAAAGTTTAAATGTTTCTAGTGCCCCTGGCCCTGATGGCCTTGGAGGGGAATTCCACCTCAAATTCTGGGAAATCATTAAAAATGATCTTATATGAACTATTCAAGCTTTCTTTGTAGGCTCTGATCTTCCTAAAAGATGGACTAGCACCTCTATAGCCCTCATCCCCAAAGTTAAATACCTAACTAAATGTTCCAGTTTCAGACCTATTAGCCTATGTAACTTCTCAAATAAAATCATTTCAAAAAATTTATGTGAGAGGTTAACAGAGATTCTCCCTAATATAATATCCAAAGATCAAAGTGGCTTTGTCAAAGGGAGAAATATATAAAACAATATCATGTTAGCTCAAGAAATGGTTCATTTTATTAGGAAGAAAGCTCATGGTTCAAATGTGATCATCAAATTAGACATGGAGAAAGCTTATGATAGGGTCTACTGGCCTTATCTTTATGAAGTTCTTAAAAATTTTGGATTTAATGAGTTGTTCCTTGATTTAGTTTGGAGACGTATCTCTAACAACTAGTATTATATTATCATAAATGGTCAGAGCAAAGGATTGTTTCAATCTTCTAGGGGCCTAAGGCAAGGTGACCCTTCGTTTCCTGCTCTACTTATCATTACAACTGGGGTCTTAAGAAAAAATCTAAATAAATTATTTATTTCCAAGAAGGCCATTCCTTACACTCATCCTCAAAGAAACCAACTTGTTTCGCACCTTGGTTTTACAGATGATGTAGTTATATTTATTAATGGTGGAAAAAATAATTTAAAAGCTCTATTTAAAATGATTAAAGCTTACGAAGACACCTTGGGTCAGCTCATTAATACCTCTAAAAGTTCCTTCTACATGGATCCCAAAACTTCTAATGCTAGAAATCAAGCAGTAGCTTCTCACACGGGCCTCAAGATCAAAGCTCTTCCTATGAAATATTTAGGTTGCTACCTTCACAAAGGTAGGCTTAAAGCCCTTCTTTTCTCTGAGTCTCTCAATAACTTAAGGGAAAAACTTAATGTTTGGTCCTAAAAAATGATCTCTCAAGGAGGTAGGCTTACCCTAATTAGACATGTTTTATCCTCTATGCCATCTACACCTTATATGTTCTTACTCCTCCTAATCTGTTGTGAAAAGGTTCATGGTATTTATAGCAAATTCTACTAGGGTGGCGGCAAAAAAGATAGATCTTATCATTAGAAAAATTGTTCAGAGGCTTGTTTCCTATTCGAAGAAGGGGGGATCAATATAATAGGTATAGAAGACTTGGTTACTGCTTTAACTTTAAAGTTATATTGGAAGTTTAATTTCGATCAAAGATTATAGGCTTCTTTTATGAGGACAAAATATTCCAGATCATCCAATTATAGGTCTGCTTCTCCTATTATGAGAAAAATTGGGGAAATAAAAAACTTTAGGGATAATTTTATTGATGCAGATAAGCAAATATGGCTTCCATCAACTACTGGAGAATTTTCGTTCAAAACTACATTCCAGATCTGCAGAAAAACTAGACCTATTTCCCTTAGATGGAAATTTATTTGGCGGAGAAATTGTCCATTTAAGATTTCTAATTTCATTTGGAAAGTAACCAACCAGGTTGTTCCTCTAGATTTTGAAATCCAAAAGGTAGGCATCAGATTGGCATCTAGATGTAGAAGTTGTGAGGCTACTGAAGAATCGATTGATCATGTCTTCCTTCGTTGTCAACTTACTAAAGATGTATGGTTTCATTTCAGTGACAAGATTGGGGTTAACCTAAACTTCTTTTTATGCATATATATGCTTCTTTCATGGTGGTTTAGAATGCCTAAAAGAGATTACCATCAATTCATTTCGATCAATCTGCCTAAAATATTTTTTTTGGAAATCGTGAAAGCTATAAATGCTAATTTTTGTATAGTATCCCAATTATACCCCATAATATCATCAGGTCTGTGACTAATTTGATCAGAGACATGAGCCATTTGCAAGTTTTTCATGACAAATGTATTGATGAAGAGAGCATTTTAGTCTCTTGGTTTAACTTAACCATTAGACCAAAACCTTATTTGTTCTATAAATGTATTTGATCAAAACCTCCTAGGGGTTTCTCCAAACCCAATATTGATGGTTCTTCAAAGGGCAATCATGGTCCTCGTGGAGTTGGTAGAGTAATTAGAGACGAAAAAGGATATTTCATAGCACCTTTTGCTAATGCCTTAGGCCATAATTCCTCGTTATTTGTAAAGATTTCAGCCCTTTAGATAGGGTTAAAATTAATTAGACAGCTTAATTTGGATTAAATTCTTATAGAATCTGATTCAAAAATCATTGTGGACATTCTTGCTAACAAGACCAAACCTCCTTGGACTATTGTAGATATTATTAATAATATTTCTTTCCCAAATTTTTTTTTCCATCAAGCATATTTGGTGAGAAAGTAATTCAATGGCTGATGCGATAACTTCCAAGGCTGCAACTACTCAACAATTATCATCATTTTGGTCTTTCAATGATCTCCAACCTATGATCAAGGGCCTTCTCAATATGGATAGATATGGATTTCCTGAAATTCGTGTTAAGCATGCTCTCTTATAAAGGGGTTAATTTATAAAACCCCTCATTTATGCCTTAATTTTCCTTTTATTCTGTGTATGATGGAGATATATATAAATCCCCAAGTTTTGGGTTTTAAAAGTTCTAGAGTATTCGACACGACCTCTAGAATTCTCTATTGTAAGGCCTGTAAGTCACGAAAAGGCTTTTTCTCTATTATAGTTTTGAATAATATATGTGAGGGTTTCGTCCCTCTTCAATAAAAAAAATATGTAGCAAAGCATCAATGAAATAAAAATGTCCTTGGCACTTTTGTTTTTGTTTGTCGTTAATTTTTTTAGGCTCTTTTGGCAAATGGTGAATTTTAAAGAAAGGAGAATTTTGCTCTTTCATATCCCCATTCCATTGCTTAATATATAATAATATTTTTCACATTGACAAACGAAATTCGGGCAATGGTTCTTACAAGCACAACTTATCTCTTTTTACATTTGGTTCGTTATTAAGCACGATTGAGATGAGAACACCGTATTCGACACATAATAAGCAAGTACAATATATAAAAAATATGTGCATGTGTGAAATAAATGTGATAAAAAGTCTAGGATGAAAAAAGTAATCATCGATGAATGACGAAATGTTATGCACACATTATTAAGCACAAAAAAAAATGAAGTCGTGTCTCAAAACACTATGAAAAATGTTACATGAATGGATGGAATTTAGGGACGATTCGAGTGTCTTAAATGTACATCCATATACAGTGAAAAACAAAAATAAAAAATCTTTTTGTCTTTTTCAAAAATTTTATAAAATATAAAAACTTTTTCAAATTTTCAAACTTTTTCTTAGAAATCAAAAATGTTTTTGGATTTTTCAAAATATATATTAGAAGAAATACATATAAATACAATCTAATAATAAGGATATAAGATATGATCATGATAAACACCCTACGCTAAATAAAGTACCCAAACTCAATCAACGGAGCAAATACCCAAAGAATTCATAAGATTCTCGAATCTAAGTGCATTTTAAGGTTTTGTGAAAATATCACCTAATTGATGTTCGATGCTCATAAAGCTCAAGGGCACGACCTTATCCGCAATGAGATCACGAATGAAATGCTTATGTGTCCTATGTGCATTGTGCAGTAATGTTGGATCGAATTACAAGATATATGGATTGCACCCGTATTATCACATGAAATAGTCATTGTGCCTTAGGAAATTCCATGTTCTTACAATATTTGCTTCATCCATAAGAGTTGCGTGCAACAACTCCCGACAGATATATACTCGACCTCCGTCGTGGACCAAGAAATGGAGTTTTACCTATTGCTCAACTAAGATACGAGATCACTTCTAAAGTAAAACCACCCAAGGTGATCCTACAACCATAAATATTCCCAACCCAATCGACATTTGAATGGGCAGACAAACGATCATCAGTTTCAAAGGAATACCAAATACCATAAGAAATAGTATCACACATGTATGTTATGTACATTTAAGTGAGACTCTTTCTATGACACTTGCTATCACGCACAAACTCCAATGTTAAAGGCAATGTCGGGATGACTAGCGATCAAGTAGAGAAGGCAACCTATCATGCTCATATAAAGGGTTTTCTCTATGTCCTTACTTAAAGTGTTTTTGCTAAGCTCAGTCGATGTACTCATAGGGGTGCATGAGTACTTAGCATAATCTAAACCAAACTTCTTCAGTAGGTCCCTAGTATATTTGAATGAGATATGAAAGTCTCATCCTATAATTGATGCACCTAGAGACCTAAGAAGAACGTAAGACCACCAACCATGTTCATCTCAAACTTGATATCCATCACCTCTTCAAAAGTGTGAGAATATCGGGAGCACGTGGATTCAAATACTATATCATCCACATAGACTTGGGCAACCAAGATATCAAAACTCTCTCTCCTCATAAATAACGTCTTATCCTATCCCACTCTCTTAAAGCCACAAGCTAAGAGATAGAAATGAGCCTATCGTACCAAGCATGGGGTGCTTGATTTAAACCACATAGGGCCTTCTTAAGATAATGGATGTGTCTCGGGTGGTTTGGATCTTCAAACCCCTTCAGTTGTTCCACGTACACTTTTTCCTGTAGAATGTCGTTAAGGAAGGTGCTCTTAACATCCATTTGATACAACTTAAATCATAGATGACATGCTATGGTGAGTAGAAAGCGGATGGACTCAAGCCTAGCAATATGAGTGAATGTCTCATTGAAGTCTATACCTTCAATCCATGTGTACCCTTGAGCGGCCAACCTAGACTTATTATGAACTATGGTACCATTCTCATTCATATTATTCTTGTAAATCCACTTGGTACGTATAACATTAGTCTCGCTAGGTCGGGGGATTAACTCTCATACATCGTTCTTGCAAAACTGAAATAACTCTTCTTGCATAGCAGATATCCAGTGCTCATCTTTGGGTGATTCTTTCACATTCTTGGGCTCTACTAAGGAGTAGCAAAGGTAGATAACTGCATTCTCAAGTTAAGCACGAGTCTTGACATCTAGTGTGGGATCACAGGGTATAGCAAAAGGATTATAACTCTTTCGAATCCAAGAGTGTAGATCCTCTAAATTAAAAGAGGAGTCCACCGAGGTAGTATGAGGAATTATGGGATCATCACCAAAGGGTGCATCGTCCTCACGCTGGGGGTTAGGGTCAATAGATATTGGTGGCTCGTCGTATCTAATCATGACGTTAATCAACTCCATAACTTTAGAGCTTACAAGGTTAAACACCCTATAAGACCTACTCAATTATGAATAACCTAAAAATATCCCCTCATCACTCTGGGAGTCGAACTTTGCTAAGTTCTCTCTATCTCTCAAGACGCAGCAAGTACTCAAAAGGATACAAAAATACTATAGGTTAGGTTTCTTATCTATCCATAATTCACAAGGCGTGTGTAGCATGTGTCGATGAAGATATACCCTATTTAGCGTGTGGCATGTGGTACTCACCGCCTCTACCTAAAAACGTCTAGGCATAATTTTTTCAAGAAGCATGGATCTAGCCATTTCTTGAATCATCTGATTCTCATCTCAACTATCGCTTGTTGAGGAGTATGAACTATCGAAAACTAGTGTTTGATGACCATTCCATAACAATAGCTATCCACTCCGACTTCTTTAACCTCGATGCCTTTATCACTAGCATCTAAATAATAGTGACACCGTGTTGGTTTTATAGGACACGATACTTGATTTCTAGGAACTCAAACGCATCGAACCTTTGTCTAAGAAACCCCACAATAGAGTAACTTGAAAAGTCATTGACCATAATGAGAATGTATCTCTTATTACCTAAACTCTTCGAATAAGTAGGACCCATAAGATTCATGTGCATCAACTCCAACACACGAGAGGTGGCAATAGTGTTCAACTTTCATTGGGGACTTCAAATTTGTTTTCCTTAATGGCAAGGTCCATAAAACGAGGAAGATGGCTTTCCAAGTGACGGTAAGCCACAAACTAGGTCCTTTTTCACTATCTCTAAAGATTTCTAAAGTTCACATGACCTACTTTTTGATTCTAAAGGTCCATATAGGAGACCATGGCGTTGTTGCACACAAAGAGGAGTTGGGAATGATCTCCCTCACTCTTTGTAGTAATAATTCGCAGGATTGATCATATACGTTACATTAGGACCGGTCAAAGTTTACATCGTACAATTGGCTTATGCTAATTAAGTTCACTTTCAACCTTTTTATGTACAACACATTGTATAGTGTAGGAAACTTGAGTATCTCAACACAGCCACGTTCTAAAATACTAGACCTACTCCCATATTCAAAGGTAACTTTGCCTTCCTTGCGATCCACAAGGTTGGCAAAAAATGATATGTCACCGGTCATGTGCCTAGAGCACCCACTATCACAATACAATTAGGAAATATTTTAAATCTTCAGAGCAACGTAAACAACAAGGGCTTTATCGTGTTGCTTAGGTACCCAAGTGGATGTAACCTTTTATTTTCCCTTATCATTGTTGGCTTTAGTCGTAGAGTTAAAAGCGTTCTCAAAAGGCGAAGACATTCTTTGAAACTCTTCCATTAAGCTTTGAAAATTCATGGCAAGAAACTAACCTTCCTCTCTAAGGCTAGAAAAGTCACTATATCAGTGAGTAGGAGTATGTGTACGTTTAGTTTTATCTAACTTATAGCAAAATTACCTAAGGTGACCTCTCCTTTTAAAATGGGTTCAAATATGGACTTGTTTAGGTCTACCTAAGATTGCTCATTTAGGTTGAATTATCTTTTGTGGTTTAGGTTAAGGACCATAAAGATCAACCATAAATTCAGGAACCGGTTTTGATGTGGCGTGGGAGGTGGATGCACCATCATAACCTATTCCTCGCCTCTCCTTAATGCCTAAAGTGGAATCGAGGAACTTCTTTTCAACCTTATTTGTTGTATCCTCTATAGTAACCTTGACCTCCCAGTAACTTTCGAGATCTTTCTCTAGTTGGGATATAAGGGCTTCAAGTTTCTCGTGAGTGTCCAATGAAGCTTGAATATCTCTCATAAAACTAGCCACTTTGTTGGTCAAATCACCATTTTCCCTCTCCAACGTAAAGAAACTCTGAACAAGAACTCGCACTCTCTCGACTCTCTCAACTCCTTCTTTAAAGATAAAACCTTAAGCGCCAAACCTTTATTTTACTTTATCATTTTAAAGAACTAGACGTAATCCCGTTGAAGGTCCACCTCTCTCTTACTCAAAATGTCATTTCCTTTACTACCTTCAGAATGACTAGACTCACTATCGAAGTTATCATGTTTAGCAACTTCTTCATAGATATAAGGTATACTCGATGTACTAACATAACGTGGTGAAGTTATGTCCATACGGTTATTCGTCCTCGGAATCCACTGACTCGGCATCGCTATCACTAAGCGTGGCATTGAAAGAAGCTTTTTCCTTTTCCTTATCTCTTTATCCTCGTAGCACACTCGTGGGCTTTCTGAATTTTTTTTTGCCCGATTTATATTCTTTATCTTCCTTAAAACTTTTATTTTCATTGGATGTATTTTCTTTTCTAAGCTTACGATTTTTTTTAAAAAAAAAATTGCAAAAAAGGGAAAGATCATCAAGATCAAAATCTTGCTCGGAGTCAAAAGAAACCTCTTATTTATTTTTAGATTGAACTTTTAAAGCAATTCCCTTTTCCTTAGGTTTAACAGTTTTGGAAAATATGTCAATTTGATAAGTTTGAAGGTCTCTTACGAGTTTTTTAACCTAAGTGTATCTAAAACTCCCAACAAATTAAGACAAGGAACCTTGGGAATTAATCAGGACGGGATGGATCTCAAAATTATTTTGACAAGCGCGTCTCAGGAATTCTCTCACCAAATTATAACTAGAATTAACTATATCAGACAATCATACATAAAATTCGTCAAAAGATTCATACTCTATCATAGTAATAGTCTCAAATTATTTTATAAGCTTTCGTAGCGTTGGCATCATCGTAAGAGGGCTGTATAGTATCTCATATTTCCTTAGATATGGTGCAAGTTATGATGTGATGGAACTCGTTAAGGGTAAAAGCTTCAGAATAGGCACTTAAATCGTGTGAGTTCATCCTCCATTCAAGTGATGATGGACTTAGGACTTGGTGAGACCATCATTAGTCATTGTGGGTGGTGTCCACCCTCTTTTACAAATAAGCCAGACACGCTCGTCAATCACTTTCAAAGTCAACCTCATTCAAAATTTCCAATAAGCATAATTAGACCCGTTGAAAACAGGTTGTTTATTAAACAAAGCCATAAAACCCAAATATAACTATCACATAAAAACTTAGTGTAACCTGCTCTGATACCAATTTGAGAAAGCAGGTTCGTATGGATAGTTCGTATACTAGGTTACGCACTCACAAGATTCAATTTTTAATCCAAATTTTATCTTGATCAATAATTATGTGTGAATGCAAGGCGAAGTCCAAATTATATATCTCTGAACTAAGAATATGACAGACTTGATGACTTATACACTACTTAGAGCTTCACTAAGTGTAATGAACAAATCTTCGATTCTTCTATAAATACAGCACAATCCAATACCGCCCACAAGAAGCGGTCTTCCCTCGATATTCATCGCTCAGCCTCAGGATTCAAGATCTATTCTTCTACAGCAGTAGACTCTCGGCTTCACAAATCAACAATAAAGTAAACGCTACAAGGGTTTGATGTAACCAATATGGAACTTTGGTTTGGATATCATATATGGGATGTGTGATTTGGAAAAGAAAAGTGATCTTTCGAAACACAAAGATGGAAACTTTTAGCACAAGTTTTGCAAAAGATTTTTTCCCAAAGTTCTAAGTATAATAGGTCAAAATAATCCTTTAATAAAAAAACACAATTTTCGATATGACGATCTCGTTCAAATGAAAATGGCATCTTGTTCGTACGAAAACACTAGTTTCATTCTAATGAGGTAAAGTATCGTTCTAACGACAACCCTTTTCTCGTTCAATCGACCTTCTAACGACCTTCCAACGAGTTTGAATCTGTAAAACAGAATTCAACTGATTAGATGCTCGTTCGAAGCTCGTTCCAATAATAAGGGCATTTCGTTCTAACGAGCTTTATATCTCTTTCTAACAAATTTAAAAAAATTATATTCAAATAACATTTTGTAAAATGGTTCCTCGAATAAATTCAAACATCCCAGAATATAATTTCACTGAGAAATCAAAAACACAATTGTCGTATACCTCAATAAAAGTTTGTGACGATTCCGACGGCTTGAATCTCAGGTATGAAGCTCGATCACTAACACATTTTCAAATGATTGTGGAGGCAAATGTGAATGTAGTGTTCAATTTGTAGCAACATTTTGTAACGAGATACGCCAAAATTTCTAAGTTATAAGCAATTATAAAATCTTTCTCGTACAAACTCATTTCAACCTAAGTTGTAAAATTGTTGAACAAAATGAAATTGACTTAACTCATACAAAATGTTATGAATTTTAATTCTTTTTAAATCAATATGCCAAACTATTTAATTTTTTTAAGGAATTTTATTGTGCAAACCCATTGGTTTTCAATTTATAACCCCTTCAAATTCTCAACTTTTAAGCATAAACTCTCAAATTTTTTAAAGGAATCACATAACTCATGTGAATGAAGCATCAATAAAACCAAAAAATTGACCTCAACATTTCTATTTTTATGTGTCGGAATCATCTTTTAGTCTCTTACCAATGGCTTTCACGCAAAGAAGATTGCTTATTTCATAACCCGTTTCCATTGCTTAAAAAATTGATTTTTTAGGGAAAAGAAATTCGGGAAGTGGTTCTTACAAGTACAATTAGTTTCCAGTACATTCGGTTCGTTATTAAGAACGACTGAGATGAGAACACCCTATTGAACATATAAGAAGCAAGTACAATGTTTAAAAAGTTCGTGCATGTGTGCAATAAATACAATATAAAGAGTTTAACATGAAGAAAGTAATCATCAAAGAACAACATAACGATAAACATGAATTTTTAAGCACATGGGAGAAATGAAGCCAAGTCAGAGAATACCATGATCAAGTCACATGAATGAATGAGCTGTAGTTATGATTTGAACATCTTAAATGAGCATCGATATATGATGTAAAACAAAATTCAAAAATCTTTTAGAATTTATTTTGAAACCTTTTCTCAAAGAAATAAAAATCTTTTTGGATTTTTCAAAATATAAACATAAGAATACAATCTAGTAATAGGGACAAAAAATAGCAATAAGAAAATCACCCTATAATATAAACTAGTCTTGACCTCAATCATTAGTTGGGGAGGTGTTCTCAAAAGGAGTAAAAATCCTTTGAAATTCACCCACCAAACATTGAGAAGCCTTGACTAAAAACTTCACTTGCTATTGAAGACTAGAAAAGTCTCTATGGTGATGCGTGGGAGCATATGTATGAGCAAGTGTGGGAGCATGTATGAGAGCATGCGTATGAAAAACTCTTACTAGCTTAAAATAAAACTCACTAAGTTGACCTCTTTGTCTGCAGTGGTACAAACATAGAATGGTTTTGGTCGAGGTTGGTTAAAACACCTAGGGGGAGTTCTCCTTATTGGGTTAGGTCGAGGGCCATAAGCATTCGTCATAAACTTGGGAATCAGTTCCGGTGTAATATTGAAAGTGGATAAAACAACGTAATATATCCCTTGCCTCTCGTTAAAACCTAACATGGGACAGGGAAATATCTTTTCAACCTCTTTAGATGTGTCCTCTAAAGTGACTTTGACCTCTCGAGTACATTTGAGATCTTTCTCGAGTTGGAAAATATATGCCTCAAGTTTCTCATGAGTCTCCAATAATGCTTGAAGATATCTCTTAAGACAAGCCACTTTGTTGTTCAAGTATTTATTTTCCCTTCCTACCAACATAAGTTCCTCACTCAAAGAGATTCTCACATAGATCTCGTTCTCCTTTGAAACTTTCAACTCCTTCTATAAAGATGACACCCTAAGAGTCAAATTCTTATTTTGATTTTTTGTTTTTAAATAACCGTGTAAAGTTCAGCATAAGAACATTGGATATCTTATTCTCCCTCACTAAAATTACTACCCTCACACAAATCATCACTCTCACTCTTGTCAGGACGGTTAGACATATTGTCCAAAATATCACATTTAAAAGTGTCAACGTCGACGTGAAACATACTAATAGTGCTAACATGACTAGCCATAAATGCACGTAAATTAGGTTCATGTAGTGATTCATTCCCATAATCCACCAACTTAACATCATTATTGCTTAGAGTGGCATTATAGGCGACTTTGACTTTGCCATGTCTCTTAAGTCTAGTGGGACACTCATGGGCTTTGTGACCTTTACCCTCGCACTCATAACATCTCACCGATTCAACTTTCATAGGATACTCATGTAATACCCCGCATTTTTTTATATTAAATAATTATGGGCTTAATTATTATTATTGGATTAATTGAATTAAAACGTGTGATTTAATTGTTAATTAATCCGGGTTAAAATATATTAACTAGCGTGCCAAGGGTTAATATTTAGTGATTGAATATTACTGTGTGAATATGTAATATGGAATTATGCATTTTGATAAATTACCGAGAGTGAGAAATACGACAGTTTGGTAAGTTAAGTCAGATACTTGTGTGAGTCGTGTCGGGACTAATTAATGAGAATAAAAATAGAATTTATTTTTATTAACTCGTATGGTTATTTCGAGTGTTCCGTTGAGTCCTAAAGGGTCGAGATAGTCAGAAAACTCTACCCGGGTATTTTATTTCGACTACGGGATGTTTTTAGGTCAAACTGGCATCCCGTAGGGGTAGTATTATCATTTGGATTTTTAGAGAAATTATATGGACGAAAATCAATAATTAAATAGAAAAGGTACGTGGGTGAGAGGTTACCTATCGGTTACTAAACCTGAGTGAGAAAGAGGGAAAACCTAAGAGTGAGAAAAATAACTCCATAGGTGTTCTTCGAGAAAGACTCAAGCTTTCACACCAAAAGTTCCACCAACGCGTAGATCGGAAAGTGGGGAACACATCCATACCAATAACACCAACGGATCAAACCTTCAAAATCGAGGCATGTAGTTATTACTTGCTTTCCTTTAGCAATACTCATGTTCATATTAGTATAGGAATGAAATAGCCATGTATTGTTAATAAAAGTGATGAATATTGGAGTTTGGATATACAAGAATTGAATATGGGATTAATTTAGGTTGAACCATTTATGTATGTAGATTATAAATCACGTATAGATGACTTTCTGTGATAAACAAATCTGAAAATTTTATGCTCTTGGATGATAATTGGAAGAACTAGGGTTTTATTAAATTATTTGGGGATTCCAGATTATATTGATGATTGGTAATGAATTAATGATGTTATATTTGTGGAAATCATACATACATATTAGGAAGATGATTTAGAATGGATGATTGGTCATTAGTAATGATACGTAGAAGTTAAAGGTGTTAAAATGGTGAAGAGAACGTATCTCGGTTGGGTTGCCTGGTTACAGGTAGAGGTTCGGAACGCCTTGTAATAGGTCCGGACCGCCTTCCTTATTAATAGGTCCGAATAAGTTTTTTTAATTAAAAGATCCTGACCATTTTTCATTAAAAGGTTCGGACCACTTTTTATAAAAAAAAAAAGGGTTCGATCGCATTCCTAGTGGGTCCGAACCGCCCTGCAAAATTTTCCAAAATTGATTTGTGGACCCTTAAATCACCTTTCGGGACTTGTAATGCAGGAATCCTAATGTAGTACACTGAGGTTTGAAGTGATGTTATATTAAGACAAGTGTGATTTAATACTTGGGCATAAGTGGGATGAATTACCCTTAGAAAATTAGGAGGGGGATCATAATCATAATTATTAACACATCGAGAGTATTAAGTGAAAGTAATACTGTGAACAACATATGATACTCAATTGTATGAATACCTAGAGATTATAATAGGTTGGGTGTATACCTATGTATTGATTTATTATGTGTATAGCATAACTACGTTGCTTGTTATCGATAGGAGGTTTTCGCGCAGTGGACAGTCTTATCTTGGGTGACCTAGCGGGGGGATATTTGACTTGTACCCAGAACATATGAACTTGGACACGTGCTATCTCAGATGTAGGATAGTTTCGATGGCTGAATGGGAGCGTAGGTATGTGCCTGACCTATTTGGCTGAGGATTATGTTCGCCTCCAATATTTGTGATTATAATTTTTTTTGGTTTGTGAGAGATTGAACCAATAGTCCTTTATGCAGTGAGTGATGCACCAGGATATGATAGTAGAGTATGCATTGCGATAAGTGGTTCTAACCTAAGGGTGCATGATTAGTATATATGTGTATTTATAATGTGACTATATGTATATATATATATATATATATATATATATATATATATATATATATATATATATGAACTTGTGAATCGTGCTACTGTGTGTAATTAGTAGATAGGGGGATATTGATACATAAAACAAATCTTAGCGGATAACGGATTTATTATGCAATTGAGAAACATGTTAATTAATTATTCGACATAGAATAATTCAATAGCGTATTGTATGGGCGATACGGGGATACTACCGGTGAGTATAGTTAGTATTATTATGACTTCGAGCTAGTTAGGCTAAGTAGCATAGTTAGGTGGGATTAGATGTACATAAGGCGTGCGCAATAGATGAGAGGGGAAAATTTCATGTGAGAGTTCGATATCTAACATGCACATAATACTAGCTTAATTACAGTTTTAAATACTTGCTAAATCATTTTTAAAACATCAAGCTCTGACCCGTCTCTTGAAATTCTCATCTCTTTTGCTATATATATGTATTATACTAGGTGTCCATCCACAAGGTCACCGCCAGACTTAGACACATGGATCATTCGACGAACTATAACCATTGTGGAAGCTGTAGGTTATTGATATTAGATGCTGTTATCTTTTCATTCTATTCCTAGTTCTAATCTTCCATTTAGGGCATGTGTCGCCCACTTCCAGATTAACTACTTCAGGGATTTTATTTTTATTATCATTTCCTTATTATTAGATTGAGTATCATGATACTTTGGTTTTAGACTTTGAACTGGAATGTTTTATTCAGTCTCATTTATTTCAGCATTTGATTCATGTTCAGTATTTATTCTTGTGGAATGGAATTGTCTTATATATTAAAGCATGGAATTTAATAATGGATTAATTGGGTATAATTAATTTGGGAAAATGTTTTGACACTTAGCTTAATTAATTATTAGGTGATTAATAATGAAAATTATTTTCGACAGTGATGGTAAGAATGAACCAACCGGAAACTTTGATTTTAATTTAATAAAGGACTGATCACCCGGTACTTAATTAGCCAGGGTGTCACAGGTGGTATCAGAGCATCAAGTTCTAGAGTCTTTTAGGATCTGTGCAGCTTATTATGCTTTCAGCTTTGCGTTCTTTGATATAGAGCCCTACTACTAGGACTGTTACATTCAACTTTACGTACTAGGGACTACGTACTTCTGCTATAATGTTTCTATCGACGGTGAACTGATTTAATTCTTTAAATTTCAGATGTCGCTTAAGGAAGAATGACGAACTAATGCCGCGGAAGAAATTGAGGTCGAACAAAGTCAATAAGTGCCCCAGGTACCCAAAAGAATGGTGACAATCACAGAGGTGGCAAGTATAGTAGCACAGGCAGTTACTACTACAATATCCAAAATCACCATGTACAACAAAGAAGGGGCAGAAGATCAGGGAATATTAACCAGTCTGACAGGACAAAGGACAACAATAATGAGGAGGCACTTATACAACAATGACAAGTTCTATAGGGTCATCAGAACCAAAGGGACAAGGGAAATGGTAGACAGAGCCAAAACTGTCAGGGCTAGCAAAGCCAAAACGAGGGAACGCTCAATAGAAAAATGTGCTTTAAGTGTGGGAGAAGTGGCCATAAACACATAGCTTGCCCACAACGGACCAGAAGACAACTCCTATATAATCAACAAAGTCTGCAAAGCCATCAGGATCAGTAACGTGTCCACCAGGGCCGAAGGAGAAGTGACAACGGCCAATAGGGTCGAGACTGACAAGTGAAGAGAGTAAGAAATTTTGTGGGCCGATGTTTCTCTTGTGGCAAGACTGGCCATAGGAAATAGGATTTCCCCGACAAGGATAGGTACCCTCAGCAACAGGGTGTCCGTCAGGAACCACAGAATACCTATCGTGGGGGAACAAGTATATTTAACTCCACAGAGCCAGCTCCATAGCAGCTGGAGCCATACCCGTACAACATCCGATATGCAGCCTCGCCACTAGTACTACAAGCACTGCCAGTGTGGGGAGGTACATTAATTTAGTGAATTATCGTATTTTCACTATGAATATATTTATCGTTGTGTAGCTGAGTCTTCTGCTATCACCAACGTGAGAAATGGTTTGTAAGCACTACAAGGACCCTTATTATATGATTAATTATTGTGAGGGGGTATGTTTTCTATCCTTGGGGGCTAGGGGAATTAATTTTTGTGTAACACAGGGCCTCACACTCATCCATAGCCACTAGATTTTCATGGGCCACAGGGTGGTTAGGGCGGCAGAGATTACAGTGACTAGTGTAGACTCACCGCTCGGTAGTGGGTCTTTGATTTTCTTTATATACTGAGGGGTAGGGATAGAGATTGGGAGCTTAATTTTGCCTACCGACATGCTAGCCCTAGATACGCACGAGCCTGATGCCAGTATAGGCATGGATTGGCTTGAAACTTATAGATCCATGATAGATTGTTACAGTAGGACTATTATTTTTGCGATACCGGGCCAGGAGATGTTTCTAGTGGCGATGCCTTGTCCTGAGGGAGGTTCGACCACCCACTTGTATTACATAGAGGAGGAGACCTCTAAGGAGGTGGTGATTCCTCTTGATTCGATTCTTGTTATTCGAGAGTTTTCTGATGTGTTCCAGGAGATACCGGGACAACCGCCTAGCAGAGAGATATAGTTCGTTATGGATTTAATGTCAGGCACTCAGTCGATAGCCCGCGCACCGTAATGTATAGCTCCAACTGAGATGATAGAGTTACGAGGTCAGACTGAGCAGTTGTTGGGACAGGGCTTCATCTGTAGGAGTACCTCACCCCGTTCTATTTGTGAAGAAGAGGGATGGTTCGTTAAGGTTGTGTGTGGACTACCGAGAGTTGAACAAAGTCATGAAACGGAATAAGTATTTGTTGCCCCGAATCGATGATTTATTCGACCAGTTAAGAGGATCTGATTTCTTTTCCAAGATATATTTGAGATCGGGATACCATCAGCTATGGATTAGGGATCAGGATGTGTCAAAAACTACTTTCTTGATGAGATATGGGTCCTATGAGTTCAGAGTCATGCCGTTTGGGCTGATAAATGCTCCAGCAGTATTCATGGACTTGATGAACCAGGTGTTCAGAGAGTTCTTAGATCAGTTTGTCATCGTCTTCATAGATGAGATACTGATTTACTCACAGACTGAGGATAAGCATGTCGAGCACTTGAGACTGGTTCTTTAGACTCTACGAGAGCATCAACTGTATGCCAAGTATGAAAAGTGTGTATTCTGGTTACGGGAGGTACAGTTTTTAGGGTATGTTGTGTCAGAATTGGGGATATCAGTGGACCCGAGCAAAGTGTCGGCAATGAGAGAGTGGGGACAACCCACGACACCGACGGAGGTGCGTAGCTTCTTGGGGTTAGCAGGATATTATAGGCGGTTCATCAGGGGGTTCTCGAAGATTGCGGACCCATTGACAAATTTAACTCGCAAAGGGGTGAAGTTCATTTGAGACGATGCTTGCCAGTTAGCTTTCGATGAGCTAAAGGATAAGTTGACGTTAGTGCCAGTTCTTCCTTTACCCAGGCTAGGAGTGGAGTACTTGGTGTACACTTACACCTCTTTACAGGAACTTTGTGGAGTACTTCAGCGGGAGGAAAAGACTATAGCTTATGCCTCCCACAAGCTTAAGCCTCACGAGAGGAATTACCCCACCCACGACTTGGAGTTAGTAGCAGTCGTGTTTGCCCTACGGATTTGGAGACACTACTTATTGGGGGATAACTTTCTCCTCTTTATAGACCATAAGTCACGGTAACACTTGTTCACTCAGCGAAAGTTGAACATGCGTCAGCACAGGTAGATGGAGTTTGTGAAAGATTACCAGTTTGAGATACAGTAACACCGGGGAAGGCCAACGTAGTTGTTGATGTGATGAGTCGTAGGCTAGTAGGGGAGGTGGCGGAAGTGTGGAGGGCGAAGTGGAAAGAATTGGGACATCAGGAGGCAGTGGCTCGATCCTTTATGTCCATTATGACAGTCACTCTAGAGATTATTACGAGAGTGATCCAGGCCCATGCCGCTGATTCGTTTTGCCAGGATCAGATTGTATGGCTTTTAGCGAAGGGCACAGAGTCCTACTCAGTGAGCTCAGATGGGGGACTATGGTTTAATGGGAGACTAGTGGTCCCGGAAGGAGAGGATTTACGTCATGCAGTGATGACACAGTCTCATGCATGCAGATTTGCGATACATCCTGGAGGGGATTGTCACACCCAGCCAAATTCTGGCGTCGGCCACCACCAAAACTAAGCTGGGCGCGAACTAAATAAATACCATTCTTAGCATGAGACAGATATGAGACATAAATAAATCAGTCCATAATATAAACAATTGAATCAATCTCAAATGATCATGAACAACTAAGCGATAAAAGATCCATCACATGCTAACTCCAAAAAAATCCATCTCCAATAATGATTAAATAAAATCTGAATAATCCCAACAGAAATCCTCTAAACAACTTTGGAACCGAATGGCCCAATAAAACTCGAATGAAGTCTCATAATATGACTGGAAAATAAAGTCTAACTAAACTATGCCATAAAATTAATAACTTCAGCTGTACCTCCAAATGATAATTTCGATAAACTTATGCGGCTTCTCCAAATTAAATCCTGAAAAAGATTAGTCAACGCATGGATCAGAGCCAAAGCCCCGAGCAAGAATACACACTACTCCCCTCAAATAGGATCCTTGAATCCAGACAGTAGCATTATACGCAATAAATATCACAATAGAATATTTTAAATTAAACGGGATAATTTAAACGCGATAAATATAAACCACTAACTACCCGCAAAAATCCCCATTTATAAAGGTACACCAATATGATTTTAAATTCCCAAATCCCACGATGTTAATTTAACTAAATTAACCAGTTTTATTATAATCTCATTTTATTATGCCGGTCCTCCCGCCTCGGGTGATTTCTCCACCAAAATACACATCCCCTTGTCAAAATGCCGGCTGGCCCGTTTAAACTGTCGGCCCTCGCTGATTGACAAGGTTCCACACACGACACGACATAAAACGCCGGCTGGCCCGTTTCAACTGTCGGCCCTCGCTGATTATGTCGCCAATAAATTTTAGTACAATCTTATTATCTTAGGTATTAGTTCTCAATTTCTCAATTCATAATTTATAAACACCCCACCCTTTAATCGATGTGAAATCCTCAAAATACCCATTAGTCCCATAACTAAGTGTCCCCAAGTTATCAATACGTCCTAACCTATGTATAGGATGAATTTATAACTTAAATTTCGACCTAGTCTCATGCTTAGGCTAGCGTAACGACGATAAAGTACCAAAAATCAGTCCACCCCCAAGATGATAAAAAAAACGTGATAATCTACCCTCACAGTCCCATACCTAGAAGGCGTAAATCATCAAAAGGCATACCCACTAGTCCCATACCTAGAGGCATTCTAAAATATAGGGAGAGCAATAATACCCAACAACCCGTCGTCACAAAGGAAACATCATAATACCAACAAGTCACACAAACAAGCATAATTAATGAATATATAAAACTACGCATGATAGTTCAATTCAATTAAATCTTTAATTTAATTATCACCTCGTCAACAATACCCAATTAATCTCATTTAATTATTTTAAATTAAATATACCAAGTTTTCATCATATATTCATCAAAACCAAATTTTATTATCTCTACATGTATTACATGAGTTCTACGCACCCAAAAATCATTTATTTTAAAGCTAGGGTTTTTCTACATGCAACCTACACTAATAAAACCCAAAATCACTCATGAATCCTACGTACCCAAAGGGTTATGAATATTATTCAGATTAAAAGAATTTATAAAAACATCCCCATAATTAGTATTCACTTTTTCTAATTAAGTTACTAATTATTTTTAAGAAAGCATGTAATTAAGTGTTTAGGCGACACTTAAAACGCATAATACTAAAGGAAAAGAATAGAGTATTCATGCCTGTGAAGATCGTGTTGAAAATCTGATTAGAAATCTGGATTCCTCTCAAAAATTAGCAAAAGAGTGTTCTTGAACGATCTTGATTAAACCCCAATTAAGCCTTCAAAAACTTGTGACAAAAACTTGATTTTGTTGAAGGTTGATGATTATAAGTGAGAGGAAAAATATTTGGAAGTGTTCTCTGGTGAAAAACTGGAGAAAAGTGATTATGAGAGGCCCCCCTACGGATTAACAAGGTTATATAGTGATTAGGAGACCTAATCCTACACAAACTCTAAAAACAACTTATAGTTTTCTGGGAGGGTCGATCGATCTACCCCCAGGGGTCGATCGATCGATCACCCCGAAAAACTGACAGGTTGCCTAAAAAATGCCTATAAGGCAAAATATTATAAAATCCGTTTTAACTCCGATTTTAATTCCGCTTGAAGTTTTATTCTTCTAAAATCATAACCAACATATTTAGACAATAAAAATTATTAAATTCAAAAAAAAAATTTCTCAAAAATTCCAATTAATTAATAAAAAATAGTTAATAAAAACACGGGGTGTTACATACTTCCCCACTAGCAAAGAATTTCGTCCTCGAAATTAGATGAAGCATACACATAAACACTTAAATCTCGCAAAAAAAGAAAATAAGGCTCACATATGCCTACCCGTAGAATGCCATAATTGGGCGCCCATACACCCAATCCTACGCACACCTACCCCACGAACAACAAAATCATATATATATTGCCTATATTCATACATAACTATGAAAATAACGGTGTACCACACGCTCTCACAAATCTCCCACTCGATCCTATATCCGAAAGTCATCAAAATGCTAACGTCCTCAAATTAAATCTCAACATCAAAAATCGATACTTACGATACCTAACATTTGTACTAAAATCTCCAAAATAATTATCGTCTCCAAAATCCATTTTAAGGATCCCCTCATCAAGCTTACTAATTCTAAACTCAATGCCTACACGTCCTTAACTCAAAACTTCACATCACCAAGAAATACATCTAACACGTATGTTAGACCCTCTACCTTAAGGAGTACGAATCAACAAAAGGAATCAAATATCGGCAACGCGGAAGCTAAACGGACTCATAACCTATGAGACCTAAGACCATGCTCTGATACCATCTGTCACACCCCGCCTAATTTTGGCGTCGGCCACCACCAAAACTAAGTCGGGCGTGAACTAAATAAATACGATTCTTAGCATGAGACAGATATGAGACATAAATAAATCAGTCCATAAGATAAACAATTGAATCAATCTCAAATGATCATGAACAACTAAGCGATAAAAGATCCATCACATGCTAACTCCAAAAAAATCCATCTCCAATAATGATTACATAAAATCTGAATAATCCCAACAGAAATCCTCTAAACAATTTTGGAACCGAATGGCCCAATAAAACTCCAATGAAGTCTCATAATACGACTGAAAAATAAAGTCTAACTAAACTATGCCATAAAATTAATAACTCCAGTTGCACCTCCAAATGATGACTCCGATAAACTTATGCAGCTTCTCCAAATTAAATCCTGAAAAAGATTAGTCAATGCATGGATCAGAGCCAAAGCCTCGAGCAAGAATACACACTACTCCCCTCAAATAGGATCCTTGAATCCAGACAGTAGCATTATACGTAATAAATATCACAATAGAATATATTAAATTAAACGAGATAATTTAAACGCGATAAATATAAACCACTAACTACCACAAAAAATCCCCATTTATAAAGCCACACCAATATGATTTTAAATTCCCAAGTCCCACGATGTTAATTTATTTAAATTAACCAACTTTTATTATAATCTCATTTTATTATGGCGGTCCTCCCGCCTCGGCTGATTTCTCCACCAAAATACACATCCCCTTGTCAAAACGCCGGCTGCCCGTTTAAACTATCAGCCCTTGCTAATTGACAAGGTTCCACACACGACACGAAATAAAACGCCGGCTGGCCCGTTTAAACTGTCGGCCCTCGCTGATTATGTCTGTAATGACCCCACTTTTATATAGTTTGTTTTTACACTCTTGTGTTACTTATTATCTTATAAATGTTGTCTTATTAGATATGTGGTATTATTGGCTATCAATATAACAAACACCATTTTTAATTACGAATAATCAACTGTAAATTGGATCAAATCGAAGTCTTATGACATATCTTAAGGCAAATAATAAGTTTTGGGGTAGAAAATATAATTTTATGAAACTTTAAGGACTAAAATAAAAATATAAAATGGGCCATTTTGTAAATAAAATATTTTTAAGGACCTCTAAGAAATATTTAAAATATATAGGGTAAAATTACCAAAATATCCTTCATGTGTGAAATGACCCTTATACCCTTATCACCTTTCCACCACGTGCTGGTCACTTCCACCTTCCACATGTCATCTGTAGAGAGAGAGCTAAAACACTTGTCATCATTTGGTGATATTAACACTGCAAGACCACTCCGGATCACGACACCTCGGTGTTGAATCACCAATCCAAAAAGCCTAGTCATTAGACACGTGTCAACACCGTAATACTTTTGAAAACCTATAATAGGGCCTTAGGGTTCATTTGAAACTCACACCAATTCCTTGAGAATTATAGTAAGAAAGAGTGATAGAAAGCTTGGGAAATATCTTAAGAAGGAGTTTTATAATTTCTAAGAAAGAATTCATTTCGTAGGTATGATTTTATTTAAATGTTATAATGTATTTTTATAGTTTTAATTTTGTGTTTTATAGCTTTACTTAGAAGTTATGCTGGTAAAATATACTAAGGACTTCACTAATCAAAACTTAAAATTTAGAACAAATCCAAGTTGATCTTATAAACTTGTTTGAAATTATACGCTTTTAAAAATGATTCTTTTTAAAGAAATTGCTCGTTATTATAGAATCCCATTTAAGTAATTCCAAAGCCAGGCCCGATGAAGTTCTGTCTAGATGAGATGGTATTTAAGTGGTGCCCTTGTGACCTTCCATCTCTACTGGGAATGAATCCAGAAATGTTCTATCTAAATGAAATGTTATTTAAGTGGTGCCCCTGTGACCCTCCATCTCTACTGGGAACCGACTGATGAGGAAAGACTATGAATTGAATTCTTCAATTACGATCAATGAGTTTTATAAGTTGACAAATGGGGATTCAGTAATCCTTTAAAATAGGAAGTTATTATTAAAGTATAGTACAAACTGGACCTTAGAACGTGTACTTAAATCTTTATCAGACTAACGTGTGATCGGAGACTCAATACCAGTAAATTTGACCTCCATTTTGGGTGAGTACTCTGACATTCCTTGTGTATTTTGATTATATGATATTATGCAAACTATATATATTTTACGAACTGCTTTTATTCTCAAAATTTTATGTGATACCGATGATTGATTCATTTGTGATATGTTTATATTTGTCCATATAAACATACCGATTAAAATGATTATTGAAAAGGATATTGAATATTGAAAATCTGATTCGGCCTAAGGGACCTCTTTACTGACTGACCTTCCCAGTTGGGTTATCGCTGGTGTGCCCTAAATAAGGCATTGTGACGAACTAGTTCGATTGACCCTCAACTACTGGGGTATAATACGATAGAAGAATACGGTATTAGAGTGTACTTGGCCATCAAAATTATATGATTGAAAGAAAAAGATATCACATTTGATTTGTTGCATTCGTCTTATTCTGAGCTATCCAATTGTGATATATATACTTTCATTTCAAAATATGTATCTATTTACTTCAAGTTCATATATCCATATATGTATATGCCTTCTCTTTTGACTTGAATAGGTATCTATTTTCTAAAAACCCTGGAATGTCTGGAGATTGAACCTCATTCGGCTTTTATCTGATGTTGTATAAATAAACATTTTTTAGGAAACGTTTAGTCTCACGGACGGAACAAAAATGGACTATTTTGAAGATTTAGCTTTTAGAGCTCTTTTTGTAAAATGTTTATTTAGAGCATGTCTGGCTCTCTTGTAATAAGGTTTAAATTTTCTCTTAAGTTGTAACTCTTTGTTACTTTTAATATATATGAAGTTTCCTTTAGAAAGCTCTGATGGCGTAATTCCTTTACTTTCAGTATTTTACGATTCATAACCATGTGATAATATTTCCGTTGCATTTATTTAAGGAAACAATTAAATCGGAACATTTGTTGTCTTGGTGGCATGTCAAGACACTCGTTCCCTAATACTATTTTGGGTCGGGGTCGTGACAGTGGTGGTATCAGAGCATAGGTTATGAACCCGTAGACTACTGAGCATAGGTTTCGAATGTTATAGATTCTATGTTTCCATCCTTAGGAGATAGTATTAAAAATCTAATTTATGTGACAACCCTCCCTATGTGTTATATTATTTATAATTGGTCTTTTAGTTTTCAATATTGATATAGTATAGTAGATCTTACGTTTGGCCATGACTGTAGAAAATGACCAAGAGAAGATCATCAATGGGAACTAGTGATTCGAGTATAGAAGGATTGGAAGGTGCATACAAGGCAATTGAAAGTCTGGCAAAGATTGTGGAGCAGCATATGAACAATGGAGTACCAAAGAATCTTGAACTAACTAGATGTACTATTGAACAGTTCAAGAAGTTGAATCCTCCATCTTTTAAAGGTACTCCTAACCCCACCGAAGTAGAAAGTTGGGTGATGCAGATGGAAAAGATACTCGATGTTCTTAAGTGTACCGATGAACAAAGGGTGTCATTTGCAACATTTCTGTTAGAAGGGGAGGCCGAACATTGGTGGAGAATGACTAAGAGAATACACGGGCAAAGGAATACTTATATAGGTTGGAATGATTTCTTAGTAATATTTTATGAGAAATATTTTCCGAAAACGGTGAAAGACGAAATGGCAGTTGACTTCATGAGTCTGGTGCAAGGGAATATGACGGTTAGTCAATATGAGGCAAAGTTTCTGAGTTATCCCGTTTTGCACGTCATGTTGTAGCAGCTGATGTTTTAAGAGCGAAGAAGTTTGAGCGTGGGTTAAGGTTGAATACTCGTAGTCGAATTTCCATCTTGAAATTAACATCATATATTGATGTCATGACTAGGGCTACAATAGCTGAGAGGGATGGTGAGGAGTACAATCGAATTAGAGATGGAAAGAGGAAGTTTGGAGAACAAAAAGGAAAGAACCCGAATAATAAAAATTTCTTTAGGAACACATCCAATGTTGGGGGATCTAGTGATAACAAACAGTATAATAACCAGACATGTCAGCAATGTGGAAAGATGCATGGAGGACGACCTTGTTATAAGGATTCAGGAGCTTGTTTTAGATGTGGATAGAATGGACATCAGATAAAAAAATGCCCAAACCCGACAAGGGTTCCTATAAAGCCTTCAAGTGCAAAGAAGGATCAAGACAGATAGGGTAGAGTTTTCGCACTTTCTGATACCCAAGCTTCTAATGCGGTAGTGTCAGGTACACTTTCTATATGTGCACAACCTTTTAAAGCTTTGATCGATCCTGTTTCTACCCATTCGTTCATATCTATACATGTATTAAATCGCTTTCATAAATTGCCTGAACCCTTGAATCATAACATACATGTTTCTACTCCTTCGAGTGAGTTATTGATGGGTAAATTAGTATACAAGGCTTGCCCCATAGATATTGATAGTCATAAACTATTTGTTGATTTGATAGTTTTAGACATTAAAGATTTTGAAATCATTTTGGGGATGGATTGGTTAGCATCACATCATGCTAAGGTAGACTGTTTTGAGAAGAGTGTTACTTTCCAAATTCCTCACCAACCAAAATTTAGTTTTGAAGGAACTGGCATCATATCTCCGATGTGTAATAGTTTTGCAATGCAAGCCTATAGTTTTCTTAAGAAGTGATGTCAAGGATTTCTTGCAACTGTTACTAGTTTGGAGATGATAGAGCCTAGATTAGAAAATATTCCTATTGCTAAGAAATTTATGGATGTTTTTCCTGATAATTTACCTGGTCTACCTCCTAATAGAGAAATAGAATTTACCATTGACCTTATTTCTGGAACTATACCAATCTCAAAACCACTATATCGCATGGCACCTTTAGAATTAAGGGAATTAAAAGTTCAATTACAAGATCTGTTAGACAAGGGTTTTATTAGACCTAGTATATCCCCTTGGGGGGCTCCAGTGTTATTTGTTAAAAAGAAGGATGGGACGATGAGGTTATGTATAGATTATCGTGAACTAAATAGGGTGACCATTAAGAATAAATACCCCTTACCTCGTATAGATGATTTGTTTGACCAACTGCAAGGTGCGCGAGTATTTTCGAAGATTGACCTTAGGTCAGGCTATCACCAATTGAAGATTAAGGAAGAGGATATTTCGAAATCAGCTTTTCGTAGTAGATATGGTCACTATGAATTTCTTGTGATGCAATTTGGATTAACTAATGCACTAGCCTCTTTTATGGATATGATGAATAGAGTGTTTAGGAAATATCTGGATCAGTGTGTGGTTGTTTTCATTGATGACATCCTTATTTATTCCAAAGGTATTGAAGAACACGAAAAGCATTTGGAGATAGTATTACAAATCCTTAGGAAAGAGAAATTATATGCAAAATTAAAGAAGTCTGAGTTTTGGATGCCTAGTGTTTCTTTTCTAGGACATGTTATATCCAAAGAGGGAGTGTCAGTTGACCCTCAAAAGATTGAGGCTATACTAGATTGGCCCAGACCAACTAATGTGAGTGAGATTCGTAGTTTCCTTGGATTAGCAGGTTATTATTAAAGATTTATTGAAGGATTTTCTAGTATTTCCAAACCTTTGTCTAGGTTAATACAAAAGACGGTGAAATATGAATGGTCTGAGGAAGTTGAGAATAGTTTTCGAGAACTTAAGAATCGATTAGTAACTTCCCCAATTTTGACTATTCCTTTCGGTACAGGGGTATTTGTGATTTATAGTGATGCTTCTAAAAATGGTTTGGGATGTGTGCTAATGAAAAATGTAAAAGTAGTAGCTTACGCCTCGAGACAGCTAAAACCCCATGAGCAAAATTATCCAACCCATGACTTAGAATTAGCAGCGGTAATTTTTGCTCTTAAGATTTTGAGACATTATTTGTATGGTGAGACTTGTGAGATTTATACCGATCATAAGAGTTTGAAATATATCTTTACTCAGAAGGAATTGAACATGAGACAAAGGAGGTGGTTAGAATTGATGAAGGATTATGATGTAAATATTCACTATCACCCGGGGAAAGCTAATGCAGTTGTCGACGCTTTGAGTCGAAAGTCTACACCAAATTTAGCATGTCTTATTACCAGCCAGGAAGCTCTATTGAAAGATTTGAGAAGTATGGAAATAGATGTACGTATTTATGGCGAAGGAGGAATAATCGCAAACTTATAAATACAACCCACGTTGATGGAAAGAATTAAAGTTGCACAAGTAAATGACCCACAACTGAAGAAGATTAAAGAAGAGGTTATTGAAGGGAAAATAATTGAATTTGCGATACGAGATGATATATTAAGGTTTGGAAATAGAGTGTGTATACCGAGTGATGCCCAATTAAAGAGGCATATTTTGGAGGAAGGTCATTACTCGAGATTCACAGTTCATCCCAGAAATACCAAGATGTATAGAGATCTCCGAGAAGTGTTTTGGTGGAATAACATGAAAAGGGAGATAGCAGAGTTTGTATCTCAGTGTTTGATCTGTCAACAAGTAAAAGCTGAACATCATAAACCATCAGGATTATTACAACATTTACCTATCCCTGAGTGGAAATAGGAACATATTACTATGGATTTTGTGACAAGGCTACCAAGGAGTTCTAATGGTAATGATTCCATTTGGGTAATTATTGATAGGTTAACTAAATCTGCTCAATTTCTTTCCATTAAGATTACCCATTCCTTAGAAAAGTTAGCTAAATTGTATATAGGGGAAATTATTAAGCTTCATGGAACCCCAGTTTCAATTGTTTCTAATCGTGACCCTAGATTCGTGTCTCGCTTTTGAAAAAGCCTACAAGTAGCCATGGGAACAAAATTGAATTTTAGCACTGCTTTTCATCCTCAAACGGATGGACAATCAGAGAGAACTATTCAAACCTTAGAGGATATGCTTAGGGCATGTGCACTTGATTTAAAAGGGAATTGGGATGATCATTTACCGTTAGTGGAATTCGCATATACTAATAGCTATCAAGCAAGTATTTAAATGGCTCCGTATGAGGCACTTTGTGGTAGAAGGTGTCGTTCTCCTGCATGTTGGGAAGAAGTTGGGGAAAGAAAATTATTGGGACCAGAATTGATTCAGGTCACAACAGAGAAGGTGAAATTAATACAAGACCGACTTCGAACCGCTCAAAGTCGTCAAAAGAGTTATGTTGACAATCGACACCGATAGTTAGAATTCCAAAGAGGAGATTATGTGTTCTTGCGAGTATCGCCTGCAAAGGGAGTAATACGATTTGGGAAGAAAGGGAAGTTGAGCCCAAGATACATAGGACCTTTTAAAATCCTTGAAAGGATAGGAGCTGTTGCGTATAAAATAGCCTTACCACCGGAACTCTCTAGTGTACATAATGTGTTTCACGTATCAATGATAAAGAAATATATCCCAGATCCAGAACATATCTTAAGTCATGAGCCTCTTCAAGTTAGAGAAGATTTATCGTACATTGAGAATCCAGTGGAAATTTTGGACCATAAAAATCAAATATTACGAACCAAGGTTATTCCACTAGTTAAAGTATTATGGCAGAATCATTCTGTTGAAGAAGCAACGTGGGAGCAAGAAGATGAGATAAAGGAGCGATATCCATACCTTTTTGAAAATTAATGTAAGTAAAGTTTGGGGACCAAACTTTTTATAAGGAGGGTAGGATGTAATGACCCCACTTTTATATAGTTTGTTTTTACACTCTTGTGTTACTTATTATCTTATAAATGTTGTATTATTAGATATGTGGTATTATTGGCTATCAATATAACAAACCCCATTTTTAATTACGAAGAATCAACTGTAAATTGGATCAAATCGAAGTCTTATGACATATCTTAAGGCAAATAATAAGTTTTGGGGTAGAAAATATAATTTTATGGAACTTTAAGGACTAAAATAAAAATATAAATGGGCCATTTTGTAAATAAAATATTTTCAAGGACCTCTAAGAAATATTCAAAATATATAGTGTGAAATTACCAAAATACCCTTCATGTGTGAAATGACCCTTATACCCTTATCACCTTTCCACCACGTGCTGGTCACTTCCACCTTCCACATGTCATCTGTAGAGAGAGAGCTAAAACACTTGTCATCATTTGGTGATATTAACACTGCAAGACCACTCCGGATCACGACACCTCGGTGTTGAATCACCAATCCAAAAAGCCTAGTCATTAGACACGTGTCAACACCGTAATACTTTTGAAAACCTATAATAGGGCCTTAGGGTTCATTTGAAACTCACGCCAATTTCTTGAGAATTATAGTAAGAAAGAGTGATAGAAAGCTTGGGAAATATCTTAAGAAGGAGTTTTATAATTTCTAAGAAAGAATTCATTTCGTAAGTATGATTTTATTTAAATGTTATAATGTATTTTTATAGTTTTAATTTTGTGTTTTATAGCTTTACTTAGTAGTTATGCTGGTAAATGTACTAAGGACTTCACTAATCAAAACTTAAAATTTAGAACAAATCCAAGTTGATTTTATAAACTTGTTTGAAATTATACGCTTTTAAAAATGATTCTTTTTAAAGAAATTGCTCGTTATTATAGAATCCCATTTAAGTAATTACAAAGTCAGGCCCGGTGAAGTTCTGTCTAGATGAGATGGTATTTAAGTGGTGCCCTTGTGACCCTCCATCTCTACTGGGAATGAATCCGAAAATATTTTGTCTAGATGAGATGGTATTTAAGTGGTGCCCCTGTGACCCTCCATCTCTACTGGGAACCGACTGATGAGAAAAGACTATGAATTGAATTCTTCAATTACGATCAATGAGTTTTAAAAGTAGACAAATGGGGATTCAGTAATCCTTTAAAATAGGAAGTTATTATTAAAGTATAGTATAAACTGGACCTTAGAACGTGTACTTAAATCTTTATCAGATTAACGTGTGATCGAAGACTCAATACCAGTAAATTTGACCTCCATTTTGGGTGAGTACTCTGACCTTCCTTGTGTATTTTGATTATATGATATTATGCAAACTATATATATTTTATGAACCGCTTTTATTCTCAAAATTCATGTGATACCGATGATTGATTTATTTGTGATATGTTTATATTTGTCCATATAAATATACCGATTAAAATGATTATTGAAAAGGATATTGAATATTGAAAATTTGATTCGGCCTAAGGGACCTCTTTACTGACTGACCTTCCCAGTTGGGTTATCGCTGGTGTGCCCTAAATAAGGCGTTGTGACGAACTAGTTCGATTGACCCTCAACTACCGGGGTATAATACGATAGAATAATACGGTATTAGAGTGTACTTGGCCATCAAAATGATATGATTGAAAGAAAAAGATATCACATTTGATTTGTTGCATTCGTCTTATTCTGAGCTATCCAATTGTGATATATATACTTTCATTTCAAAATATATATCTATTTACTTCAAGTTCCTATCCATATATGTATATGCCTTCTCTTTTGACTTGAGTAGGTATCTATTTTCTGAAAACCCTGAAATGTCTGGAGATTGAACATCATTCGGCTTTTAGCTGATGTTGTATAAATAAACATTTTTCAGGAAACGTTTAGGCTCACGGACGGAACGAAAATGGACTATTTTGAAGATTTAGCTTTTAGAGCCCTTTTTGTAAAATGTTTATTTAGAGCATGTCTGGCTCTCTTGTAATAAGGTTTAAATTTTCTCTTAAGTTTTAACTCGTTGTACTTTTAATATATATGAAGTTTCCTTTAGAAAGCTCTGATGGCGTAATTCATTTACTTTTGGTATTTTACGATTCATAACCATCTGATAATATTTCCGTTGCATTTATTTAAGGAAATAATTAAATCGGAATATTTGTTGCCTTGGTGGCATGTCAAGACACTCGTTCCCTAATACTATTTTGGGTCGGGGTCGTGATAAGATCGCCAATAAATTTTAATACCCGTCTTATTATCTTAGGTATTAGTTCTCAATTTCTCCATTCACAATTTATAAACACCCCACCCTTTAATCGATGTGAGATCCTCAAAATACCCCTTAGTCCCATAACTAAGGGTCCCCGAGTTATCAATACATCCTAACCTATGTATAGGATGAATTTCTAACTTAAATTTTGACCTAGTCTCATGCTTAGGCTAGCGTAACGACGATAAAGTACCAAAAATCAGTCCACCCCAAGATGATAAAAAAAAACGCGATAATCTACCCTCACTAGTCCCATACCTAGAAGGCGTAAATCATCAAAAGGCATACCCACTAGTCCCATACCTATAGGCATTCTAAAATATAGGGAGAGCAATAATACCCAACAACTCGTCGTCACAAAGGCAACATCATAATACCAACTAGTCACACAAACAAGCATAATTAATCAATATATAAAACTACACATGATAGTCCAATTCAATTAAATCTTTAATTTAATTATCACCTCGTCAACAATACCCAATTAATATCATTTAATTATTTTAAATTAAATATACCAAGTTTTCATCATATATTCATCAAAACCAAATTTTATTATCTCTACATGTATTACATGAGTTTTACGCACCCAAAAATCATTTATTTTAAAGCTAGGGTTTTTCTACATGCAACCTACACCAATAAAACCCAAAATCACTCGTGAATCCTACGTACCCAAAGGGTTATGAATATTATTCAGATTAAAAGATTTTATAAAAACATCCCCATAATTAGTATTCACTTTTTCTAATTAAGTTACTAATTATTTTTAAGAAAACATGTAATTAAGTGTTTAGGCGACACTTAAAACGCATAATACTAAAGGAAAAGAATAGAGTATTCATGCATGTGAAGATCGTGTTGAAAATTTGATTAGAAATCTGGATTCCTCTCGAAAAATTAGCAAAAGAGTGTTCTTGAACGATCTTGATTAAACCCCAATTAAGCCTTCAAAAACTTGTGCCAAAACTTATGACAAAAACTTGATTTTGTTGAAGGTTGATGATTATGAGTGAGAGGAAAAATATTTGGAAGTGTTCTCTGGTGAAAAACTGGAGAAAAAGTGATTATGAGAGGTCCCCCTATGGATTAACAAGGTTATATAGTGATTAGGAGTCCTAATCCTACACAAACTCTAAAAATAGCTTACAGGGCACGTTTTCTGGGAGGTTCGATCGATCTACCCCGAGGGGTCGATCGATCGATCACCCCGAAAAACTGACAGGTTGCCTAAAAAATGCCTATAAGGCAAAATTTTATAAAATCAATATAAAATCCGTTTTAACTCCGATTTTAATTCCACTTGAAGTTTTATTCTTCTAAAATCATAACCAACATATTTAGTCTATAAAAATTATTAAATTCAAAAATTTATTTTTCTCGAAAATTCCAATTAATTAATAAAAAAATAGTTAATAAAAACACGGGGTGTTACAGGGATAAAATATACCAGGATATGAGGCAACAGTACTGGTGGAGTGGGATGAAGAAGGTCATTGCGGAGTTCGTGTCCAAGGGAGCCACTTGTCAGCTGGTAAAGGTGGACAACCAGAGGTCGCCAGGGTTACTTTAGCCGCTGGAGATACCCACGTAGAAATGGGAGAGCATTTCTGTGGATTTCATCACTGGGATGCCTACTTCACAACGGGGTCATTATTCTATATGGGTGATGGTGGATCGATTGACCAAGGTAGCTTATTTTTTGCCGGTACGTACAGATTACACTACGGGACAGTATGCCCGAATATTTATTACCAAGATAGTGAGATTGCATGGGGTACCCTTGAACATCGTGTCAGACAGAGAAAAGACTTTTGCATCGCGCATCTGGGAGAGTTTTCAGGAGGCTATGGGTACTGAACTGCGGTTAAGTACGGCTTATCACCCACAGACATATGGACAGACTGAGCGTACTAATCAGATGCTGGAGGATATGTTGTGCATGTGTGTCCTTGACTTTGGAGGGAGTTGGGAGCCGTATCTTCCACTGGTGGAGTTCGCTTATAATAACTCCTATCAGTTTACGATCAGTATGTCCCCATTTGAGGCGTTGTATGGCAGACCTTGTCATTCTCCTACTTGTTGGCTAGAGGTGGGGGACAACAAGTTACTCGGGCCAGATGTAATTCAGGAAACGTCAGTCAGGGTTAAGATGATCAGGAACCGTATTAGGGTAGCCCAGGACAAGTAAAAAATCTACATCGACGCAAAGAGGTTCTTCAGGGAGTTCAACATGAGGGATCAAGTATTACTGCGGGTGTCTCCTATGAAAGGGGTGATGAGGTTCGGTAAAAAGGGGAAATTGGCTCCGAGATACGCAGGATCATTTCCCATTATCGAGAGGATCAGACCGGTGGCATATAAACTTGGGTTGCCGGAGCATTTGCACCGTATTCACGATGTGCTCCACATCTCATCATTGAGGCAGTTTCTTAGGGATGAGTTGTCCCACACCCACATTGCGATTGTGAAGATTGATTTACAGCCCGACAGTTCATATGAGGAGAGGCCTGTGGCCATCCTAGACCATAGCCAGAGGAAATTGAGGTCAAAGGTAGTTCCACTGGTGAGGGTTCAGTGGGAGAATCATAATGTAGAGGAGTCTACATGGGAGCGAGAGGAGGATATATGCAAGAAATATCCAGACTTATTCCTACCAGGTATGGTTTACTTTTCAAATTTTGGGGCAAAATTCCGTCATTAGGGGGGAAGTATGTAATAGCATGCATTATTTTATATTAAATAATTATGGGATTAATTATTATTGTTGGACTAATTGAATTAAAACGTGCGATTTAATGGATTATTAATCCGGATTAAAATATATTAACTAGCGTGCCAAGGGTTAATACTTAGTGATTGAATATTACCGTGTGAATATGTAATATGGAATTATGCATTTTGATAAATTATCGAGAGTGAGAAATACGGCAGTTTGGTAAGTTAAGTTAGACACGCGTGTGAGTCGTGTCGGGACTAATTAATAGGAATAAAAAGAGAATTTATTTTTATTAACTCGTATGGTTATTTCGAGTGTGCCGTTGAGTCCGGAAGGATCGAGATAGTCAGTTAACTCTACCTGAGTATTTTAGTTGGACTCCGGGATGTTTTTAGGTCAAACCGGCATCTCGTATGGGTAGTTTTGTAATTTGGATTTTTGGAGAAATCATATGGACGAAAATCAGTAATTAAATAGAAAAGGCACGTGGGTGAGGTTACCTATTATTTTCTAAACCTAAGTGAGAAAGAGGGAAAGCCTAAGAGGGAGAAAAAGAACTCCATAGGTGTTTTTAGAGAAAGACTCTAGATTTCACACCAAAAGTTCCACCAACGCGTAGATCAAAAAGTGAGGAACGTAGCCATACCAACAACACCAACGGATCAAAACTTCAAAATCGAGGCAAGTGTTTATTACTTGCTTTCCTTTAGCAATACTCATGTTCATATTAGTATAGGAATGAAATACCCATGTATTGTTAATAAAAGTGATGAAAATTGGAGTTTGGATATACAAGAATTGAATCTGAGATTAATTTAGGTTGAACCATTTATGTATGTAGATTAGAATCACGTATAGATGAATTTCTGTGATAAACAAATCTGGAAATTTTATGTTCTTGGATGATAAATAGAAGAAGTAGGGTTTTATTAAATTATTTGTGAATTTGAGATTATATTAATGATTGGTAATGAATTGATGATGTTATATTAGTGGAAATCATACATACATGTTAGGAAGATGATTTAGAATGGATGATTGGTGATTGGGAATGATCCGAAGAAGTTAGAGGTGTAGAAATGGTGAAGAGAATGTATCTGGGTTGGGCTGCCTGGTTACAGGTAGAGGTCTGGACCACCTTTTAATAGGTCTGGACAGCCTTCCTTATTAATAGGTCCGGACCGTTTTTCATAAAAAGGTCCGGATCTTTTTTTTATTAAAAAGTCCGGACCGTTTTTAATTAAAAGGTTCGGACCGTTTTTAATTAAAAGGTCCGTACCGCTTTTCAAAAAAAAGGATTCGGATCGCTTTCCTTGTGGGCCCGGACTGCCCTACAAAATTTTCCAGAATTGATTTGTGGACCCTTAAGTCACCTTTCAGGGCTTATAATGCGGGAATCCTAATGTAGTACACTGAGGTTTGAAGAGATGTTATATTAAGATAAGTGTGATTTAAGACTTGGGCATAAGTGGGATGAATGACCCTTAGAAAATTAGGAGGGGGATTATAATCATAATTATTAACACGTCGAGAGTATTAAGTGAAAGTAATACTGAGAACATGACATGATACTTAATTATATGAATGCCTAGAGATTATAATAGGTTGAATGTATACATATGTATTGATTTATTATGTGTATAGCATACCTACGCTGCTTGCTATCGATAGGAGGTTTTCGCGCAGTGGACAGTCTTATCCTGGTTGACCCAACGGGGGGATATTTAACTTGTACCCAGAACATATGAACTTGGACACGTGTTATCTGAGATGTAGGATAGTTTCGACTGCTGAATGGGAGCGTAGGTATGTGCCTGACCCATTTGGCTGGGGATTATGTTCGCCTCCAATATTTATGATTTAAATTTTTTTTGGTTCGTGAGAGATTGAACCAATAGTCCTTTATGCAGTGAGTGATGCACCAGGACATGATAACAGAGTATGCATTGCGCCAAGTGGTTCTAACCTAAGGGTGAAGGATTAGTATATATGTGTAGGGATAATGTGACTATATGTATATATATATATATATATATATATATGAACTTGTGAATCATGCTACTGTGTGTAATTAGTAGGTAGGGGGATATTGATACATAAAACAAATCTTAGCGGATAACGGATTTATTATGCAATTGAGAAACATGTTAATTAATTATTCGACATAGAATAATTCAATAGCGTATTATATGGGCGATACGGGGATACTACCGGTGAGTATAGTTAGTATTATTATGACTTCGAGCTAGTTAGGCTAGGTAGCATAGCTAGGTGGGATTAGATGTACGTTAGGCGCGTGCAATATATGAGAGGGGAAAATTTCATGTTAGAGTTCGATATCTAACATGCACATAATACTCGTTTCATTGCAGTTTTAAATACTTGCTAAATCATTTTTAAAACATCGGGCTCTGACACGTCTCTTGCAATTCTCCACTGTTTTGCTATATATATGTATTATACCAGGTGTCCAACCACAAGGTCACCGCCAGACTTAGACACATGGATAATTCGACGAACTACCGTCATTATGGAAGCTGTAGGTTACTGATATTACACGCTGTTTTCTCTTCATTCTATTCCTAGTTCTGATCTTCCATTTTGGGCATGTGTCGCCCGCTTCCAGATTAACTTCTTCAGGGATTTTATTTTTATTAGCATTTTCTTATTGTTGGATTGAGTATCATGATACTTTAGTTTTAGACTTTGAACTGGAATGTTTTATCCAGTCTCATTTAGTTTGGTATTTGATTCATGTTCAGTATTTATTCTTGTGGGATGGAATTGTCTTATATATTCAAGCATGGAATTTAATAATGGATTAATTGGGTATAATTAATTTGGAAAAATGTTTTGACACTTAGCTTAATTAATTATTAGGTGATTAATAATGAAAATTGTTTTCGACAGTGATGCTAAGAATGAACCAACCGGACACTTTGATTTTAATTTAATAAAGGACTGATCACCCGGTATTTAATTAGGCAGGGTGTCACAACTCACCTTATGGCTGTCAACATATAAAATTTTGATCCGAATCTGATTTGTTTATCCGATCCGATATTGATTTTGAAATTCGATAGTCAATAACTCGTTTATCCGTTTAATAAATGGATCGGATATGGATTAATGTCAATTTGATCCGATAATAATTCAATTTCGGTTTGATTATATATATATATTCTTAAGTTTATTATTAAATAAATAAAAATATGAAAAAAAAATTAGATAATCGGATTTTCGAATCGGATCAGAATATTCGGATATTTAACAAATTCGAATTTGGTATAATAGATTTGTGATCCGTCGGAATTTCGGATCCAATTCGAAACCAAAATTTATTAACGAAAACAGATTTGGATCACCCTGATCCGGCTCGAATTTGACCCATTTATAGGCCTAATTCAACTCTAGCTCTATGTTGATCATTCTCAAAAACATTCTTGCCTAATTTGAAAATTTTGTCTTTCTCGAGACCATTATTTTTTACATTTGAAGAATTTTATTTATTATATTTGAGAATTTTTTTGCAAACATGGAAAGATCATCTACGGAGTCAGAAAATTTTTCTTTTGATTTAGCCTCTAAATATATTCCTTCCTTTTTCCTTTTGGTTTCGAGGAACATGTCTATTTCATAAACCTGAAGAACATCTATGATTTTCTCTAACCAAATCTTGTCTAGAATTCGCAAAGAGTTTAGGACTGTAACTTTCACACTAAAACGAGGTAGGATAGACTTTAAAATTTTCTTAACCACTCTCACTTCTTAAATTTTCTCACTCAAATTAAAAGTATATTTCACAATATCAGAGAAATGTGCATATAATTCATCAAAAGTGTCAATTTCATCCATGCTTATGGTCTTAAATTGTGTGGTGAGATTTTAAAGCTTAGAAGGTTTCACTGCATTGGTAGCCTCATGTGTGAGTTGGAGGACTTCTGAGCTTCTTCAGACGTGGTACACGTTATAATGCGATGAAATTCCTTTGATGGGATTGAATTGGGATTGAGGTGGTTGAAATTAAATTGGAGAGTTTTAAGTCTTCTTCTTGAGTTCTTTCGGAAGATATTTGAGATAAACTCAAAACACATACTCGACTCAAAATTTTCGTGTAGAATTTAAATCTGAAGTTGAATTGGTGATTCGAATAATTTTTAGATATGATTTTCTGCATTTTTAAAACAGGTCTAAGTGAATCATACTAGATGATTTATCAATGAATTGTGATGGAAAATTCATGAAGATATGTATACGGGCTAATTTAGAGTTATGCGTGCCCATAATTACAATCCCAGTTCAATCTCAATCATCCTCACAATGATATTATACATTACCCAATCCATATAGAGTCTAAATGAACATATCTAAGACGATTTTAACATCTAATAATCACTTTAATTCAAAAGTATAATCATCAATTCTTGGGATTCATAACTAAAGTCCATAATTGCATCATTCTAAAAATCATATCACATAATCATTTTCATATCTCCTATCAATATCAATTCTAAAAATTTCAGAATTCTCAATCCATAGTAATTCTTTAAAATCCATAATTTATATCATCCCCAAATATCAATCATTTCTTAAAATATAAATCATTTCCCAAAAAACCATAGTTTATATATGTGAAACCAGCCAAAAAATATCATTTCCCAACTATGATATGATTAAATACATGAATTAATTAGTAAGTTAATTACTTTCCTTAAGGTTTACAGGGTCTGAATTTGATGAAGATATTGATAGTCTTCCTAGAATTTCCTTCCATTTCTTCAATCGTGGAGTTTTTGAAATGTTCTTCAATTCCTCACTTGGACTCTTTAATTTTCTTCTCAATTCTATTCTCTTCTCTCTCTCTCTCTAAATCTTTGTATAACTCTTTTAAACCTTTGGATTTGTGAAATGACCTTTTCTTAAATCCAAACCCATTATTTTATAAGTCCCGATCCCTTTTTAGACTTTACATATACCATTAAAAAGTTCAAAAGTCACTTAAACTAGTCCCGATTAATCTAAGAAAATCCCGAGACCCAAACACAACCCCGGATACTCAATTTTGACTATTTTGACCCATTTTGGATCAAATGTACACTCAAAATCGTCACTCGAGTTACTTAACAATATTTTTCCATCTCAAACTATAATAATTTAATCGAATATGTCCCGGTTGAGATAATATTAAATTCCGTCGTGTTTATTCCCTTACGACTTAATTCAATTTTTTTTACTATAACACATTAGTAAATACAAAGTCACATAAATATTAATTCATTCCACTCTAAATTAATATTTATTTAATTTCCTCATTATTTCTTGATTTAATTAAATTATATGTCACCCGAATAATTTAAGTAACCAATTAGATATAAATATAAATATAAAACTACGGGGTATTACATACTTCCCCCCTTGAATAGAAATTTTTCCCCGAAATTCGGATAAGATTGGTATTAAAAACTTCAGATCCTTACGCACATGACATCCAAACGTACTCACAATCAAGTCATGGTAATATTTTTTAGCGCCTCCACTATACACTTGCTTGTGGTACCATCAATACTGAAGGTCTACTCGCTACCACCCAAGATCAACGACAAGTATATTCAAATCATTTCACGTTGTTATACTACGTTATTCTTAAGGTTTCACATATACTATGATATGCAAAACTGTCGTAAATCCGCTTACAATGCTCCCATAAAATAAGCCTATAACCCACTGGCTCTATCACCTCCATCTTGGGAAAGGCCCTAGTTTCAAAGGTGCCAACATCCTTGTTTTTCCAAATCACATAACTCCCTTCATGGGAGACACTCCCAACAATTTCTGACCACGTATGTCTGTCTTTAACTCCTCGATTCGTGATGACGTAACTCTTACGACTTTCCTGAACTATAGGAAAATAACTTTAATTATCTCAATCTGTGTCGGTCAACTCTAAATCACGTCCGACCTATGGAACTGATTATTTTCCCACCCAACCACAAGGTGGACGACAATGTCTCCCGCCTTAAGCCTTAAAATGCATCTTTCTAATAATAGCTGGTACGAGTCATTACACGCGACTCTATCAATGGTAATTACACATCGTAACTACTTTAAAGTCTAGAATACGCATCTCTCTCATCCTTCAACATCCTAGTCAGTTTTTCCGTTTACTCGTCGATCTATGGTTAATATGTCTCATTCAAAATGCATTTCGTCCCCACCACAACCAAATACTCCCAATTGGAGGTGGGACTTAAGGATCTCATCATGAGTCACAATATTTGTTGGGTGACTTCTTATGTCGGTTCATTTCTTCTCTCAAATGAAATATTGGGTACGTAACCCGATAATGTAACTGACCCAAATTAGTAATAATACCAATCCCATAAACTCAAATGGAATCTTGACCTATTCACGATGTTGGTAACCCAATGATGAACTTCATCAGTCTGCCTATCCATTTCGTCAGTGGAATCACCGATTATTGAAAAATGTTGGTGGATCGCCTCGAACTAATCTGTTCTCATCTATGAGTGATGAACTTGGAGATAACTTCATTATGTCTCACTCCCCACCAATCCACACACTCAATATCCCACGCCACGTGGTACACCTCACTCTCCTTTATGAAGTACTCCAAAAATTGTGACCCATGCATCTGCACATCCTGGGTCCTTTTTGTATGGTAAAAATCATATCCTATTTATGCGTAAGTAACCCTCAGCATTCGACTGAATAAGACTCCGCTCAACTCTCCAAACTATTGGATCCTCATTTGTCTAGAGAGATCCCTCGCCTATGTCTCCACAGTCTTTCAACCCATCTCGAGGTGATAGCTCGCCTTGATCTATACATATATCTGGACTCTCTCCTTCCTCAATCCGAAGTTTAACATATCTTCCCCTTCCAATTTTGCTTCTATTGTCCAACATGCATACGGTTAAACACATTTATTCCTTGTCCTTGTCTCGAACAATACTAAAAATCAAACTAACGGGGCACCCATTCACCCTATATCTCGTGCATATCTGCACAAAAATTATAGACGTAATATATTTATCTGAAGTTTGGTCTCGCATGCTCGACGTGGCTATATTATAAGGTTATTCACGATCACCCCACTAATCGCAATTTAATTATTTTTAAGATTGTTCCACCCATCCACCGGTGGTGTAAAAATTTCCCAGTGTTTCTTACATAGCACTACCTAGTTCCACTAGTAATATATCGTATAATAACTCCCAACTCAAATTATTTTCTACACATGTATAATGATCACCGTTCAAACCCGATACTATAGCATCTAACAACGTCTCCAAACTTTCGACATTTAATAAGGTTCATATATGGAACATCTCACAATTGAAATTCAACCAAGGATTTTTCCCAATGCCCTATCACCTGACATTATCAGTTATCGAGGTCATTTAACCTAAAGCATAATAATCGAGACACTAAAAATTATATCCCCAGATATAAGTCTAATCCTTCATTCCCCGATCTCTACAGCAGTCATATAACGCTACGATCGCACTATCACTAAGTCTCCAGCGCTAAATTAATAATGAGCTAAATATCTCCGCTCGGCCTTAAACCCGATGTCCCCTAAATCACAACGGTATAGTCCTTACGCACTAGGATTGAATATAACGAGGCAACTATATACTACGAAGTCTCCATTTCAATGTAATATATACACGACTCGACCCTCTTTCAAGTGAACTATTGCAAAAACAACGCCTACTGCTCTGGAATAGCTAACACGATAGACTTACTATAACAGTCCACTATCACTCACTATCGCTAACCAGTCCATACCCAGGATAACATCATTCAGGTATAACTTATCTCTAAAATGAGAAAATCTCTAAAGCATACCCTCATAGTATTCACACTCGCTTCCCTGCAGATGGAACTAAAGAGAATACCACTATGCAATGGTAAATATACACACACTCAAAATTGATACTAACGATACATCTACTAAGCCTTTTCACGTGCAATATAGTGCTAACCCAAATACCGTGACGCATTCGTATCACGTCGAACCTCTCCCATCTTCCCATGGATAAATTTTATACTTTCAATTGCCAATGTTTCTGGTTGTTTAAACGGTCCTTGTGCATAATCTCGTTGGTCGTCCTTCTCCTATCCGGCTTCCGAAACTCAATCTAACTCGTATAAGATTCACTTTCATTTAGCAGGAGAACATACATCGCAATATGAATCAACGGTCCTAAGCATAGGGTTCTACATCAAAGAACTCTACGGTAGAAAACATAATAAGTCCACATAAATCCAAAGGACATTAGATATTAGTGCTCTAATGCCATATGTGACACCCCACTTATTAAAATAAAGGGTGGCCAGTCCTATACTAAAATAAAATAGGAATCTGGTTGGTTCATTCTCAACATCACTATAGAAACAATTAATTATTAACCACCTATTATTAAATTAAACTGTGTGTCAATCTTAATCTTTATCAACATGACACAACAACATTATAATCAAACCATAGTTTATTCTGAAAATAATAAAAATCCTCAATCACATATTAATTCTATAACGAAAATCCATTACATGCAAAACTTTACCGAATAAACCATTGGTATTACATTCATGCAATAAATCCTAATAAGGTGAAATAAAATAAATTCGACTAACATAGGTAACATGCCCGAATATAAAAAGAATCCTGTCTAGAATGTGAGAATATAAGTGACCACACCAAATCCTATAATGTCCCATAATTGTCGCAGCTCCGATGCCTCGAATTATTAATCACGCTTGACGTCCTTGTGGCCGGATACCTAAAAGGTTTTAAAAATATCTGACATGGGTCAGATCCCAAATCCATTTGAAAATATTTTTCAAGTAATTAAAATCTATAAATAAATGTGTATCCATTCACTCATATTTAAATTGGTACCGCACTCTTTCTTGAGACACTACTCACTACTCATATTTAAATTGGTACCACACTCTCTTCATAAATAACGTATGCATTTTGATCACCTAGTTATGCTTCCCGTCTAAATAGTTCCCAAGTATCCATGAATTCCATACGCTATCCCATCCTGCATAATTCATATATTTAGCTTTCATATTCTATAATCATTACAATTCTCAATTATAATTTAATTTATCATTTCAAATAACTTTCACTAGTTATTAATATTCACACTTTAATTCCTCATGCCCGTATATATTTTTCTACTCACATATATACGTATTTAACACCACATCATGCATACATATATATCACTCACTATATATGTATAACCGTTATCCCTTATAACAATAATAGTTTACCGGATGCGGGTCTCTAATGCCATTATAATTCAGAGAATACTCACATCATCATAGCTACCGCGTCGGGATATCACACCGAACTATGATAGAAAACAAACGACGTTAGAGGTGGTCATAGGTTCTCGATAGTGAACCATAACCATATCCATAATTATCTCACCTCGAACTCAACCTTAATCGGTACGTGCATGGAGGCTATGGCCTGTGACTAATACTTACCCTGCACTATATATATAATTTTCACACATGTATATATTTTCTTAATAATTCCAATTAATCATGCCTATCACTCGTGACACGAACACAATATTTTTCAAATATCATTTACGTTCTCAATTAGTTAATTACTCACTTAATCAATTAATTAATTATCAAAATATTAATCATGGGCACATATAACTCTAAATCATCCAATATACCCGTTTTTCTGAATTTTCCATCACAATTCATTAATAAATCACCGAGTATGATTCACCTCAAATAATCTAAAATTTACCCCTCAAATTTCTAATTTTAGACCTATTTTAAAAACGCAAAAAATTATATCTAAAAGTTGTCTGAATCACTAATTTAACTTCAAATTTGAATTCTATATGAAAAATTGAGTCAGGTATGTGTTTTGAGTTTTTCTCAGATATCTTATGAAAGTACTAAAAAAGAAGACCTGAAACTCTCCAAAATCGATTTTTCTCCATTTAATTTCAACCACCTCAATCCTAATTCAGTCCCAATCATCCTCACAATAATATTATATTCTAGCCAATCCACATAGAGTATAAGATGACATTTCTAAGATGATTCTAATATCTAGTAATCACTTTAATTCAAAAGATTAGTCATCAATTCATGAGAATCATACCTAGAGTCCAAAATTACATCATTCTAATAATCACATAACCATTTCCATATCTCACTCTTTCTATCAATATCAATTCTAAAATTTTCATAATTCTCAATCCATATTGATTCTTTAAGATCCATAATTTATATCATATCCCAAATATCAATCGTTTCCCAAAATATAAATCATTTCCCAAAATCCCATAGTTTATATATGTGAAACCGTCCCAAAAATATCGTTTTCTAACTAGGATGTGACTAAAATTGAACACGCATGATACATCTAATTACATATTCAATTTAAGTTTATATTTCACTATTAATTAAGTCTCTTACATATAAAACATATCATCAGTGTGTGTAAATTCGTTTTACGTATGAGTTCAAACATTAAAATGATATTTATTAACACAAATTAACAATGATTTTAACATAAACTCTACACAAAAGTCAGATTTGGCACCCGATAATAGTTTATAACACTAATCGATATTAACTCAATATACAACATGATTAAGTAACACATTTTTATCCTAAACATCCTTTTAATCCCACATTTATTAAAAAAAGAGGCAAATCATAAACAAGTTACATATTATACTACGATAAAGCAAGAGATTTCTTGCTTAATTACAAAGATTGGTGATTTCCCCTATTGTGATCTCTTAGTTCATCTCCGTATATCTCATTATGATAACTTTCCACTTGATGATTTCGACACTAGCAATCGTGTAAGTAGATAGCATGTTCATACGCGTAGACTGGTCGTGCAACAATTGGATTAATTGGTACCGATGCACGAGGGTTATGCAAGGTGAGTTCGTCGAAAGAAGCTAATTACTAGTATAAGTAGAGACATCCGAGAAAAACATAATGGAGTGACTTCATAGCGGTAATCATGGTCATATATGTAAGACGTGTCTCTTTCTCTATAAGTCTTGTAAAAACACATTTACTACTATTGGAATTGTTGGTTTGGATATGATAATGGTTTTTCCCACAGCGGGTTTCACTCAAAATCGTGTGTTCTTATGGTTGCGTACTTTTTTACTTTACGAATATATTTACTACATCACCTATATGAAATTAAACTAATTAATTTTATTTGATAAATTAAAATCCGATTCAATTAAAAACATGTCTTTGCTTTTAAGGACACATTAATTAATTATATTTATATGATGTCACTTGGATTCCCAGGCACATACATTTTCATAAAACATGTGTGTGTGTGTGTGTGTGTGTATGCACACACATATATGACAAAGTTATGCACTTATATATATATATATATATATATATATATATATATATATATACACACACACACACACACACACACACACACAATAGCTCTCATAGGCAAACTGTTCGTCTATGGACTAATGATGTTCACATATTGAAAGAGAAAGGCTGGGTGGGATTATGCAAGTATAAGGTTAAATATTTGAAACTGGAATAAACTGATTTGTTCATCCTCCCACCTTAATATACGAGACCATCTCTCTCAATCTCCCAACTTTTTCGCTCCAGCTCATATATTATATGAACCTTGTTAATCCGCAAAAAGAAATCCGTTTAGGAGATCTATTGTGTGTGTGTGTGTGTATATATATATATATATAACACCCCGCACGCCCGAAAAGAGACACGCGTCGTGCTATTACGATAAAAACTAAACTAAAACCATCCACAATAAGTATAGAGCATCTATATTCCATAATTTAAATACAGCAAATCCATAATTTTTACACTTTCACAATAATGATTACAATAATATTTCTCTTAAAATATATAATTCTCCAACTAATTACACCACCTATTTATACATAAAAAAAAAAATCTTCCAATCTATGGTCTAAAACAATTCTCCAAAATAGTCCATAGCATCCCAATCCACGCTAACCTGCCAACTAAAAGAAAATACGAGAAAGTACACAATATGACAGGAATAGATGCTCAAAAATAAATAGCACGTTGAATAAATCGCAATAATACGAATCTGGATATATGAATCAAATGTAATGCTCAAGTATTGTACCAATATTAATTTCTCAACAACACATCAATGGGTCACTAGGCCACACCTCACCTCCCTTAGACATTCTCAAGCCATATATCGGATTTTGGACTATCGACTGGTGCCCATTCTCCGTGTCATATTAAAATCTCATAACATGATGCCCAAATCAATAATTCAATATCTCAATTAATCAACATAATAGATTCGAACAATTATTTCAGAATTTTGAAATGAATATCACAATTCGACATGAGTTCAATTAACACACGAACAAACGGAATACTCTAGAGAGAATTTATGAGCATATTGTGTAAGTTCCGTACCTCAAAATCATTACATGAATCATCACATAAATTTCAGCCTCAAAATCTAATCGCACCATCACGTTCCTCTCACGAAAATAATCAAAACTCGTTCTAGATCAAACTCGAGAAAACACTAAATAAGCCTTCAAATATTGAGTCAAACGCTTGATTAAGTTTGGGGCTAAAGTTTGTAGATGAAAGGGAATAATTTTGGAGAGGTCTTCTGGTTGAAAAGTTGATGAAAAGTGATTTAAAAAGCCAAGCCACAATTTTGTTGTAATATATAAAGGATTAAGAGTTTGATTAAGTAAAGAGTATTAATCAGATACAAACACTAAAAAGAAAATTACGGACGATCGGACTGTTGGAATTGGTTGAAATTTAAGGGCATAGTAGCTGAAGATGAGAGGAAGCTGTACAAAAAATATCAGCTCGATCGAACGGTCAAATATTTCTATATTTTTTTTAGAAAATTTTATGTTTTAAGGACTCTTCTAAACGCTCCAATACTTATATATATACTCATATTAGGAGTCTTGTAATCTAGCTTTCCAAATTTCGAATATAAAAATCAATGTATATTTAATTATTAAAAATAATTATATCCAAAATTTTATTTTTCTCCGATTTTCAAAATAAATTTAAAAATTCCCTTTAAAAAAAAATAGGGTTGTTACAATACACACACACACACAGAGGTTCTCTAGTGAACCTAAAAACCAAACTTTTTAATGAACCTAATAAAAATTAAAAAATAACCCAATCAATTATAATTCCTGTATTGTAATTGGTCCGCACCAGCGACAACCGACGCGTGTGTTTTTAAATACACACACTTTACACCCCCACCCCACCCCCATCTGTATGAAAGGTTGCTACTAGTGCTTCCCCAAACGAATTCCCCAAGCTCCGACCACTTACCTTCACGTCGGCAGCTTCAATTCGACCACTGCCAAACTCCGGTGATCCCAAAGCCTCCATCCACCCACCGACCTACCCCCCCCCCCCCCCCCAAACACCAAACCAAGACCTTTTTCAACCCGCCACCTGCTCCGATCTCCCATCTCCTAAAACTCCGACCGGTTTTAACCCGATAAACCCATATACCCGACTCTTATACCTACTGCTGCCCGGATTTCAACCCTTGAACCTTGACCCTCAACCTAAAATCGAACCCCCTCCAAACTCCGGCCACCTACCACCTCACCTCTGACAACATCAAACACAGAGCAACCTCCCACCTCATGCCTCCATAGCTAGCGACCCATTTCGTTCAAAACCAAATCAAACATCTTCCAACCATTATCCCATACACCAACAAAACCCATTTTATAAACGTGACAGTGTAGCCACCGGACCCATTTTGGGTGGAAGTTATGAATAGCCACCGGACCTACTCTTGATAGTGGCTAGCTGCTGGGGTGGGGGTGGGGGTGGAGGGGGGATGTCTGGTCGGAATGGTCCCAGGTGCCGCTGGCACGGACCAATTATGTGACAACACGGATATATTTATGATAAATCATGTTTAGGGGATGCATACTCATGTGATATATGTGTTGTTTGCATTAGATGTTAATCGAGCGTATGATCGGGTATAACAAGTTGAGAGCATATGATTAGTGATGTGGTTTAATGCATTATGAAAATATATTTATAATGTCTCATTATGTTTATAAAAGTAAACTAGGGTGTTGGTGCAAAATTGGCAATGTTGGGTCGCCAAACGTGAAAGTTACGAAATTTTGAGTAAATTAGTACTCTTCCGCTCGAGCCCAAATTATGCGTACTAATTTTATGATTTTGGGAAAACACAAAATATGAAACTTGTATATATATAAGTTATCTACGTGTTGATGCAAACTGGGAGTAAATTAGGGTCTATAATAGGGAGTTATGATGTTTTAACAAAGGCGGGACAAATCTATCATTAATGAAATTGTCTTATTGGACCTCTTGTCCAACCAATCACATGCCACCACCTTAAAATGGTCACATGGGCTCATGGACACGTTTTTTATGGGTATATATAAGCTATTTGTCATATTTCTCATTTCATATTACAAATTTGGGAAGAAATAAGATTGAGGAGAGAGAAAGGATGGTTAAATGAAAAAGAACCATTGGAAAATTCCAATAAATCGAGGAATCCTCATAAGGTAATTACTTCTTTATTAAAGTTGGTCGCATGGATGAGTGATACACTTGATATATTATTGTTTCTGATTTTGATAAATATTTGAATGATACCCATACCACCAAGTTGTCTTAAAACAGGGATAGCCTAAGAACACACGTAAGAACGCATGTTAAGATAGTAAATGTTTACTTAAAAGTCCTAGATTTGAATTCCTTTCTCATGAAGTTTTTGGGCATAGGAAATTCTTGTATATGATGTTTTGTATGCTAAAAACATGTTTAAAGTATGCTTCGATGATTAATGCCCGAGGAGGAGGTTATGTATGCTTAAAAATGTTAAGCTGCGCCTTAATGTTTTATTCCGACCTAGTTGTGGTAAAAATGGCATAAATCAAGGAGTACATATCGAAAACAAGATATTATAGTTGGTAAGATGTATTTATGTATGATTGTGTATATGATCATAATGTTATGAATATGAAACTGTTCATTTTGATTTATCGAAATGGGAGGTTACTCCCCGACCCGAAATGGGGGAGAATTGTTTATTGCAGACAGGATATGTGAATCATGATTTGAATAAGTTGGTCATTCTTTATGAATGATCCAGATAAGTATATAATTGGTCATTCTTTATGAATGAGACGGATAGACGATATATTTAGAAAAAATATGAAAATTATGAAAATTCTTGGGTGTTGACTAAAGATAGAGGAGTCTATAGGGGTGATTTGTTTTGTAATAAAGAAATGGGCATGTCTTGCTCTAGGAAACTTGAAATGATGTGTCTTCTTTTGTATTGGGAACCTAATATGATAAGAATTGGATTTACAAGAATGAAAGTATGTTTGGACTATTAATTGGATATGTTAAATATCTTAACATGAAATTGGATGAGACTTCATTTATGATAAATGATTTGAATATGATCATATGATGCTTATGAATTAAATTTCGTTTAAGTGATTCTTTGGATTGGTAATATTCTTATGATGAAACTAATATTGTAAGAATGATAGGAAGGGAAGGATAACTGGTTGAATAACTTCCAGACAAAGGCAAGGGGGAAAACCCATTAAGTGGCCAATGTGAGTGTACTCACTGGTAAAATGCATTTATACATGGATATGGATAAGCTCATAATATTACTCACTGGAAAGATGCATTTATGTATGGTTATGGATATGATTATAATGTTATGAATATGAAACTGTTCATTTCGATTTACCGAAATGGGGGAGAATTGTCTATTACCGAGAGGATATGTGAATCATGATTCGAATAAGTTAGTCATTCTTTATGAATGAGCCGGATAAGTATATAATTGGTCATTCTTTATGAATATGTCGGATAAGTATATAATTGGTCATTCTTTATGAATGAGCCGGATAAGTATAAAGTTGGTCATTCTTTATAAATGAGTCGGATAAGTATGCATATACAATCACGGGGATATGATTTATTGCATTTAATTTAATGCAAAAGTGTAAGTGTGATGCATTTGCTGAGCTATTTTCCTCATAGTTCCTATGTTTATGTTGTTTAGGTATTGTGATATCACTGTCAAATCTAGGAGGCCGGTGGGTTTGGCAAGGGAAGCTTAAAACCATGATTTTGGTCAAACGTAAAAAGGGTCATCTAAGCTTACTTATCTTTTTAGTAAATTTGAATAAGCATAATTTTGTAATACCTCGTATTTTTGTGATATTTATTTTATGGGATTCATTAAATTAAATGCGTATTAACTGGAAATTAATCCGGATTAAAAATACTAGCGAGATGCGAGTTGGTATTTGATTATATGTGCATATATGATTATATATGAATTTTGAATTATGAAATTTGTCGTGAGACTGAAATACGGCAATTTGGAAATTTTGTTGAGACGCGTGTGACAGTCGCGTCATGGTATATGATTATGATAATTAAAAAGTGATTTTTATTTCTATAAACCGTATGATCGTTTTGAGTGCGCCAACGCGTCCGGAAGGGTCGAAATAGTCAGAAAACACTAGCCGGGGGTTTGGTTTGGGTCCCGGAGTATTTTTAGGCCATACCGGCAACGTATAAGGGTAGTTTGGTAATTTTGAATTTTGGGAAATTAAAACCTACGAAAATTGGGAATTAATATCTGATTTGGCATTAACCCACTAAGCCCACTAATACCCAAATAGGCTACGGAAGTTATTGAAACTTGTTCCAAAAGAATTTCTAAAGCACAAACCCTAGCCACCATTAACTTTGGAGAAGAAAGCTTGTAGAGAGAGAGGAGAGGAGAAATCTGCAGAGAGAGAGAGAACCATCCATCAATTCGTCATCAAATCCAGAGTTACCCTTAAGGCAAGTGATTTAATTTCGTTTTTATAGAGAATGTTTCTTCCATGTGTAGGAATTGATAAAAATCTGATTTGTTCTTGGGAGTTAATGAAAAACCCATTAAATTGGAAATAGAAATTACATTCTTGATGAGGAAATTGCATGTAGATTTGTAGTTGATGATTATTCTGATGATATCACAATTAGTATGAAACCAAAAACGGATTTAATTAGACTTCTAGATGATTTATAAATTCTAGGGTTCATGTGTTTGAAATTGGGGAAAAATATGTAGAGATTTGATATTTGAATGATGTTAGGATGAAGTAACAACCCCAAACATGTTAATATGTGACCTAAGGATGTTTAGGGACGATTAGGAACCTTAAACAATCGTTGGAGTAATGTTTGGATGAGATTTGAGGTGTAGAGAGATGGGAAAAACGAAAATAAGAAATCTGGGCTCGAATCTGGTCGCTCGTTAGAAGACCTGCCCAGGTCGTTCGAACGAGCTTCTAACGAGTTGACCATTGACTTCTAACGAGAGTGAAGTTCGTTCGATAACTTCGTTCGAACGAGACCTCGTTAGATAGGCCAGTTCGTTCGAACGAACTCTCGTTCGAACAGCCTCGTTCGAACGAGACTTCGAACGAGTTGACAGTTGGGCTTTTTAGCCTGTTTTGATCTCAAGTGCCCCGTAACCTTGTGTATAGGTAGAGATAGCCTTCCCTTGATGATTAATTGATATATTTGGGATGTTTGGGATATAATGAGGAGTCAAACCTAGAAGTGTAGTTTGAACCTAAAGGAAAATATGAGTAGGACGTGAGTGTCTATTACGTTGCGAGAACTATTGACGGCCTAATGTATTATATTAACCGGGAGCATATAAATTGTGTAGTATTATATGTCGGTACGAGAATGAGAAGTGTACCACCAATATATATTATGGTGATTACTAAGATGCGTGAATACTTAGTATATGTATTGATTTTATGTGTATGACATACCTACCATACTTGCTATCACGGGAGGTTTGCGTTCGCTTAGGGCCCTCTAATCCTTGTGTTTCCCGGATTTAGACTGGTTACCTCGATGAACATAGGTCAGAGAAGGACTTATTGGGATGTTAATAAGTCTGCTGATCGTGGGAGCGCAGGTATGTGCGTGACCCATGTGATGTGACTGTGTTCGCCTCCATTATTTATGATGTTTTTATCTGAACGATTCCTGAGAGATTCGGAATGCGTAATCCTTATGTACGTGATGTACCGGGATGGGTAGAAGAGTATGTGTGCACCGCAGCTAGTTCTCGGGGTGCTTGTATTGTATTGTATATTTATGACGTGAATAATATACACTTAATTAATAGGGAACTTTCATGTTAATATTGTGAATAAAATTATGGAATTGTTTTGAGAAAACATAACGGGTTAACCGATAGTGAAACGTATTACATATTGAGAATCTGAGTTTAAGTAAAGCCCTCTATTTATTTGATAACGCTTGAATGTATTATGGGAATCGAGTAGTAAAGGGTAGAACTTATTACGGTTTGGTTAGATATGGATGTCTTATAGATGGGTACGGTACGTTAGGAGTGCACATGTAGTCGAGAGGTGGGAATTTCATGTGAGTGCACGTCCTAACATGTATTTTGCATTTAATGTTTTAATGTTATTAAAACACTTGCTGTTTTCAAAATGTTTTACACTTTCGGGCTCTGACCCATTTGCTTTCAAATCTATTTTTGTAAAAACCATTTTAGGTGCCCAGCCACAAGGACACCATGCTTAGGATTCTCATTCAGGTGACGAGCTGTAGCTTTTTGTGGAAGTTACAGGACTTTGCTTGTAGACGCTTCATCTATCTTGACTCGATATTCATCAGTTATCAGTTATAGGGCATGTCGCCCATTTCTTTTAGAGACATTTCATTTATTTCAGTTATTCAGACTTTTGGCATGTAATTATTCAGGATTCAGACTTGTAGTTATTATTTTCATTTGTTGGGATTGTTGTGAGGAGTTTTCCTCCGGATTTCATATTATTATAGTTGGTTATTTCATTACTTCGTTATGGTGAATGGATTATGTTGTTCTTCCATTATTCTTTTATTGCATGTTAATCAGACTTAACTTAAAACTTGGCACTTGCTTTTAAATACTAGGTGGTTAGTAATTATTAAAATGTTTTCAACAGTGATGCTATTAACTGAACCAACTTGGCATTTTGAATTAATTTAATAAAGGAGTAGCTACCCGGTATTTAATTAGTCGGGGTGTCACAAATTTCCTCAAAAATTATAAAAAGTTTTTATTTGATTGATTCATATTAATAACTGAAAAAAGGATACTCGTGTTTATGGTTTGGTTAAGGTAATTATGATTTCACTCACTCTGACTTTCAAACTTAATTATAAGTAACTAGGTCGGGGTGTGTCAACTTTGGTATCAGAGCCTAGGTTTTAGAGGTTCTGGGGATAGGAGCTCCTAAATTTGGAACTGAAAGTAAAAATTATTTTGAGTCATAAGTAATTTAGCTTTATTGACTAACATTTATTAGTTATACATGTATATTGTTGTATGGGATACGAAATGCAAGGATCTTGCAGGAAAGAAAATGAGATGTTAAGGTTTATTCGGGGATGACAACGAATACATGTATTTTAATATGAATAATTGCATTGTTTGATTTGTGGTATGGACAATATGTCATTGAAATAAATTTTTTAAAGACAAAATGTGGTATACGAAAATTGTGAAGTATTGGAAGTAATCTCTTCTTATAGTGGAATATGTTATGTAGACTAGAGTTGTGTCACTTATTAAGCCATGGTTTAGTGTGTGCCCATTTATATGGGAGAGTGAGGTATGGGAACCCATATTTCGTTAAAGGATGGGATGGTAAATTGTTAGAGTGTGAATAAAATGAAGATTCACATGGTAAAGGTGAAGTGAGAAGCTTAATAGTTGTATATGTTTAAATTTAATATGTGAACTGGTTTAAAATTCAATTACTCGTCAATATATCATAATTGATACGAATATGGGTTCATACTGAATTATGATAAGTGGAAGAAAAGAGTAATAAGAGTTGAGATGTACTTCGTTAATAATATGAGTATATGTAGTGGATATTACCCTTGTGATGTTTTGAAATATTAATATGAATAATAAAGTTAAGACAAGGTGTTAAAGAGTTGGTAGTGTAAAAATATTGGGAAGCCCTTTTAAGAGTATGTGTTGTGTATGAGTATGGGAAAGATGCTAATCGGGTTGGAATATCGACAACTGGTTTGGGTTGATATTGAGTTGTATTTGTCATCGTATGTACATGTTATTACTAAGAGTATGATATATAATGAATATGATTGACATTATATGGAGTCACCAAGAAGTATGTGTAAGGATGATGTGCTACGTGAGATACCATAATATGATATATTAAGGTATTTATATAGGTTATTTGAAAGAAATACGACATATAATAGTTAAAGAAGTATTATGGGTTTGGTAAGTATGATTAAAGTTTATGTGGTGATGTTACATTTAACATCCATGTTACCAAACGGTTAAGATAAGTGTATTAATTATATTACATAAGAATATCGTGTTAATAAAGATTGGGATAAGATTATGATTGTAAAGTTATTGTGTTGAATAAATGACTTTTTAAGGTCATTGTATGCTTAGTTGAAGAATAATCAAACGATACTTAAAAAGAGAATGCAGTGAGAAGTTATATTGAGTTCACTATGCATGACTATACAATATACATGAAGGTGAATATGAAATTTTAGTTAAGAATAAACATTTAGTGAATGATTGTTCGATTTCAATATATGAAAAGTAATGAGGCTATATTTATATTAAGAAATCGTAAGGACGATATTTAACATACTCTTAAATTTCAGAAATGATACGAAAAGTAGTTAAGGTCAAATACATGTATTTGGTGTTGGATGGAAGATGAATATATGATGTGTAATAAGCTAGTCTGGTAATATGATAATTATGATTTGAAATATTACACGATGATAAGGATAAACTATAGAAAATAAGGGAGAAATGTAAAGAATAATACTAGGTTGCTAAGAATGTTCACTCATTATGAATATATGCTGATACAACTGATAATATATTATATGTGAATGTTCGACATAATTATATAAAGGTACGAAGTAATATGTGTGTTAGGAATTGATTTTCATGCATAAGAAATCAATAGATGGTTATCATGACGTGTAAATGATAAAGAAACTGAAGATATTATGAAAGAAGATTTATCGTACATCGAGGAACCGGTGGAAAGTATTGATCGAAAGGAGAAATTATTAGGGAATAAAGTTAGTCCCATAGTTAAAGTGTGGTGGAGGATCCACGAAATTAAATAAGTAACTTGGGAAAGGGAATATAGCACGAGGAAACAATATCCTCAATTGTTTGGTAAGTGAAACTCATACTAAATTTTGGGGACAAAATTTTTTAAGGATGGAAAGATGTGACAAACCAGATATAATTATGATAAGTCATGTTTAGGGGATGCATGCTCATGTGATATATGTGTTGTTTTCATTAGATGTTAATCGAGCGTATGATCAGGGATAACATATTGAGAGCATATGATTAGTTATGTGGTTAAATGTGTTATGAAAATATATTTCTAATGCATCGTTATGTTTATAAAAGTAAACTAGGGTGTTGGTGCGAAATTGACGATGTTGGGTCGCCAAATGTTAAAGTTATGAAATTTTGAGTAAATTAGTACTCTTGTGTTCGAGCCCAAATTATGAGTACTAAATTTATGATTTTGGGAAACAAAAAATATGAAAGTTGTAGATATATAAGTTATCCACGTGTAGACGTAAAGTGGGAGTAAATCAGGGTCTGTAATAGGGAGTTATGATGTTTTTACAAAGGCGGACAAATCTGTTATTAGTGGAATTATCTTATTGGACCTATAGTCCAACCCATCACACACCACCACTTTAAAATGGTCACATGGTCCCATGTCCACTTTTTTATGGGTATATATCAGATATTTGCCATATTTCTCGTTTCATATTACAAATTTGGGAAGAAAGAAGCTTGAGGAGAGAGAAAGAAAGGTTTAATGAAGAAAAACCTTTGAAAAATTCCAATAAATCGAGGAATCCTCGTAAGGTAATTACTTCTTTATTAAAGTTGGTCACATGGATGAGTTATACACTTGGTATATTTTTGTTTCTGATCTTGTTAAAGATTTGAATGATACCCATATAGCCAAGTTGTGTTAAAACAGGGATGGCTTAAGAACATACGTAAGAACGCGTGTTAGGATAGTAAATGTTTACTTTAAAATCCCAGATTTGAATTCCCTTCTCATGAAGATTTTTGACATAGAAAATTCTTGTGTATGATGTTTTGTATGTTAAAAACATGGTTAGTATATGTTTCCATGATTGATGCCCGAGGAGGAGGTTATATATGCTTAAAAATGTTAAGCTATGCCTTAATGTTCTATTCCAACCTAATTGTGGTAAAAATGACATAAATCATGGAATACTTATCGAAATCAAGATATTCTAGTTAGATATATTAGACAACATATATTAGTATAACATATCCAAAAATTACGTAAAAATACCAAGAAACGAATCTTGGGGGATAGTTTGAAGTGTAGGTATATAATCTGCCCCCAAAGTGTAAGTATGCATACCAGGTGTTTGATGATTTGCTTGATATAGAAAATGAACTCTAAAAATTATGAAACTTTAATTTTGTATTATTCAATATGTTTATTGAAATTGAGTGGAATATCATGGAAAGTTATGTTCATAAAAATTATGAAAATTCTTGAAAGTTGACTAAACGATAGAGGAGCCTATTGGGGTGATTTGTTTTGTAATAAAGAAATGGCCATATCTTGCTTTAGAAAACTTGAAATGATGTGTTGTCTTTTGTATTGGGAACCTAATATGATAAGAATTGGATTTCCAAGAATGAATTAAAGTATGTTTGGACTATGAATTGGATATGTTAAATATCTTAACATGAAGTTGGATGAGACTTCATTTACGATAAATGATTTGAATATGATCATATGATGCTTATGAGTTGAATTACGTTTAAACGATTATTTGGATTAGTAATATTCTTATGATGAAACTAGGATTATACGAATGATAGGAAGGGACAGATAAATGGTTGAATAACTGCCAGACAAAGGCAAGGGGGAAAACCCATTAAGTGGCCAAGGTGAGTGTACTCACTGGTAAGATGCATTTATACATGGCTCTGGATAAGCTCATAATATTACTCACTGGTAAGATGTATTTATGTATGGTTATGGATATAATCATAATGTTATGAATATGAAATTGTTCATTTCGGTTTATCGAGATGGAAGGTTACTCCCTAACCTGGAATGGGGGAGAATTGTCTATTGCAGACAGGATATGCGAATCATGATTTGTAGAAGTTGGTCATTCTTTATGAATGAGCCGGATAAGTATATAATTGGTCATTCTTTATGAATGAGCCGGATAAGTATATAATTGGTCATTTTATAAATGATCCGGATAAGTATGCATATATAATCACGGGGATATGATTTATTGCATTTAATTTTATGTAAAAGTGTAGTAGTGATGCATCTGCTGAGCTAGTTTGCTAATGGTTCCTATGTTTATATTTTTCAGGTATTGTGATATCACTGTCAAATCTAGGAGGTCGATGGGTTTAGCAAGGGATGCATAAAATCATGATTTTGGTCAAATTTAAAAGGGGTAATCTAAGCCTACTTATCTTTTTAGTAAGTTTGAATAAGCATAATTACCTCAAAAATTATGAAAAGTTTTAGTTTTATTGATTCATGTTAATAACTGATAAAAGGATACTCGTGTTTATGGTGTGGTTAAGGTAATTATTATTTCACTCACTTTGACTTTCAAACTTAATTATAAGTAACTGGCTCGGGGTGTGTCAACTTTGGTATCAGAGCCTAGGCTTTAGAGGTTTTGGGACGAGGAGCTCCTAGATTTGGAAGTGAAAGTAGAAATTATTTTGAGTCATAAGTAAATTGACTTTATTGACTAACATTTGTTAGTTATTCATATATATTTTTGTATGGGATATGAAATGCAAGGATCTTGTAGGAAATGAAATGAGATGTTAAGGTTTATTCGGGGCTGACAACGAATACAGGTATTTTAATATGAATAATTGCATTATTTTATTTGTGGTATGGACAAAATGTCATTTAAGAAAAATTTTTAAAGACAAAATTTGGTATACGAAAATTGTGAAGTATTGGAAGTAATCTCTTCTTATACTGGAATATGTAGACTAGAGTTGTGTCACTTATTAAGTCATGGTTTGGTGTATGCCCATTTATACGGGAGAGTGAGGTATGAGAACCCATATTTCGTTAAATGATGGGATGATAAATTGTTAAAGTGTGAATAAAATGAAGATTCACATGGTAAAGGTGAAGTGAGAAGCTTAATATTTGTATATGTTTAAATTTAATATGTGAAATGGTCCGATATTCAATTACTAGTCAATATATCACAATTGATCCGAATATGGGTTCATATTGAATTATGATAACTAGAAGAAAGGAGTAATAATAGGTGAGATGTACTTCGTTATTAATATGAGTATATGTGGTGGATATTACCCTTGTGATGTTTTGAAATGCTAATATGAATAATAAAGTTGAGACAAGGTGTTAAAGAGTTGGAGGTTTAAAAATATTGGGCAGCCCTGTGAAGAGTATGTGTTGTGTATGAGTATGGGAAAGATGCTAATCGGGTTGGAATATCGACAACTGGTTTGGGTTGATATTGAGTTGTATTTGTCATCGTATGTACATGTTATTACTAACAGTATGATATATAATGAATATGGTTGACATTATATGGAGTCACCAAGAAGTATGTGTAAGGATGATGTGCTTTGTGAGATACCATAATGTGATATATTAAGGTATTTATATAGGTTATTTGAAAGAAATACGACATATAATAATTAAAGAAGTATTATGAGTTTGATAAGTATGGTTAAAGTTTAAGTGGTGATGTTACATTTAACATCCATGTTACTAAACGAGTAAGATAAGTGTATTAATGATATTATATAAGAATATCGTGTTAATAAAGATTGAGATAAGATTATGATTGTAAAGTTACTGTGTTGAATGAATGACTTTTTAAGGTCATTGTATGCTTAGTTGAAGAATAATCAAACGATACTGAAAAAGGGAATACAGTGAGAAGTTATATTGAGTTCATAGTGCATGACTGTACAATATACATGAAGGTGAATATGAAATTTTGGTTAAGAATAAACATTTGGTGAACGATTGTTCGATTTCGATATATGAAAAGTAATGAGGCTATAATTATATTAAGAAATCGTAAAGACGATATTTAACATACTCTTAAATTTCCGAAATGATACGGAAAGTAGTTAAGGTCAATAAGTATTATAAAGAAGTATTATAAAGAAGTATCATCGTGTTTTCCAATAGTTTATATCAGTTCTTTTTAGGATCGCTGGGGTTTAAAAAGTATTATAAAAAAGAATAAAAAAGAAAAGAGATATTTAACCTAAATTGTGGAACTAATAATGTAAAATATGATGGTTGAAAGTACAACATAATATAATTTAAAAGGTAAGAGATAATTGGTTACCACGAAACCTTAAAAACATATATCGATTCTAGTAGGTTAAAAATGATAAAGATCGTAAGAGTCCTTTGTGGAAAACCTGGACAGAAGCAATAATGTATGTATATATATATATATATATATACGACCGACCTTGTGAGAGTTTCCTTTTAAGGTTCCAAATATATTGTCTGCTCGTCTTTCCATTTCCTTCTCTCCCCTCTTTTTCTCCTTCTCGCTCTCCCTTAATCCTTTCACCCCACTTTTCCTCTCTTATTTTCCTCCCAATATCTCACACCCCTTTGCGTATCCTCATTCCTCGCTCTCATCCTTTGCAACACAATAAATCTCAAGGTTTCATGATTGGCCCACCATCGTAATAGGTAAACTAGTACAAGTATATCATATATTTAAAGTATAAGTGGATGAAAATATGTAAAATGAGCAATTTCGATTTTTTTCGTTCTTTTATAAAATAATATTTTGGAGTTTAAAAAATATAAAATTCTAAACATAATTTTTTTAAAACTCACTATAAACAAAATATTTAAACACAATGAAATGAACCTTTAGAACATGTCCAAAAAGTTAAAAAATAAACCAAGTGGTATTACTCTTTTCCCTCTTGTACCCTCAAAGCTAGTGGTCTAAATCTTTTTCCCTCCCCTTGTGGGGACACGTAGTGGTAGTTTAAAAATTTGAATTACCCAAACCCTAGATTTTGAATTCGTGTCATATCATAATGCCCTCTTTAAAAAATGAGTGGGATAGAGAAAAAGAAAGAGAGAGAGAGAGAGCGGCCTTTAAAAAAACAAACCAAGTAAGTTTGAAACCACAAGGGAGCTGCGGATTTATCGTCTCCGACGATTTTCCATCATAGATATATCCCCCTCCGCCACATCGGAGTTATAACTTATATACTCCCTCTCTCTCTCTCTCTCTCTCTCTCTCTCATTTACATACATATACCTATATTTATACATTTCCATTTTATTCAAAAGTTCATTTGGTTTTGGAAAGCTAGGGTTTGTGAATAACATTATTAAAGATGGCGCAAAATATGGACCCGGTGGTTCTGGATGATATAATCAATAGGCTTTTGGAGTTTCGAAATGCTAGGAGCGTACGCCAGGTTCAGCTTTCAGAGTCGGAGATCCGTCAACTTTGTGCGGTTTCTAGAGATATATTTCTCCAACAGCCTAATCTCTTGGAGCTCGAAGCCCCCATTAAGATCTGCGGTAAATTCTCGCTCTTCACCATTGTAAAAAATATTCTACCGTTACCGATTTATTTTATTGTATCTGTCACCATGTTTTTATTTTTGTGAAACCACAATGCAGGTGGTAAAAAGTGTGGTTTTATGTCTTATGAGACATTTGGTTTGGCTCTGGATGATGTTTTTGTTAATTTATGATAGTTTTCGCTGAGACTGTTGTGTAGGAAAGGAATGAACCACGAAAAGTCTTATGTAATTCACCAATTGGGACCAAATTGAAATCAAAGTAATATGTGATTGATACGTCACCATTTGGGACCAAATGGGTATAATTTTAAGCACATTACTTTATTGAGCTCGGTTTGGATTTGACTTGATTGCTATTTATTATACTAAAACAATATATCGTGGTCGTTCACGTAGTTATTAAAAGCACAAGGGGCATTAAGGCGCCAAGGTCTCTTTAGAGCCTACACGCAAAGCGTACCATAATCTAACTAAGGTACACATTACACATTACATGCAAAAAAGGGGATCTTCTAGTATATTTGTAATATTGAAGCGGTGTTTTCATCTAAATTTAAAATCTATAGCATACATAGCATATACAAAGTTATATACGAACAGACAAATAAGAAGATATATTTAACACACCTTATGCAAAATTCCAGAACAAATTAAATAACACAAATAATTTGACATTTTAATAATTAAATAGTTAATAAAATCAAACATATCAAAATATTCGAAACAAACGTACTTGACAAAAGACAAATCAAATTTGAAATTGGTCTAAGATTGCTACATGTCAGGGTTACAGTAGATTGCTGCCCCTAGTGTTTGGCGATTTGGATCTCACGTTTCGAAACGCGTTAACAATCTAGAACGCGGAAATTGTAGCCTTCCCACAAACAACAACAAAAGCCCCCTCCTAAAAAGCAGGGAGAACAAACAGACAAGAAAAGGGAAATACTTACAACGGAAGCAAAAGAAATCACACATACTCGTGTTATTTAGGTTTCAAAAAAAAAAATATTAGAATACGGACAAAACTGGCATACATGCAAGGAGGGCGATGAGGGCCAGACGGAAGAAGCACACAATCAAGAAGAAAACCTGGCGTTTGTTAACAAAAGGTCCAAATTGCTATTTAGACTTTTGTTAACAAAATTCAATGAGGTGTGTTTAAGCCCCGTCTTAAGCTTGGCACGTAACCTTACTAAAGTAGCCTCAACCGAGCTAAGGGGAGGCGCAATGTGTATGCCCGGGTGAGCTTGGGGCCTAGACTCGACTTTGAGAACTATGGTCGCTCGCTTACGTTTGAGCCCAGCTTGTGAAATAAAGCAACCTAGATTCAACATATTTTTAAGCTCATTAAGCTTTTCAAGCTTGAGCAACCCGCGTTTCAGCTCGTGTTGTCTTGTCACTGATTTACACTCCTAACGATTTGCGACAATTAACTTGCCTGAAAAGTGCTTTCAGCACGATACTTGTCGGAAAAGGTATTGCAGAGGAAGCTTTTTTGCTATGAGGATTGTGCCGGAAAATCATCGTCGGAACCTTGCTTCAACGCATCAAATTTCAGTTCTATGTTTTGTTTCTCTATGTTCTACTCGTTTTCTTATCAGTATCGGGACTAATGAGTTGAACTTTGACTTTAATTGTTTTTCTTTTTTTAAACTCTCTCATGTGTCCAACTTGAAACCTTAGTTTGTTTATATTCTTATAATGTTCTGTAGTATAAATTGGATTATTAATTATTACCTCTTGTAATACGTGTATTCATTTTGTGCAGATTAATTGACTACCAATTAAATCACACTTAAATGGCAACTTGTTACGGAATAAAATATAATCTACAAATGAAAATTAATCTATTTTGAAAACTATATGATCCATTGTTAATTGCATTTTAATTTACGATTTGATGTAATTTACTAGAAACTTAGTATGATGTCACCATGATTTTTTCTTTAACCTGACTTCATGTTTAATATAATTTGACTATAACTTAAATTACACTATAATTACTCCTTGCTACGGAATAAAATTTAGGGGTTTTGGGGAAATGTCCTCATAATTCTCAAAGTATTTAAAAATAGGGGCACTCCACATAATTTTATAAATTTAGTCCTTGTACTAAAAAGTACCATGAAAAATGCTGACGCTGGCGTGGACAAAAAAAAATGAACTCCTAACTCTAAAGGGACCATACAAATAAATGCTATTGTATCACAGGGACTAGATTTATAAACTTGAAAAGCATTGTCCTAAAAATCCAAATGTAGGAAGGAACATGACCTTTACCTTAATTCTCTATAAAATTTAATCTATTTTGAAAACTATAAGATTCAATGTTATTAATTGAATTTAAATTTATGACTTGGTGTAATTTACTAAAATTAGTATGATAGTGTTTGACCCAATTTATATCTAGTTAGGGTTATAATCTCACTATCGAATATTATAATATATGTTTTTCATGAATATTAATTTAAACCCCGCCTAATTCTGGCGTCGGCCGCCACCAAAACTAAGCCGGGCGTGAACTAAATAAATACCATTCTTAGCATGAGACAGATATGAGACATAAATAAATCAGTCCATAAGATAAATAATTGGTCAATCTCAAATGATCACAAATAACTAAGCGATAAAAGATCCATCACATGCTAACTCCAAAAATCCAATCTCCAATAATGATTAAATAAAATCTGAAATAATCCCAAAATAAATCTTCTAAACAACTTTGGAACCGAATGGCCCAATAAAACTCAAATGAAGTCTCATAATACGACTGGAAAAGAAAGTCTAACTAAACTATGCCATAAAGTAAATAACTCCAGCTGCACTTCCAATGATAACTCCGATAAACTTATACAGCTTCTCCAAATTCTAATCCTGAAAAAGATTAGTCAACGCACGGGTCAGAGCCAAAGCCCCGAGTAAGAATACACACTACTCTCCTCAAATAGGATCCTTGAATCCAGACAGTAGCATTATACGCAATAAATATCACAATAGAATATTTTAAATTAAACGGGATAATTAAACGCGACAGATATAAATCACTAACTACCCGCATAAATCCCCATTTATAAAGGCACACCAATATGATTTTAATTTCCCAAGTCCCACGATGTTAATTTCATTAAATTAACGAGCTTTTATTATATCCTCATTTTATTATGGCGGTCCTCCCGCCTCGGGTGATTTCTCCACCAAAAATACACATCCCCTCGTCAAAACGTCGGCTGGCCCGTTTAAACTGTTGGCCCTCGCTGATTGACGAGGTTCCACACATTCATGTAGTATTATTTTAGGCAAGTGTGCCAAGTGACAATTTTATTATTCTGTATGTTGCATTGTTTTACCAATTATACGTTGTATTTACTAACTACAACTTAGTGGTCAGCGGCTTGATCCATCGTATTTAGATTTTTATTTGGTAGATATAATTTTTTAAGAGTTGTTGCATTTGGGGAAGGAGATGAAGTGGGGAAGGAGAAGGGTATTTTTCTCCATAAATTAGAGGGGGTGAAGTCAAAATATGAATTACATCAATTTTTAATGGAAAAGTAACGGTGTTAATATCTAGGGGGTTATGTCTAATTTTTTAATATTGAGGAGTTATGTCAAAATACGACATTATTATAGGGGTTAAGTAATTATTTGATTTATATCACACGCACAAGGCGGCATATTTACAATAGTCCATCCATAACTCAACTACTCACTAGTTTTTACATGTTCTCCACAATCAGTTGCCACTCTCTCCCTTGAAAACAGGAATTCTACGCATATGTTTTGTGTTGAGTTAGTTTCAGAAGGAAACAAGTTGATGCAAATGAAATGGGAATTGTCATGCTTACGTATATAGTTGTAAGTAGGTATATTTATATGTATGGATGGTATTAGAATTGTGTGAAATTGGGTGGTTAGGGTTTTTAGTAAATTTTTTTTGTGCTGGGCGGTACATACTGTTCTTCTTTTCGTCTTATTGTAAACACAAATATGTGGTTCATTAGATAATATATATTTCGGTAAAAAAATTATATGTTAATAAGTTTTTGTTTTAGTGATCTAATTTTTTTTCATATTCTCTTACAAACATGGAAAATTGATGTATACGGTTGGTCCGGGAATCAATTGTATTTTCCATTATATTATTTTTCATGCCTAGTTTAGTAATTTTCCCTCTTAGTTAGTATATATAGTTGAGGGCATATTAGTTGTCAAATCGGGATACGTATTGCGTATTGAAAACCCTATGTATTACGTATCGTGAATCATAGTGGGATACAAACTGTAAAATACCGTGCAAAATATAGAAAAAGTTGTAAAAACTAAATAAATCCATTGAAAACACTTTACAATCAATTATACAACATATTATGGTTATAAACCAATTTTTTAACACAATTACATTGTCTGATGGTAGAAAGTTTGCCTGTTGTGGTAACGTTGCAACATGAAAGAGATAAGAAATGTAAGAATAAATTAAACGAATTGGACTTTTAGGGCTAAGAATAAAGGAAGTGGTGGATTGTACAAGAGAAGAGAAGCAATTGGAGAATGGGTTAAAATTATTTTAGGGTTTTGTTCTTTTGATTTTTCAATCCTTTCAAAAGTCTGAGAGAAGAATGTACAATTGGAATCCCAAAAGAGTTCGGAATTAGAGTATTTTTGGTCAGAAATAAGATACATATATTGTATTGGGATACCGAACGATATGCTTGGGATACAACACATTTGTGATACAAATATGTGATTCATATCGTTTTACCATAGTTGTTAAAGGCGCGCCTAGGCGCACTAAGGCGTAGGTGAGGAGCCTAGAGGAGGGGTAGGTGAGGCGCATTTCAATAGGCGCGCCTGAGAGCACTAAGCGCGAGGCGCCAGGCGTGCTTCTTTTTTTTAGTTTTTTTTCCTGCTTTTCTTCTTTTCTTTTTTCAGCCTATTTCTTCCTGTTTTCTTCTTAGACTTGTAATTCTTCCTCGAATGGCTATTTTCTGCAGTGGCAGATCCACCATGGGACGAGGTGGGGCGATCGCCCCACTTCAGATTTGAGAAAAAAAAATTAGGATTATTGCTGAATTTATTTTTATACCTATGTGTATTAACTCCAATGTTGAGGTGAAAAATGGGAATTTCTAAAACTTAAATCATTCCTCATATAAAAGAGGTTCTTTCCTCATTTCTTAACAAACCCAGCCGGCCCTGTTTTTTTCCATTCAAGAACAAACTATTGTCTTCTTTCTCTCCATTCAAGACCTTCATTCCAAGGTAAGTTGCCTTTTATATTTCTAAAACTTAATGTTTTTTTTCAGCGGCCCTCTTATTTGTTAAGATTATTAATTTACTAGGTTAATTAACCTTGAATGTATACACACTTTTTAACTTGTTTAGGTATATACCATGTTTAACTTTGAATGTATTAGGTTAATTAATTTATTAGACTTTTTTAAGCAGAACATATGTTAGATTTATGTCCAAATTATTAATTTATCTTAAATTAATTAGCTTAATTAATATATGTTAGAAATTAGATTTATGATCAAATTATTGATATATGTTGTATTAATTATCATATGATATTTTGATAATGGTTTTTAGTGTTGAAAATGATTATTATGCCCCAAAAAGTAAAAACAAACCAAAAAAATGCCCAAAGAAATTTGAAATAACCCAAAAAAAATCGCCTCGGAGGCTCCCACTCCCGAACACCCGGCACCACTCCAAACCGTCGGCCCACTTGACTAAAAATCCTGGATCCGCCACTGGTTTTCTGCCTTATTTTTCTTTCTTTTTTTCACTTTTCGCCCTTTTTTTTGCATTTTCTTTTCTTTTTTTCTGCCATTCTTTTTGCATTTTTTTTTTTTTTTTTTCTGTCTTTCTTTTTTCTTCCTTTTTTTTTTACCTTTCTTATTGTTTGCTGTGAGGAAAAAAAATATCAGTTGAAGTACAACACTAGGGGTGGCAATTTGCGACACGACCCGTTAACCCGACACGAAATCGACACGCTTTAAGCGGGTTTGGGTATAGCCTTAACGGGTTCGGGTCATAAACGGGTGGACCCGCCAGACCCGTTAAGAAAACGAATCGGGTTCGTGTATATTCGCGAAACCCGTTAGTGACCCGTCACCCGTTTAGAATCCGTGTGACCCGCTACCCGTTTATAACCCGTCACCCGTTTATAACCCTTCACTCGTTTAGAACCCGTCACCCGTTTAGAACCCGCGACCCGTTTGCAACCCGCGACCCGTTTGTAACCCGTTAACTCGTTTATAACCCGTTAACCCGTTAACAACCCGTAATCTAAGCATCCCACATCGATTTGTTATGAAAATTCTCCATTCTTGACTAAGTATAAGTAAGTTGTTACCTCTTTAGATTTTTAAAGTAATCGGGTTACCGGGTTAAACGGGTGAATCGTGTTAAACGAGTGAACCGGGTTAAACGGGTGAACCGAGTTAAACGAATTAATCGGGTTAAACGGGTGAACCGGGTTAAACGGGTGAACCGGGTTAAACGGGTGAACCGGGTCAAAACCATTCGTTTATTTAACGGGTGTAAACGGGTCGTGTCGTGTCATTCGTTAAGTAAACGAATCGTGTATGAATTTCATTTTTCCACCCGTTTAGTAAACGAATCGTGTTTGGGTGGATGAATTTTTGACACGATTCGTTTATCACCCGACACGAACCCGGCTCGACACGACCCGTTGCCACCCCTATACAACACAATGAAAAATATAAATACAATACAATACAACACCATTTAAATACAATACAGCACCATTTGCTGAAATTACCGTTTTATATATTTGACTGTTTTACTGTTTTACATAGGAAAAAAAATATCAATTGAAATAAAATATAATGAAAAATTTAAATATAATACATTTAATTTTGTGTCTTAACTCTTGTTAGTTTGGTTCTTATTTTCAAACTTAAACTTGTTGGTAATGGTTGTCTTTTTTATGTATTTTAAGACTTTCATTTGTTGGTTAAAGTTTAGCTTTACATGGTAATATGTTATATTTTGGGATCTTACTTATCCCATTAAGTTTATCATTGATGTCATGATATTATAACGTCAATATATCGCTTTAAAAATGAATAAATATTTTTTTTGATTTTTTTCAAAAAGTGCGCCTAGCTTCAATCAGGCGCGCGCCTCGTCTTGCGCCTTGCGCTTAGGCTCCAGAGACACCTTTGCGCGTGCGCCGTAAACAACTACACGTTTTACTTATGTACCGTGTATCTTAATATACTGACAACATAGGTCGAGAGTAATATTCCCTTGGAATTGGGATACAAATTGTAAAATACAGTGCAAAATATAGAAAAATTTGTAAAAACTAAATAAATCCATTGAAAACACTTTACAATCAATTATACAACATATTATGGTTATAAATCAATTTTTTAACACGATTACATTGTCTAATGGTAAAAAGTTTGCCTTTCGTGGTAACGTTGCAACATGAAAGAGACAAGAAATCTAAGAATAAATTAAACAAGTTGGACTTTTATGGCTAAGAATAAAGGAAGTGGTGGATTGCACAAGAGAAGATTAGCAATAGGAGAATGGTTAAAATTATTTTAGGGTTTTGTTCTTTTGATTTTTCAATCCTTGTAAAAGTCTGAGAGAAGAATTGTACAATTGGAATCCCAAAAGAGTTCGGAATTAGAGTATTTTTGGTCAGAAATAAGATACATATATTGTATTGGGATATCGAACGATACGCTTGGGATACAACACATTTGTGATACAAATATGTGATTCATATCGTTTTACTTATGTACCGTGTATCTTAATATACTGGCAACAAAGGTCGAGGGTAATATTCCCTTGAAATTGGTCCGGAAAATTAATTGTATTTTTCGGTATTTGATTTTCATATCTAGTTTAGTAAATTTCCCCCTTTTAGTTAGTATAAGTAGTTGAGGGTAATATTACCTTGGAATGTTCTAGTGTGCCCTCTTTAGTCATTTTACTTTATAGGATATCTTGGCTAGCAAGATAACTTAGCCTATAAATAAGGCCAATTGCCTCCGTTTGTAATCACTAATGTTATTTTTGAAACGATTTAGAGAGAGAAATTGGGTCATTGACCTCTAAACATATTCTTGTTGTGTAAAAAGTATTGTCAAGTAATTAACATAATAAATATTGATTTCGGTTCTATAAACACGGGTTTATCAGCAAACGGATTTACTCAACATTTTTTTTGTTCTTCAGAATTTCGTATTATTATAGATCTTGTTTGTTATGTATCGATGAGTGGGTTATAAAACTATAAAATTTGCAAAAAACTCTCATCTCGATCAGTGGTTATGGGTTTTTAAAGTTCGAAATTGAAAGTTCCAGAACTTTTTCACATCTTTAACGGTTGTGCTTTTAAGATTGATGTTTTGGTCCTCTTTTTACTAAGTTGGCATTAATAGGACTAGTTAAATGAAAGAATCATTCATGCATCTTTTAACACCAAAGACTTAAAAAGTGGGACTTGTATGTAAATCTCTCGAAAATTATAGAAGTAAAGAAAAGCTGCTAATCGTAACTTTTAGGGAGTTTATTTATTTATTTTTTGGTAAAAAGCCCATTGATCATTGCTCGTGATGATGCAAGGAATTTCTCCAAATATGGCCTAGAATCAACTTTTTATTGTTGAGAGCAAAGCAATGCTTTTGCAGAGCTCTTTTTATATCACTGACATAGGCCATAGCTAAGATGATATAACTTAAAGTATTTTTCTTTAAAGTAATTAAGTGTATATATACTTCTTGAGGGGGATGTGTCTCAACCAGTCAAATTTTCAGGGAAGAAGTCTAATTTTTTTTTAACAAAGGGGCTATCTCAAATTTGCCATATCTTTGAGGGGAGTAAAAGAAATCAATGATTTTGATATGATTTCTGCAGTGTTTTTCTGATTCTTTGTTTTAAAAACCATTAGTTTTTATTTTGACTTTGCCCCCGAGATAAGGCTATATTTATAAATACGCCTTAGATGTTAAAAAATTACACTTACCCCCTGTATTCATAAAGGACAAGCGGGTTGATGCATAAGACACAAGCGGGATGATGCACATGCACCCGGGGCAATGTTTAAAAAATCACTCGAGGCTTATGTCTCGAGAGGCGTAAGTAGGAAAAAAAATGCCTTGAGGTTTAAGCCTCAAAGGCCAAAAAGAGGCTTACGCCTCAATGCGAACGCCTTGCCTCATTGAGGGAACAAAAAAAGGATCTTTTATTCACTCTGTTTATATATATATATATGCGCTCTGAAATTATATGTGCACCAATTTGATTATGTACCAATTCTGTTATACATGTACTAAATAAATTAGTTTTTGGACATTCCTTTACATTTTTTCCCTTTGTATTTTGAATAAATATAGATATATATGTACTAATTTGATTATGTAATTGATAAAAATATTTTCATATAGTTTTTTCATATAAATTTTGTAATCAATATAAACTAAATAATTAATTACTTGATGATGATACAGGAATATATTTGTTGATTAAATATACTGATTAATATTATATTTAATATATGCTAATATAATATATATTTGTATTATGATTATATATACAGAGGAAGGCTCACCTACATCATGCACTATACATCACACCATACATCACATCTAATTCTAGGCCATAGAAAACTTTTTTCTCAAATTTATATTTTTCCCTTGAAATTAACCTTCCAATCAACCCATATGCAAAAAATTAGGTCAAAATACATTTTGTAGCTATTTTTAAAAAATCCACAAAAAACTGCTGGCGCAGACCCTTATAAGGTATTTTTAACAGTTTTTTGTGGATTTTTTAAAAAGAGCTACAAAATGTATTTTGACCTAATTTTTTGCATATGGGTTGATTGGAAGGTTAATTTCAATGGAAAAATATAAAATTTGATAAAAAAAGTTTTTTAGTGCTAGAATTAGGCGTGATGCATGGGTGATGTATAGAGCATGATGTACTATAGCCTAGCTCTATATACATACTAATCAATAAATCACATTTATAATGTTACTTTTGTTACACAATTATCAATCAACAACATATACTAAATTATTAATTATTTGATATGATACACTAATTTCTCTTGGTGATATTAGACCTATTTTAGGGTAGTGATATAAATATGGATTTTTTTGGTGAAATTGTTATGTTACATTATTTTTGTGATTTATTGGAATTGTTGTATAACATTTTATTGATTTTTTTAAAAAAAATTTAGGCTTACGCCTCATTGTGCCTCGAGGCTTACGCCTTGCCTCGCTCGAGCAAAATGCCTTGCCTCTGCCTCTGCCTCTGCCACACGCCTATATAAACTTTGCCCGAGGATAAGTCTAATTATTGAAAATCTAAGGGGTATCTTTAAATATAATATTATCTCGGGGGGTAAAGTTAAAACACCCAAAAATATTTTAGGTTTCATTTTATGTGTCGTTTTTTAAGCATAATTGGTATTTTCTGAAACATTCATTGAGATTTATTAAACACTTGTAATGAATTTTAAATTTTGGAAAAAAATTGCTAAAAACTTTTCCGCACGTTGTTGGAGATAGATAAAGTTCTATGTTGCTAACAAAGATATTTGGAAAATTTTCTGCTGGCAAATATAGAAACTTCTCTAGTGCAATTATTTACATTTTTTAATGTTCATCAAGGGTTTTATTTAATTCGTCTTGATTAGTGGATTTGAAAAATAACATTTCTACGAAAACAAACAAGTTGAACTAGAGTTGTGCTATTTGTAATTTTGAAAAAAAAACAAAATTTTAGAATTTGTTACGTTCCATAACGCACTGTTGTGTAGCCCTGGAGCGCATGCAAAAGCTTATGTCCGTTGAAATATTATTTATTATAGAATTGTCTAGGGATCTTTGGTTGAAGCTCTCTTAGATCCTTGAAGTTTAAAGAACTACATTTTAGTAGGTTTCTAAAACTCATCTATGCGAGGAGATCCAAATACGTTTTTTTACAATCTAGTACATATTATACTTCATTATGATCAATATAACCCAGTTGTTAGCTCCAAAATCTATTCACTTTGATTAGTTTCAAGAGAATTGCAGTTCTCTCTTTTATGCAATTTTTAAGTTGCCATTTTCACACACTGGATTTGGTTTGAATAATCTGGAATGAAAGGAACTTGAGAATTTTTGAAGACAGGAACTTGGAGAAAGAAAACCTTTGGGACACGATAAAGTTTTCATTGAGTTCTTGGAGAACAAAATCTCCAAGCTTTTGCTGCAGTTTCCATTTTCATTTCTGTTTAAGCTGGAAAGCCTGTTTATATAGAGAGTTCCCCCAGCTCCCCCTGGATCGTTTTGTGCTTTTGTCTATTGGTTGTTCTTTAGCTTCTTTGCTGGCTATTAAGGTGGTTGTCTGCATTTTTCCAGGTAGGCACCTGGTCCCCTCCCCGTACTTTTGTCACTATTAATGAAAATTTTGTTTATTTCCATAGAAATAAAAATGTCTCTTCTAAAAAAAACATATGCAATTGGGCATTGGCATCCCATTGAAGCCCTAGACTATTTATACAGACAAATTCATGTGAATTGGGGTCTTGAAGAACAAAACACGAACAACATACAAACCCTGAATGTTTCTCTCACAACCAAAGATGCTCTCTTCTGAATAATTAAATTATTAGTCTACTCACAGAATGAGTAAGGAGGGAAATCATAGGCTTGATATATAGGATTTGTCAAGAGTTACTAATTTGAGGAAGAAACTAATTGCGGAAGATCACTCCTAGTACTAGTCGATCCAATCTCTCGGCCATATGACCGCATATGGATCAGTGTATTTTGATTCTGCTGATAATTAATAACATGCATGCAATTGTCTATTTTCTGCAATTTGCATTATTGTGTAAGCAACTATGCATCTCACTCGAGCATTTCGGGTATTTGTTTTTTATAAAAAAAATAGACATTGCATTTCGGGTATTTGATTTTTATAAAAAAAATAGACATTGCATGCTTAAACTCTAATGAATCAACAACTTAATGTATGGGCCCTAAAAAATTAATGTAGAGTTTAATTCGAAAGTGGATAGCCCCAAATGTTCCAAGTACTTATTTTGTTTGACGCAGGCGCTTACAATTTTTCCTCAAGCTCGAGGTCACACTTTGTCCTACCCCGGAGAATTATGTGCAATGAGGAAGATGCGGAGGTGATGCGTGGATGAGCTCTCAAGATTTTATTTCATTACTTAAGGATCATAATCTTTAGATTATTTCAAGATATTATTGTATATTATCCAGGTTATTTGAATTAGGTAATATCCTATTATTAATAGTTTCCTATTATTTCTTGTTTCCTTAGTTGGTTAGGAGTCTTGTTCCACAGGATTATCTTTATTAATAAATTAGACCATTGAAACCCTCTTGTAATCACTCAGTTATTTGATAATTTAGAGGTAAAGTCCTTATATGCCTGTTTGGTTGCTATTTAATTGGGCATTGAGGTTTTCAAAATCACGTGGATAAATATTTTGTAAGCCTTAATTTTATTTTTGTTATAGTTATCAGTAGCTGAGTTTTTAGGATATGTGTTAGATAGTAGATAATTATTAGGAGTATCTTTTATTAAGTTAGGCTTTCCTTAATTTCAGTTTCCTTGTTTATCAAGGATTAGGGTTAGATTAACATATAAATAGGGCCTTTAGCCATCTTTCATAATTTTTCAGTTCACTACTTTGATTTTGATATATTATGATATTTGAGAGATTGCTTTGACTTTTCCTGACAGTTATACAGTTATTCTTCCGTGATTGTGATTGTGAGTCTTCTACTGCGTTCACATCAATATATCAAATTGGTATCAAAGCAATGTTATCTCCCTGCGTGTGTTGGTGGTGGACTGGTAGTTGTGTGTGAGCAGCTCGGTAGTCAGTTGAAACCAAAAATCCGACCAAATTTCTGATGATGATCAGCTTTGAGGGCTTGATTCATCCCCAAGGATTCAAAGAGGTCATTACGCCAATGAGAGGGTCGCGACTCAGCCCTATATCTATCACCATCTACTAGACAACTGTCTTGTCAGCCACCTCATAAAAAATGTGACATGGGTGACGGAAAAGGCGATGAAGAAGATGATTCAGGTGAAGGCGACAGCCAATGTTTAAAAAGGCGAAAGGCGAGGCGAGGCGAGGCGTTTTAGTCGCGGCGAGGCGAGGCGTAAGCCTCGAGGCGCTTGAGGCGTAAGCCTCACCGAAAATAAAAAAAAAAGAGCAAAATAATATTAAAAAAATACTAATAAAACCATAAAAATAAAATAACAAAGAAATATAAAATAAAACTACAAAAAAAACATCCTTGAGGGCTTTCTCACATAGTTTGACATTTTTTTGTTCCCCCCAATATAACTTTTTAGAAAAAGAAAATCAATTTGAACATATTGGTTATTTTAAATATGACAATAAATTAATCAATGCAAAATCGTATTGGCAAAATCATTTTTTTAGCTTCATTCACATATTGATTCTTTTATAATATGACAATAAATTAATCAATGCAACTTAACAATCAAATTTATTAAAAAAACATTGATTTTCAAGCTAAGATTAAAAAAATAGCAACTTTATTAAAAAAATAATAAAACATATTAACCTAAGTTAAAACATATTAATATAAGTTGAAAACCAAAAAATAGAAACCTTTTAAAAAAAAGTCATATTGAAGTTAATTTTGTACATTTATTTCAAACAAACTATATATTTGTAACAAAATATAGTCTCAAACAAATTTATACACTTATTTCAAACAAATTAGTAAAGAAAAACAAAATTAAGTGCAACTTTAAAACTAAACTAAAATAAAAAAAGAATAAGAGTTAGTAGATTAAAACAACATTTTTTTAAGTTAGGTGCAATTTTAGAAAAATGAAGAATTTTAACCTATAAAAAAACAGACTTTGTAATGAAAGATTTTTTTTTTTTTTTTTCAGCGCCTCAGGAAAAAGGCGTGAGGCGCATCGAGGCGTAAGCCTCGAGGCGCATTGAGGCGTAAGCCTCAAATTCAGCCTGAGGCTTAAGCCTCGAGGCGTTTTTTCAGCGCCTCGCCTCGAGGCGCGCCTCGAGGCGTACGCCTCTTGCGCCTTTTTAAACACTGGCGACAGCGACTGGTTTTTCTGCTTCCTTAGTTCCCAGGGGTGCTAGTTCAAGCGGCCACGCAGGCCCACTCGTTGTCACTGATTGTGAGCCCTAGCACTCGTGGATTTGGCTTCCACTGATGTGGTCTGGTCCACAACACCATTGTCCTAGACCAATTTTTTTTTGGGGGGGGGGGGGGGGGGTCTGTTTGGTTGTGCGTTTAAGAGCCTGCATTATTTTTAGCCACTCACCACTTTGAGTAATCTGGATGAGGTAATGCTTCTTTGCTTATATGGGTCCTTGGATTATAGGCCTGCAAAAAATAAGGGCCTATGTGGGAGATGTTATGACCTTTAGTTTTAACTTTTGAGGCTATTCTCGAGTTCGACTGTGAGCTGCCGCCTACATGTGTTTTGTTTGGTGATAAAATTAAAGGGAGGGGTACAACACATGATAAAGCAGTGTTCTAAAAGGCAAGCCTTACCTAGGCGGCGCCAAGGCATGAGGCTTGGGGTAGGTGCCTTGCCTAGGGGCTAGGCCGCAAGAAAGTGGCCAAGTGAAAAAAATCGTCGTTTGCCCTGGTTTTGCATCGCGCATACAGTAGCAAGATAATATGTGTAATATATATATATATATATACGATTCTTTGTGTATGTAGCATTTTTTTGCATAATATTTTAAATGGTACTCAATTTTATATCTACCGTAGAATTATTTTTTTGTGTAATATTTCTATTATTTGTTTTAGTGCTAGCAATCTTTTATATATGTATGGGACTTTAAAGAAATATTTGTAATGTTAAAAGTGTAAGGCTTTAAAGTATTGTTACCTATGTCGATGAGTAAATCAATTTGGATATAATATAATACTTATGAATTGTTGTGATTAATTAATTTACTAGTATTTCATATTTTGTAAAGAACTTGATTGGAATGGTCTTTTATTTATAAATGAGGATTTAAAGAAATGTTAGTAATGATAGAAGTAAATCAATTTTAATTGTCAGTAACTTAAATATAATTTAAATCATTTTTTATTGGCCCGCTTAGGTGCTCATAGGCCTAGGAGCTCATCCCACGCCCCGAGCCTTGGGCTCTTTAGAACCTTGTGATAAAGTATGGTCCATTGCGAGAGCTGGAATTGATTTTCTTGGCCTAAAAAATTATGATTTGGCACCAAAACTTCAATTAATGATAAATGTAATTTTCCGGACAAGGAGACGCGGAGAAGATTATTGCAGCCTAGGAGATTTGGAGAGAAATGTTTTGAGCAAAATTCAAAATCCCGAATTTTTTGGATTTGACACGGTTTTCTTCAATTTCTCCCAAAAGTTCGGTGGCAATCTTTTTTGAAGGCGGAGGGAATGATGTATCTGGATGGACCATGAGATTTTCAGAATTGGATGGATAAATAATTTGTAATCTTTTATTGTAATTCTATTATTATTACTAGTTAAGTTTTAGAATATATATTAGGTAGTAGACAATTATTGCAGTGATATTTTGTTTAGTTAGTTTCCTCTTAGGATCGCGCTTCCTTATTTATCAAGGAGTTGGGTTATATCAAGGCTTTTGGCCATCCATTGTAATCATCCAATTCTACATTACATTAATTTTGATATTATGATATCTGAGAGATGCTCTGTTTTTTCCTTATGACTTTTCTTTTTGCGTGTTAATGATTCTTCCACTTCGTTTGCATCAATGTTTTTTTTTATAATCTCCGCAATTCGATATAAATTTCATGAAGCTATTTGAACAAAAAAGGAAATGATAAACAAAATGGAAGTAAAACATGGTTTTTCTTAAATACTCTAGTTTCAACATTTTAGCAAGGTACTGAATTCATATCAAAAGAAATATTAATTAGAATTAAAGTGGTGCACTAAAATATGATGTTTCTAAAGTAGTAAGTAGTAACAAAGAAAGATTGAAAAAAAAAGTATTCTTCAGCTCTGCCCTCGCGACAATTTTTCTTGGAATAACTATATTGAAATTTGATGCAGTGTGCCCGAAGTGAAGGATTTAGTGCTCAAGAAATAGGATATTTTTGCTAGACATTCTAGAAGATTCATTACCTAATTGGTGTTGATACAATTACTGGTTCCTTGTGGCTTGACTCTTTGACTGATGGACTTTTGGGTTTGGGCATGTGATAATTATATTCGGAAGACTGGCTTGCGATTGAATTTTTATACTTTAGTCCCATATTTTGTATATCTTGTTTTATTATGGAAATAAACTTCACTATGCGGTGTTTTGAAAGTAGAATAAGTGAGAAGTAAATGTAAGGAAAAAACATCCCCACCCATCACGAAAGTAGTAATGACAAAAACCACATGGACTTGTAAATAATTTATTCAAAAGAAACAAATAGTTAAGGTCCAGTGTTCACATGTAGCATTACTGGAACCAATGTCGAGACACTTCTTTGAGTATGATTTTGATTTTTTTTTTGTGCAATCGCGCTAGCAAAGTGTGCATGTGATGTATAGGTTCCATACTGTGTCATATTGTATCAGGTTAGTATAACTTAAATTAATCGAGTCTAATAAGTAAAAGAGGAAAAATAAATAACTCTTTAAGACATTTAGAGGGCCCATAACTGTAATCCCACTTTGATTTAATATTTCTAACAAGGATATATATATATATATATATATATATATATATATATATGTATATATATATATGTATATCTGTGAAATTTTGTTTTGAAGTCTCCTGGTAGCTTGAGGCTTGAGAGGCCTTTAATGGAACACCAATTTTTGTTGTGAACTCGTGATTATTATTTTGTGATCATTGTGTTGGAAGATTGATTTTTTTAACCATTTTATCTCTTATGGATTCCAGGTGACATTCATGGGCAATATGGTGACCTGTTAAGGCTTTTTGAATATGGGGGGTTTCCTCCAGCGGCTAATTATTTGTTCTTAGGGGACTATGTTGATCGTGGCAAGCAGAGTCTGGAGACAATTTGTCTTCTTCTTGCCTATAAAATCAAATACCCTGAAAACTTCTTCCTTTTAAGAGGAAATCATGAATGTGCTTCTATTAATCGGATATATGGATTCTATGATGAATGTAAACGCCGGTTCAACGTGAGACTTTGGAAGTTGTTTACTGACTGTTTTAATTGTCTTCCCGTGGCTGCTCTCATAGACGACAAAATACTATGCATGCATGGTGGCCTTTCTCCTGACCTGACAAACTTAGATCAGATAAGAAACTTACCTCGTCCAACTGATGTTCCAGACTCTGGTTTGCTCTGCGATCTACTTTGGTCCGATCCTAGCAGAGAAGTTAAAGGCTGGGGAATGAATGATAGAGGGGTCTCGTACACTTTTGGCCCTGACAAGGTGGCTGAATTCTTAATGCAGCATGACATGGACCTGGTTTGTCGTGCCCATCAGGTTATTGTCACTTTCTTCTTGAGTAATTCTAGGACTAGACGTGCGTCCGCCATTCATTAGGAAGTATGTGGAGCTGTTTTGTCCAGGTCCCGCTCACATCTCAGTGGATGGGGGACATGTATTGCGTGTCCAATTACTCTTTCTTATTGGTCTCCTTTCATGGTCATTCTGTGTCTTGTTCTTAACCAGATGTTGTATGTCCAGGTTGTGGAGGATGGGTATGAATTCTTTGCGGAGAGACAGCTTGTTACGATTTTCTCGGCCCCCAACTACTGTGGTGAATTTGATAATGCTGGTGCAATGATGAGCGTTGATGAAAGCTTAATGTGCTCCTTCCAGATCTTGAAGCCATCAGAAAGAAAACCTAGATTGTTATGAAGCAGGAGATGATCATTGCAGTCTTGATTTTCTCCTAGATTTTCTAAGGTAAGTTTCATATTATCGTTTTTGTTCAATTAACTTGGGATTTGTGTTGCTATAGCCCAGTTGTATATTGTCTCTTATAGATGTGCTCTTGTTGTGATTTCTATCTCATTTTTATTGATATGCAAGACTCGCAGCTTCCTGTCATGTCTGAGAAATTTCGATTTCATTGGTTGCTTGGAAAAAGGTGGGGAACAGAAGGAAAATGTTGTTTGATTATTAAATTTGCTATTATATAGTGTTATCTTTTTGTCCCTAATGGAACGGAACTATTCTCCCTCATTGTAGTTAGTTCCCTGGAATTTAATCTCTACAAGGACCAAAAAAATGTAACACAGCTTCATTTTCTTTCACATCGGCTTTCTAGAAAATGGAAAGAATGTGGGGAGGGAAAGATTGCCAATATGATGCATTTCAAAACATTTTCATTTCCTCTTCCTTGTTCTTCCTAAGATCCAAATGGAATGTTAGTGCCTGTTTTGGCTGTGGAAATGGAGTTAGGATCAATAATTTTAATTTCTGTTACCATTATGTATATCTTGTATTGAGCTGAAATTGCAATTCTATCTGCATTATGATCCAATCCACTACCTTTCTAACTAAAAAAATCTATGATCTGAGCCAAACATCTCACAAGTATGAGAGATTTGAAAAATACTACTTCGTTGGAAAACTACAATCAGCCAAATATTCAACATTAATGCATTTAAAAAAACAGGTCTTGGTACTAGCTTTTAGATAACTAGCTGATGGAGTCATTATGCAGTAACAGAGAGAATCATAAAATTTAGCATCAGATCTGAGAATTCACAACTGCCATAAACTGAGTGGAAAATAAAATTGTATAGCGGTTTGAATGGTTGAACATCAATCATTATCATTTTACAGTGTTTCCCATTTTTTATACTAGCTCTGGCATTTTACCAGACTTTTATATGTCAATACATCAAGCTTTTAGCATCTGGGGTGTCAGGTTTTGTCTCTGGGAAAGAGAGTTCTCATCTTTGAAGATTGTTACAACAATAAATATATAATTAAAAAATAAATAAAGGCCTAATTCTTCTGTGCTTCGCAAATTCCCTTTCAGAATATAGCACCCGAATCCCTTTAGGATGACATATTGAGGTCCGTGTCTGTGTCCTAATTGTAGCCTTGGTTTCCTTTGCAATTACTAGAAAACGTATTCCACTCCATGGATTTTTTTTTCCAAAACCCTCCATTTGACATTATTTTAATGTTGAGTTGGGCTCAAATCTGAGTGCTAAAAATGGAGTTGAGATTCTCATCATCCAGGGGAGGTTCATAATAACAAAATAAAAAAGGAAAACCTTGATACCGTACTTTTGAGGTAATAGTCTAATCCACACTTAATACCCAATCCATTGTGTTACTCTACTAAGGAATCGTGAAGTGGTCTTGCTCTCTTGTTCGGTTTGACTATCTTTTTGTGATCTAGGAGATACGTGTTTTAGAAAGGTAAATTGTTTGGTGAAGTAAAGTGAATTGTACGACTTAATTTTGGGTGGGTGGCTTCAAGACTTCTTATTAGAAAGTTGAAGTTTGAAAAGAGACAGTGAAAGAAGTGTTGTACAGTATGGTCGATTACTCTATGAAATTCTATTTGACAGAACCTAACAACATAATTTGTGAGCTACTCTTGCAACCAAAACTTATGCAAATCCGAATGTCACTTTTAAGACAGTTTGTTGGGTTCTAAGATTCACGTGATGGATTAGTTTTCTACTTTTCTAGCATACACAGGGACATAATAACTATATTAATTAAATTCCACGATAATTGAACACTCTTGTAGAAGCAAGTTTGTTTGGTGGTGGACAATGGAAAAACTTTAGGTGTAAAATGGGGAAAATGTAGCAATATTACTATCTGATTGTTGCTTTGCTGGAAAATATAAAAGTTGCCTTATTGTCTCCAATCTTGTAATACTTGCACAAGTAACCTCCATTAACCCGAAAGTTCACTACACGTGTAGCAAAAGTTGGCAAAATGACTATGAACCACAACTGTACAACTGAAAACATTTTCATCATCACTACTTTGATAATGTTTAAATCAAGCATCCTGGTGTGTGATACTTTTTGGTCAATTAATCTTTCACTTAATATATCCCAAGTTATGATATCATGGAAGCCGTTGCAAGTATTGAGCAGTTGGATGTATTTTTTCAATTGTCTTTGAAGTTGCTGTTGGCGTTGTTCACCTAGTTGTTGGGGTTCGCAATGTTATTTCCTGATGCCATCAGGATACAACAAACTCATGTATTCAAACACTGGTATCACATTGAAATGATTTGGCTCATTCTTTCTTTTCATGAATTATGTTGCACTGTTTGTAAAATCTTTGTGCTTACTTGACCCTTTGATTATCTGTATGCATATGATGGATTCCTTTCTTCATGAATTATATTTTGCAACTATGAAATACTTTAGGCTATGATTTCCATTCACTAAGTCAGGCTAGAAGAATATTTTTCCATGTTGGAGTAAGAAACAACACACGCTTATACATTTGAGAATACTGTTTGGATGGTAGTTTTCATATTAAAACATATGAACTCACATCTGCAGATCCTCTTGCAGTTTCTTAGCCCTTGTTATAAATTAAGAGTTTTTCTGTCATGTTTGGGATGTCTTACAATAAAATCTTGACTTTGAAAATTGCTTGACAAAATTCACATTATTTAATGAAGTTCTAATTTTGGCCTTTGATTACATTTTGAGGTCAATGTTCTCTTAAAAAAATGACTGAAAAAAACGCTACCCTTAATTCGGTGCCTTAAAACTCCGTATGTTCTTTAATAATAGTATAGAGCACATCCTCTCTCAGCAAGACATTCAGATTTTATGCATTTTGCAGCATTCCTTGTGCATATATATTGATTTTCAGTCTAAGCCATTCAGATTTCATATTCTTCTATATGTTTTTCTTTCTTTGTTTCTTCTTCTGATGTTTGACACCTCCTGCAGAAGTCCTGCCCATTTTTGAGTTGAGGAAGAGCTATTTGAAGATAATGGTTTCTAAGCTTCTTACATGTTGAGACGTAAAGTCAATATCGTTGTGTTATCCATTTTGATAGTATTTAACTTTTTTTGTTGGAGTATTTATTGTATTTTTAAGGTGGTGGTTACAAGTGCGAGAATATCTTTCTTCTGTATTTTATTTCTTAATGTGAAATTTATAGTGACACTGTAAATACTTGGGGGTTTGTAAATTACCTTGCACTTAAAGTAGATTGCTGACAAACGCTAGGAAATTGCTGCCTCTCTTCAGAAGAGACCATTCATTCTAATTGATCCTTTTGAGTACTTTGTTTTCCGTTTGGGGTTTGTTATTGCATTTGGTCTCGTTTAATTAATAATTTCAACCCCCATAGTGGTCAAGGCTCTCACTCTCATGTAAGAGGCTGAGCGTTCAATTACCCCTTCCCTTCTCCCTAACCCTAGAAAGAGAGAAAATAAATAATTATTGTAATTGATTTGATATTAGTTGACTAGTTTTCTTTGGATCAATTATTAAAAAGTTCCTCAAATATTTTTTAATACACATTTAATCAAAGTTTTTTATTTTGTTTCAAAAAGTTCCTCAAACATCAATTTAATCAATATTTTCTTATTTTTAAAGGTTCGCGCTAGTGGCATCTCTGCCCCCCTCCCCCCCTCCCCCCTATTGCTGGAGTTCTGGACCGGAGCTTTTTGTTTTGAGTATTTTTATGTGGTGAAGGATTTTTTGGAACAAAATAAAAAGATTTGAATCAAACGCATATTAAAAATGTTTGAAAGACTATTTGGTATATATCTATTTTCTTAACCAATTGTGTTTATGTTGGTGCAGAATAAATGTGAGTCAGAAACTTGGGGTTAGGGTTTCATCATTTTCGGAGTCTAAGCAGACCACCCATAGTGAAGGTTCACCGAAAATTAAATGTTTTGGATTCCAAATACTAAAAAGTCAGCTTCTGAAATATTATCGTAGAAAGTATTAGAAGGGTTTCATAAAAAGGTTCCCTTGACAAATAGAAGTAAACTAAATAGGAAATATGGATTTTATAACTGTGAAGTCAATTTGATCCCTTCTATTCACGTTAAAGGTCATTACACTATAAGGTTTGTGTAAACCATGGTTACAGATGTAAACGAGTCAAGAGATGAACAATATTTCCTTTGAGCTTGGTTTGAAAAACTTAAAAGTTTCTTTATCAAGCTTGATTCGTGTGTTTTATGAAACAAGCTCAAATGAAATAACAGAATTGATCTCGAGTATCTTAATTTTTTTTGTACTGTTTTAGTAGGGTTAATGATGTTAAAGTCAAGCTCAATAAGACAACGAGCTTAAAACTATGATCATGCCTTGTTTGTTTGTTACATGAGTTAATTTTTAAAGATTTTTTATTCGAATGAACTCGAGTAAAGATCAAGTAGTCTGGTTTGTCTTATAATCCTTACTGAGTTAAGTTCTAGTCCCCTATTTGCTTGAAAACTATAATATCTTATAAGCAGTATCCGTTGAAGACTGGGCTCCTTTGGAGTTGTTAATTAGCTTTAGATCATTTTATAACTAACTTTTCTTTGAAATGAACCACATTAAGTAATTCTTTTAACCACATTAACTAATTCTTTTAATACATTAAAAGAATTACTTAATGTGGTTCATTTCAAAGAAAAGTTAGCGTACGATGCACAAGCGTTTTGAAAATTTTCTTCTATAATAAGTTTTAATTTTTTTTCTTCTGGATGAGCATCGTCTTTGTTGTGATTTTTGACGAAAAAATACATCCATATTATTGGAGAGTAATCAATAATTGTCTTTGTTGTTGATTTATATTACTGTTAGTAAAGAAATGAAAATAGAGAAAAAATATTAAACATTAAATATGCAGCATGATATATTAAATACCCAATTGAAGATGGGAGCAAAACCATATAAGTGAATTCGTATCCACTTTCAATCATCACACCTCAGTTTTCATAAATTATTTTACATATGAAAACCATATATTGTAGAATAGTCAATAAAATTGCTAGCTCATATTAAGTTGTGGTCCATGAAAAAAAAAATGTAAACAAAACTCAAAATTAAGAAAAAGAACATAACGAAAATCTGTTCAATATGTACGTTAGGTATTTGTATGCTGGTGGAGTTTGTCTCCCTGGTTGTGAAACACAAAACTGACTAATGAAACGAATAAGAAAATGATAATATTTAATTGTAAAGATAATATAATATAAGAGTGACAATCGGTAATAGTAATGAAAAAAAATACCCGACGCCAAACTGTATAGAAACACCTACTAAATCCATTCCTGCACTTGAAACACAATCATTATGTTCAAATAAAGTACAATACATAGTAAACATTTGAGAACAAAAATAAAAAAAAGAGCTTTTCACAACCTGTAAAACTAAAAAAAAAATTAACATACATAATTAATACACAAATTTAATCCAACACTAAAAAAATAAGTATATGGATGTGCGTTTGTGCAAATCTATATTGATGCATGTGATAGATTTTCAGAATCCCTACCTGTGTACATCACACTGGCTGAAACCTTGTTGGTTGGAGAATATTGATTCTTTACTTGATTGTTCCTCAGATGTTTGCTGTCGATAGAGAGCACATACAATCCTCATACACAGTTCAGTTTACTGATTAAAAGCTGCAAGCATATCCGCGTCAAACTCTCACTTTAAAATATGATCTCTCTTCCTTTGAATTTTAGGTATAATTTCAACAAAGTCCATATCGCAATCTGGCGCATCTTCTGAAGCACCATCATTGTATATGAAGAGCTTGACATTAAGTGAGTTTTGTACAAAGTATAAAAATATCAATGAATGGAAGAATGAATGTGAAGAGATAGAGTCAAATATTTGCTGTAAAGGCCTTGTGCATTCTGTCCTTACTTAAGAGGAGAAATGGAAAGTCTAATGCTGGGTAAATGTGAAAATGAAAGGGTTAAGGGGTAAACTTCATTGGTTAAATAATAAATCTTTAATTACAATTGTCTACGCGACGCTCTGGAAAGATGATAAATCTTTACTTTTTTTTAAGTAAATCAATGCCAAGCCAAAATTACATAGATAACAAATTGACTCAATCTTAACTTAATCTTTAACTATTCATTTTCAAATTAATGTTTAGGAAAACCACTCTACCCTAGCGATATTATGCAAACTTACCATTGATGTGTACTGGTGCACGAGATATTTGGTATTTCTAGAATTTAGTTTGGGCTTTGTTTTTCATTTTTTGGTTTATAATTATTATTAGTAATTACATTTTGGTCTACAAATGATATTTTATGACGAGGTTTATCTTCGGAGTAAATTTTTATCTCCCAAGTAGATTAGGTGATTATCTATTATCCATTTGGATCCATTTGATAAGCATGGTTTGGCATGACAAATGGTAAAAATGTGGCAAACAAGTTTTTTTTGTCAACTTTTGTGTGCGTTTGATAGGGACAATTTATCATGAATTTTTTTTCCATGCATCCTCTCATTTGCCATGATTTTACATTCTTTGTGGCAAATTTTTTTCACCTAATGTCCAAAGAAAATTTTGACATTCAAGATTTGCCAACAATCTTTTGTCAAATCTAATAGAATTCGGAGTAAAAATATATTTTATGACCACCATACCCAAACTCTATACCTAAAACAACTTCGAACCAATTCAAACCCATTATTTGCAAAGTGATAACATGTTTTATCCATGTATTTTTGTTCTCTTGGATATGATTTTTGAGTTAGTTTGAACATAAGGTTTAAGAATGGGGGTGGAAAAAGAAATTTAAGCGTTCATATAGTAGTCAGGTTGGCTAATTTTGTGAAATTTAAAGAAAAAGTTCACAGAAGGCCCACTGCTACAAATATAACAAAATTTTGGAGCTAGAACGTTACAAAAAAAGTTCGAGGGCAAAATGTTACATTGCTCAAATTTCAGAGGCCACCAATATAATTTACTTTTATTATATATATATATATATATATATATATATATATATATATATATATATATATATATATATTTGATTTATTTTATAAAAGAATTTTTTTATATCCATTTTTTTAATATCAAGTTTTTTTGTTTCGATTTTTTATATCATATTCTTCTCTATATCATATTTATTTTATATCAAAATTTTTATATATCCAAATTTCTTTTATTATATTTTTTTGGACGGAATTTTTTTATATTAAATTTTTACATATGATTTTTACATTTTATTTTATTTTTATAATTTTTTTTGTAATATCAAACCCTTCCATTAAGTCCTTAGCCATATAAAACAATTAAAAATACTTTTTCTTCTCTTATCTGAAACTCTATTTTTTTTTATTAAAATAAAAGGAATTTCCACCTGAAAAATTGATACTATCAAACGCATCCCCCTAAAATTTGACATAACAAAATTTATCATGAATTTTTTTGACACCAAGGTATTTGCTCATTTGACTCTCAAATGGTCCCTTAATTTATTCGACTTAAAATAAAGTCGTTTACCATCTCTTATAAACTCCTTTACCAATTAGTTCCGTTTATTAAGTATGTAGTTTAACAGATCTTAACATCCAGATTCCATAAAAAAAGATTTTTGTTTCAATAAGTCTTATTTGTAAACATACAGTGAATATTTACTACATGTATAAATAGAACCTATGAAGAAAAAAATGTTACGATATTACTTATTAGAAAATTGTAATAACCCGAGGTTTTGGAGACGAGGATTTATTTATATTGGGAGAAATAAATAATATTTTATTGGAGAAATAATTAAATTGGCAATTGAGGTCAAAATCTGAAGTTGTTAGAAAGAGTGTCGAATGTCGATTCTGAGGGTACCATAGCGTCCGGAAGGGTTGAGAAAGTCGAAATGACTGTACTTGGGGTCTATTTAGGTTCCGAAATGAATTAGGACCGTTTGACTCGAATTAAAGTTACCGGGTCATTTAAAGTGTGTATTATCATTTAAAGATGTGTATCTTGGGATTTAGGGCTTATTAAGCCTACGGGATATATTTCTCCAAAGAGAGAAAGAGAAAAAGAAAGAAAGAAAGAGAGAAGAAGAAAAGGAAGGAGAAAAGAGAGAGAAAGTGGAGATTTTCGGCCAATACGCGATCTCAAGGCGGATTCAGATCCTACGAACCCGAGGCAAGTGATTAAACTTGCTAAATAATTGTTGTGTACCATTTATTGCATGATTTGTGGATTGAATCTTTGGGTTTTACGTTTAGTTTATCAAAACCTAACTTTTGGGTATAATCTTAGATTTGATATGTAGATCTTTGATTTGAGGATATAAATTAGTTTATATGTATTCTAGGATGATTATTGATGATATATATGTGATTGGGTTGAAGAAATAAGGAGAGAAAATGATTAAAATGGATTTTGGGTATTTTGGCTTACTTAAAAAGTAGCCATTTTCGAGAGTTCTGAAGGGCCGAATCGATTCGGCCTCCTACCGAATCGATTCGGACTCCAGCCGAATCGATTCGGCCTGAAACAGAATCCCAGGTCTGATGACCCGAATCGATTCGCATTCGTGGACGAATCGATTCGCCGGCCCGAATCGATTCGGAAATGGCCCGAATCGATTCGGAAACAGGGCTTTTGTGGGATTGTTTTTCTAAAAAGAATTTTATCCCGTTTTGTTCGAGGTTATCGATTGGGGATCTCTATAGGAGATATTTGGAGTATGTTTTGGAGACTTTTAGAGAGTTTCCCTTAAAAGAAATAAATGGAGTCATATTGACTAAATTTGAGGAATACCGATTAGATATTTTGGTATGTTCTAAGTGGGGAAGCCCACCTTGTTTTGAGAATTCTATTTGGAGATAATTATGATATTAATGAGAATAATTTAGAGATACCGGATCTTAGGATCCAATCCCAAATGGGATAAATTTAAAGGTTCATAAAATGAATTGAACCCTATTATAGATGGAGAACTGTAAATGCTAATTGAGGTGCGTTAGGATATAGAATATCCTTAACTTAAATAGAATTGAGAGACAATTCATAATTAGAAGCGACATGTGAGCTAAGTGGGGAAGATGTGTGAGAATTGACGATTAGTTTATCAAGAGAGAGATATACTAAACAATGACAATAAATCTATTGCGCCTAAGAGCGTACAATGAAAATGAAAATGAAAATGAAAATGATGTGGCAGGTATACCTTATATGATGGTATATCTTTATTATGTGGGATGTATGTATACCCTATATGATGGTATATATGCATGGTTAGGCATACCCTCTCGTTTCTATCATTGGGAAGTTACGTGCGTAGAGGGTGAGCATCCTGGCTCAAAGAGCAGGGTGTAGATATTCCCCAGGTCATAGTCGTCCATGGTGGTCAGCAAATGACATATATATACATTTATTTATTTTGGGGGTGAGAGGTCGTGGGTATGTGTCACTCTCACTTGCCGGTTAGGAGCTATGACCGCTTCCCGGGACGTCGTGTGCGTGAGTTGATCATGAGGTGGGTGTCGTGGAACCCCACCAAGTGGCCCCAGTTTGCTACGTATATGGGCTGCTGGAAGATGATAGCATGTGAGCTTGCGTCCTTCGAGTTATAGCTCGGTTGGATGGTTATTATTGCTTGTGCTTGTACTTGGGTATCGAGGGAATAATGGACCTCAAGGACTGACATTGCCAGGATTAGTGTATCGGGGGGGTTCCTTGTTTGGATTTCGCTTCGGCGAGACGTCCCACGCACGAACCGCAGTGTAATTTTGGAAATTGGGGATAAGTTAGTCCTTAATGCTCATATATATATATCACCTATCCCGACTATCGACAGTGCCAGGAGTAGTGTAACGGGGGGTTCCTTGTTTGGATTTCGCTTCGGCGAGACGTCCCACGCATGAAGCGCCGTGTACTGTTGGGAATTGAGAATATTAATTAATTAAAATTTGGATAATAAATTGGGTTACATGCATCTTGCATTGGTGGCATAATGAACCTCGAGGATCGATACGGTCAGGAGTAGTGTAACGGGGGGGTTCCTTGTTTGGATTTCGCCTCGGCGAGACGTCCCACGCACGAAACGCAGTGCCGTATTGAGAATCGGGAGGAGTTTAGTCCTTAACTCTTGATGCTAATAACTCATAAATAATAATTACATATATATATTGTTTACATGCCAAATAAGGGAATCACTAGAATATAATATTCTAGTAAATGAGAATGTTGATATATTGTGATGATGTGGTTACGGGATGGATCATGTAACTTTATATGTTCAACAAATGAACACTATAAAGATAACTATACCTATTACATTAAATTTAATGTGGATAATTTATAGATTATAGAAATAAAAGGTAGATTGAGAGATTGGTTAGACGATTTCACTTAAATTCTTCAATTGGGCTCAAGTTAGAATCCTCTTACCTAAATTGGAATCGGGCATCCATTTGGAGATCACATGCATACGCTTAGTGCGCGCTTTAGATGAGAGGTGAGTTGAATTATTATGGAGAGTTTGATTCCACCTTAATCATGTAACAATGCATTTATAATTATTATGCATTTTAATACACTTGCTATAAAATGTTTTTCAACTCGGGCTCTGACCCGTTTATATTTTCTCCTCCATGTATATATTGTACTACTTTCGGTGTTCCTCCGCAAGGATGCCTTTGATGTTCATCCATTTAGGATTCATTGAGCTGTGGCAATAGCGGGCTGTCGAGGCATTTTGGTTTAGTTGATTCCTATCTTTGTATATCTAGATTAGGATTCAGTTGTATATGGAGTTAGTATTCAAGGTGTTGTAGATTAACACTTTTATATTTCATTTCTCCGATTGTATTGTGTAAGGACATTTTTGTCCATTATCAATTTGTATGTCGTACGCCGTTACACCGTTGAAGAAACTCAAGATCGCATCTACATCAACGGATCCGAATATCAAAGTGTCTTCAACATCATAGCCTCTGCGAGAATGAACTTGGTAAAATTTTATTTTTACGTTCCTTAAAGTTCATATTTAATATTGGGAAATTTTTATAAAATGTTTTTTATAAAAATAAGAAGTAATTTTTTTCAAGCAAAATGAGGCTTTTAAAAGTTTTTTATTTTTCTGGGAAGCCGGATCGGTCCGCCCCTCAACCGGACCGATCCGCAATCGGACCGGTCCGCCCCCTACCCGGACCGATCCGCTTGTTGCTGATCCAGTATACCCCGAATCGAATGCAAACCGATGGAGCCATATTTTAAAAGAACCGATCCGGTCATCCGGACCGATCCGCCCCCAAGCCGGACCGGTCCGCCTGGGATATACTCGAGCAGTTCCGTGTGTTTTTTACCCACCATCTTATATTTCCTATTTATATTACTATTCCGAAGGTGTATTTTTTTTAAGTCTTTGAGAAAAAGTTTTTAAGAGATAAAACACAACAAGACTTCGTTTTTTGATGTGCCAAACATCTTTTTGATTCACACCAAAAATCCCAATTACTTTTGTGAATCTTTTGGAACCCTCGAACACAAGCTTTGCTATTGTTCAACCCTTGTGGAGAAGTCGTTCTCTTCTTCATTGCTGCCCTCCTGAAAAGGGAAACTTCCAGCCGCCGACATAGGAACCGACACCTGCGGGTATTTCTCTGTCACACTGTTTCTAGCCGTTGCTTTGAAGGATTACCGAAGACACCGTGCGTTACACTTATGGCGATTATCAGGTTGTATGTAAGTCAATGGTCTTGTAAATTCTTTAAAGTTCTAGAAATAAAAGGTTTTGCCCTTCGGGGATTTTTCCTTAACTTTGTGTCGCATGCTTTATATTTGATGAGTTGATTTAGATGCATGTTTAAGGGTTGATTTTATTTGGTTTAAAAGTAGACGCTAATTAAATAAGGGTTCTTGGAAACTTGCGAATTTAATTTAAATCGATATTACACGCCTTCTCATATTGTCTGTTACCCGACAACATATTCGGGTATTTCGTTTGTTCTTTGTATTGCACTCTTGTATATTTATGGAGTTTGCACTTATCACTCACAATAGTAAGATGTGTATAGTTGGTTGTGTTTGCATTATTGGTTTTGTTGTTGTTGTTGTTAAATAAAAATTTAAAATTTTTGACAATCCACTTTTAATGATTTCGGGTAGTTAGTCTTATATTATTAGTATTGTCAGTTGATGTTGAGACTGTGCCATCTGAGATACCTGATTTAATGTAGTATAGGGCTGGCCACCCGTTATTATTTTGAGCGGGTTGTCACAAAAATATCCCATGCAAATATGATTTAATAGGAAGATCTTCTTTTCTTTCTTATATATAATTATATTGAGAACTTGTTTGTGGTTCATTAATTGTTGTGTCATGTTTAAGTCACACATTGGGTGCAATAGGGGGTACTAGGGGTGGCCATGGGTCGAGTCTGGCAGGCCCGATCGGGCTCGGGCCGGGCTTATAAAATTATGAGCAATTCTAAGCCCGCTTGGGCCTGGATCGGACCTTATTATGTAATCCCAAGCCCGCCAAATTTGAAAGCCCTTTACCCAGGCCCGTTGGCCAAGCCCGATTAATTATTATTTTTAAATAAAAAAATATGTTTTTACTTAATCAAAGACCTATTTTTTTTAATTAAAAACCCGTTTTAAACTTTATATATTACAAAGTCTATATATAAAGTTCCTCACTCTACATAAAAAGACTTAATATATGTTTTTATATTTATAAAAGTTACCCACTTTATATATTTATTTATAACTTTGTAGTCTTAAACTTTAATAATAAATTAATATACACACACAACACACACACACCCACACATATATGTATATGTGTGTGTGTATATATATATATATATATATTAATATTAATATTATATATATAATTCTCGGGCCTCGGGGCAGACCGGGCCTCATTGGGATTAAAAATTCATACCCAAGCCCGCCCGAAAAAAAATCGGAGCTATTAAATTTTACCAAGTCCGCTTTACGGGCTATTCACCTTACCTAACTCCTATTTTTTTTATTAGACGGGTTGAACGGACTTGGCGGTCGTCGAGCCTATTGCCGCCCCAAGGGGGTAGCATGTTTCAGCAACACACTGTTCTAAAAAACCCGTCTAGGCTCCGCCTAGGTTTAAGGCTTGGAAAAAACGCCTCGTCTTACGCTTTTCACGTCTTATTCTTGGTAAAACCTTTAAGGCGCACTTTTTTCTAAAAACAACAATGTTTTAGTGAAACGATGTCGCCTTTTAAAGAATTTGTTTAGAAATCGGACCATTATCTCATCCAAAATAATCAAATAGTATTTGCATATTTTTTCAGACATATTTTTATGATATGTGCAATTTTTTTATTTTAATAGCCTTGTTATGATTAAAAAATATTAAAAAAGCATAAACGCCTTTTCATGTTTTTTCATGCCTAGATCCGCCTAAATTTTTAAAACTTAAGACTTGACCTTCATACTTCAATCACGCTCCGCATTTTTTAGAACCTTGCAGTAACACCACACTCGTGCTTGGCCAATAATCATATCCATAAGCACTATGTCAGTATTATATAGACTAATGATACACACACACACACAAATTACCCCAAAATTACCGAAATTGTGCTTTAAGTGGTTGTATCCTGGCGGGACCCACATCATAGTACAATACTGTTAAAGCACATTCGGTAAATTTTCGGTGCACAGTTTCGGTGTATACATCATTTTTCTATTATATATTGTTTCAACAGACGATACCTACAGGCAAAAGAATGGGTCTACTACAACACCGATCGAAACTCAACAACTGAAATATATGGTTCCAAAAATAACGTGGTGAGAGGAGAGCCAGTAAGATCAGCAAGTACAACTGCGCCCTCGCTTATTTTCAGTTAATAGTACTGCGCATTTTCTTCCACATATATATTGATCCAAATTTGTGTAATTCTCATTTTTTATTTTCTTTTTTGCGGTGAGGGACTTTGTGTACTAAATTAAGTCCCCTTCCCGGTTTGGTCATAAGCAAACTATTCACGCTGGGAATAGGGGATACATTCCGTACACCAGCTCCACTTAACCAAAAGAATAAAAACAACTTTTTCTTTTAAGGTGCTCAAGAATTAAGGCTGTGGTTAATGACACTCCTAAAATTCTTAAAATATTTAATTTTTTTATTAATAAATAAATTTGTCCTTTGCTCTAAAGATCAAACAAATATTTTTTTATTTGTTAATTTTTTTCAATAAAAAACAATATTTTAAATTGTTTTTTAAAACAATTTTTTTATTTTTTAAAATTAAAAAATAACTGTTTTTTATAAAAACTGTTAAAGAAACTGTTGTGATAGTTTTAAAAACCTTTTTTTATTTAAAAAAAATGCTATGATAGTTTTAATTTTTTTTAAAGTTAGATTTAAAACTTGTTCTTTAAAAAAAAATATTTTTTTACATAAAATTGGCAAAAAAAATTAACAAATAAAAAAACTGTTTTTTTTATAATGAAAGTGTGTTTTTATATTTTTTTAAGTAATACGGTCATGACCCAAATAAAACGCGACGTGACACGGAGTCGTATTTTTTTCATACCACTGGCGATGACCATTATTTATTATTTCAAAAATAATCTTTTCATTATTTAAAAAAATGGTCCGCGTCAGCAGTATGCATAGACGGTCCAACCACCTATACATACCGCTGACGCGGACCATTTTTCTAATATGTTGGTGAGCGTCAGCAGTATGTATAGGGGGTATTATAAAACATTTTAAATAAAATGTACAAAAAAATAATATAGGTTGGGTTCATATCGTATCATTTTTATTTTGGTTGGGTTCGTGATTGGTTAAAAAAATAACATATATTATGGCGTATCACTTTTACTTGAGTCGTGTTCGTGTTTTATAAAAAAATAATATTTCATGTTTTGTCATGTCACTTTTATTAGGATCGTGTTCATGTTTGGTTAAAAAAAATTGTCGTGTCGTGTCGAGTGCTTTTATTTGAGTCGTGTTCGGTTATAAAAGATTTTATGTTGTGTCATGTTGTCTTTTTTTTATTTTGATTGTTTTCGTGTTTGGTAAAAAAGTAAAATTTGGCAGTTATAAGGAAGTAATATACATTTAGTTGTTTGTTTAATAATATATCCAGAATTTGAGTATATTTATATATATATATAAGAAGATTAAATTGTGGGGAGTACTAAATATTTTAATTATAGTTGAAAGAGAGAATTAAAGTATTGTAATATCTTTCTTGCTTTTAGATAATGAATTGTTTAAAAAAATAAGGTAAAAATCATATGGAAGAAGTTTTGTTTTATAGGAAGGATAGTTTTGTCATTGTAATATATAATTTGGAGTGCCTTAAGATTTTAAGGAGTGCCAATAACTACACCCATGAATTAGTTGAAATTAAATTGAATGGAGTTCTGCGTTCCAAATTTATGAGACTATGACTCAAATTTTTCAGCAATGATATATGAGTCGAATTGTAAGAGCAATTCATCTATGAATGTCCTATAGATATGGATTCAACTACACTTCAACACAAATGGATAATAATAATAATAATAATAATAATACTAATAATAAAAGGGTCAATTGACACAAAAAAATTCTCACCATTTTTTATTTAATGTTTAGTCCGAGATGTTTTTTTTTCTTCTTATTTTCAATAATAGAAGTAACAATTGTCACAAAAATAGACGAGAGACTAATTGGCATTTAAAAAAAAATTAAATGAAAAATATACCTATCTCCTAGAAATAAAACATTAATAATCCGTAAAATATAGAAATTATAATGATGCCATCCAGCCTTGTCATGAAATTTTTGTTCTTGCTAACACTGTCCATTTCCTATGGTCTAGTAGTGTTTAGGTATGAAAAATGGTTCCTCAGAATATAGATGGGGATTTCCTTTTCAGGCTTGGGAATCAAATCCTAACTACTTCTGGAAAAATTCATGTCATATCCCCACTTACAACAAACCATCAAACACTGCCATATTCGGGAAGACAGTAATAATCATATTTATTTCATGCGCATGAGAGTGCCACTCCAACCCCTCTCTTACCAATTCAAATATTTTTTTGTACTCGGAGCTCTTCATAAATGCAACATTAGTTGTAAGTGCCAGCTTTCGTTCCGTAATGTCACACTCTACAAATCCTAGTACTCATATATTTAGGTTGTTTCTTGCTTGCTTAACTGAACTGCTTCTAATGTGGAAGCTTTGCATCTTCAAAGTGCATTGCTTCTGTTTTGTTTAGTTACCTTTTTGTGTTTGTCGTATCTAAAGGATTTCAATTTTCATTTTTCTTTTTTGAATCTTCTGAAAATAGTATGCTATTTGATTACTTGTTTTGGAAACTGATTTGAAAAATAGGATAACTCATAACTGGAATTAGAAAGATAAAGTTGAAAAATATTCAGACCTTAGAACATGAAAATAGGTAGTTAAAGAATTGCTTACGAACAAATTTGTTTAAACTACTTAGCTCAAAGAATAATTTGTTTTCCTCCATAGACTAATTATCCCTTAAGCTTAAAATTAAAATATCACATGAAAATTGAGCATATAAAGTCTCACATTGCAAAATTAAAATATTACATCACATTATATAAGATCCCGAGTTATCCCTCCACCAATTGCCATATGATCACGGGTTGGGTGTTAAAATTTTAACATAGTATCAGATAAGACTATGAATGACCCAATGATCCAATTACTCCGCGTCACCCAATATAAATATGTCCAACTGTTTTGCTCTAGTCACGACACACGTGAGGAGTCGTGTCGAGAAGTTAAGTCACACATGGGAAAATTAACCATTGCAACACAATGTAAAATTTTGGGTCCCCTCCACCCATTCTCAATTGGTTCTGGATTGGATACTTCAATATTTAACAAGGTATGGGAGTAGCCTATCATGGCCCAACTGCTCTGCGTCACTCACTATAAATATGTCCACTTAGGGGTGGAAGCGGTACGGGTTTTTACCGTACCGTAACATTTTGGTCCGAAAAAAATGGTTTTAGTTTCATATATTAAAATACCAGAAATCGGTCTTACCGAAATCCAAATTACCGCAAAAAGTTGGTTGTTTTGGTTTTAATATTTAAAAAGTCGATTTACCGAAATTACCGAAACTAGAAAAAATCGTCCGAAATTACCGTCCTGTACCGAATTTACAAAAACCCGAAAAAACCGTACCAAAATTACTGTACCGTACCGAATTTACCAAAATTACCATACCGAATTTATTGAAACCAGAAAAAAGTTGGTTTTCGTTTTGGTTTTAATATTTAAAAAAGTTGGTTGGTTTTGTTTTTGATTTTTTGGGACTTTTAGTGCTGTTTACCGAAATCAGAAAAAATCGAACCCGAAACCAGAAAAAATCAGAATTTATCGAAACCAGTAAAAATAAGAAGAAATCAGAATTTACCGAAACAAAAAAAATCGAAATTACCGAAAAAACCGAAATATCGGTCGGTTTGATTTTGGTATTGATTTTGGTGTACCGGGTGGTAAACTGGTACGGTTTGGTTTTACCATTCAGAGTTTGATTTTGGTATTTGTATCTACTATTTATCGACCAAACTGTACCTCTTACACCCCTATGTCCACTTGTTAGGTTCAAATAACCTCCCACATGAGGGGGCGTGTTGAGAATATAGAGTCACATATGAGAAAATTACAGCTTTGCAGTACATTATATAGAACTTCTTGGGGCACCTGCACCCATTTTCAATTGATTTGGGTTAAATGATCCAATTATAACATGGTATCAAAGCAGACTATAAATGACCCAACGACCTAATTATTTCGTATCAACCAATATAAATATGTACACGTGTTAGGATCAAGTCATGCCACATGTGATGGGGCGTGTTGAAAATATACAGTCCCACATAGAAATATTAAAGCCTTGTAACATAATGTATAAGATCATGAGGTCTCTCATGTAGAGAATATAAAGTTCCATATAGAAAAAATTAAGCTTTGCAACAAAAAATATAAGATCATGGACCCTCCATCCATTACCAATTGGTTTGGGGTTGGATGCACCAATATTTAACAAGGGGTGTGTTGGGAATATAACGCCGCACATGGAAAAGTGAAAGCCTTACACTATAGTATATAAGATCTTGGGGTCCCTCCGCCCATAGCCATTTAGTTTTGTTTTGAGTTGAATGCCCTAATATTTAACATGGTATCAATCCATGTTATGAATGACCTAACGACCCAATTACTATGCGTCACCCAATATAAATGTGTCTACGTGTTAAGTTTAAGTCACTGTCACACATGAGGAGCTATGTTTAGAATATAAAGTTCCACATGGGAAAGTGAAAGCCTTGCAACACAATATACAAGACTTGTACCACATTATATAAGATCTTGTAAGAGTATATGTATAATAATCTTCCATACAGTTCTATGATTTTCATATTCCATTGCCAAAATCCACTTTGAGTCATAATCTATAAGATTGTTCCGACAACGCTTCACATCAAGACAAATTCACTGGACGTCACCAAAACTTCATCCTGACATTGCTCATAATTATACCCTTGAGAATGACACTTTAGGATAATGGTAAAGTACTTAGATGACTTAGAACACCCATGGTTTAACATATCTTGATGATGTCAAAAATTGGGTCGATAAGAATGAACCATGCCATCAAAGCTATATCCGACCATCGTAAAATATAAAAAACATAATAAAATAAATATAGAGAGATAAAACACAAGATATAGAGTGGTTAGGCTATAAAATGATCGTACGCCCACTTTGGTGCCTCATTATCATTATTCACATGTAATTGTATAAGATTCAGGGGCCTTAGGAGACATATAAGAGAGAAGTAAGGTAGAATACATGAACATATGGGTTTTGCGCAGAGAGGGATGCTGCCAGATAGCCTAGGCTGTAGAGGAACCGCATACGTATGTAGGTCAAGTGGTCGGAGTAAACCTAAGTATGCTCTCAGGTGTAGAGAGTGAGTTTGAGTGGTGGGTTTGGTAGAGCTTCGCTACCAAATATGTTTTACTAAATGAGGAGGTGAGCTCTTCTATTTATAAAATTTTGGTGAGGGGTTACGTGCATAGTGCATGTAATATATAGATAAGTGTTATTAGTGTGAAATCCTTCTATACGGGGACAACTGGCAAATACTATGCTGATGTGGCAATATTTGCGGCAGGGCTGCACTGATGATGCGATAGGAGGCCGAGGCCTATCAGAGGCATGGTTGTGGCCTCTTAGGATGCTAAAGGGGGTAGAGTGCAGCGACCTTTTTAAGTCCGAGACAACGGCATATAATACGACCTTTTGTGCCCATTCTTCTTATTTTGTGGTGATGTGGAGTCCAGGCCACGTGTCATGTGTTCATAGGCTGACATATATTGGGCATATCATTAAGACCCTAAGACTCAGTGCTAAGAGGTTAGATAATTGGTGCTGGGGGTTTGTTTATGCTTTTATGCCGCAGTCACACTTTAAGTCGATAAAAAGTTCTTTTCTGTTGGGGATACGATCATATGCTGCGGCCTTCTATCGTGACGTTTCGACTTTTAACGCCCTTTTATATAAATGAGGTGAGGTCGTGGCTTCATTACTTTACCCAAATTATTGAGAGCAAAATTTTTAGGATATTTCCAACAATTTGAACCTCTTTTCTTCGATGAGATCATCCATTCTTAGGAAAATTTTCATCAATTTAGGTTGGTATTCCTCATTTTCTTCTTTGATTCTTGTTTAAATTTGAACTATAAACTCTATTCTATGAGAGTTCTTCAAAAATATGATGACTGTTAGGCCATTTAGCCAGCTGTGCTTGTAGGTCACTTGCACTACACCAAAAACAGTAATTTGGCATACCCTGATATTAAAAATCTGGCACAGCTTTAAACAGTGCCATATTCTGGCACGGTTTAAGGACAATCTAGCACACTTTAAAACAGTGCCAAAATCATAACTGTTAGATTAATTCTTATTTAGAAATCTGAAAAATAGTGGATTTCATAAATCATAACTTTTTACTTTATTCTCAAGTTTCAATTTTATATCATGGAATAAATATTTTAAATGATTACATATACCAATATATATGACGGTGGTAAGATTTGATAATTTTCATTATAAATTTTGTAAGATCTTTGATGTTTATTCAAAATCCCATCATATTTTTAATCAAAGAATGGGAAAAGGTTAAAGACAATAAAATGTTTTCTCATGGAAATCATGACCCATATCTATTTTCTCTCTCTTCAAGTTTGAGTCTCTTTACATTCATTTTTATGAACTATATACTTAATTTGGTTCATCTTCCATCTATGTCAATAAAGTCAAATTGATTGATTTTTGATATAAATTTGGTAATAACTTCGATCATTCACCATATTATTATCTCTCCAAATTGGGAATAGGAAGGTATCAATATAAAAAATAATTTTATGTAACAAAAAAAAAAGAAAAATCATTACCCACCTCTTGTAAAAGAGGATCAGAAAAACAATCATGACCATATTAAGACTCTCGGCACAAATTTGGTATGTTGGCCTCTCGTTCATAACATCACAGGGTTTCTTTGTCGAAATCACACGATCTAGTGGATTAGATGAGTATTCATTTAATTAACATTATTAATGCTTAAATTTTACATCGAATGTTATTTTTCTGATCTAAGGATTCGAGATATTCTGGTCATCCATCCATATTGTTGGTCGGCATCATCTCGGGCCATCTTTTATTAAAGGGAAGCTTAACCAGACCATTTTTGTTTGTCGGAGATAAGATGTGAAGATCCATCAGCAACGTTGAAATAATTTTATCCAACTACGAGGTATCTTATTACTGGTCGGAGCCCCATATTGTAGCTCGGTGGAACCAATTGCAGGTCGACGATCATCTACTTCTTGATCGACGACATTAGTCTTATTCGTAGGGTTCAATTTACTGGTCGACAACTATCCAACCATCCACTTTTTGGTCGGTGACATCTAATGTTGTTCGGTGCTGTCAATGCACCATTTTTGTTGATCGGCGAAATTGCTCAGCTGGTCGGGGACCATTTGCTTCTTGGTCGGCACCATATATTCTATAACTTGAGATATCCTTAAATGTTGGTCAGCAACATCCATGCCGTTTGTCGGCAGTAGTAGAATCTTGGGGTATTAAAAAATGCGAAGGACCCCAGATATTTCTTTACACACGAGTTCAGCTCGGGGACAAACAGGGGGCTTAAGTCTTTTTTAACTTGTGATCACCCCAAAAATATTTTTAAAACCAAGTGATAAATAATTTTCAAACAGTAACTTATACCTGATTAGTTGTTGGAGATTAAATAACTTTACAAAAAACTCTACGTCTTATTTATGATGCATATTTGATAATAATTTGTCCATCTCACACACATTTGGCATAAAATATATTATTTTATATTTTGAAATTTTTATGCTGATACACATCACATATTGTTTGGCTGAATAATTATTCCCATGATAATAATTATTTTCTCTAGTCTCGACAGGTGCTCGGGCAGCCTATTAAAATTTCATAGGGACGATATTCAATCCCGATGAAAGCTCTCGTAAACCTCTGGAAAAGTAGTATTGCTCGACATCAGGCAATTGTGCCTCGACATATCAGCCAACATATATTATTTCATTTTTTGAAATTAATATTTTTATTTCTCAAACATATACCTATCATATATTTATTGAATGATTAAATTATTCTCACAACTAATCAATTCATCCTACACAAATGGTAGAGCAAGATATTAATTTTTACAGGTACAAGATTCAACTCCGACGAATGCTCGGAAATAATCTTACTCTTCTGAAAAATATTATCATAGCTCGGTAGTATGAAATTTCACCTCAGCGAGGAACTATTGATTTTATTATTGCTATGATATCTTCTCCAGCACAAATGATTCTATATATCCATTGGGATTCATATTCTATATTCATCTCAACATGGAGCTCGACGAGATACTTATTATCATATTCAGCTCCGAGGAAAAGCTACAACAGTTATTATATTTCACCCCCAATGGATAGTTGGTCGGGGCAATTCTTATTTATATTCAGGCCCAGATATCGACTCAAGCACAAATTATTCTATATATCCCTTGGGATTCATATTCTATATTCATCTCAACATGGAACTCGACGAGATACTTATTATCATATTCAGCTCCGAGGAGAACTATAACATTCGTTGTATTTCACCCCCAACGGATAGTTGGTCGGATAATTCTTATTTATATTCAGGCCTGACAACGTTCTCGGCCATATTCTTATGTTCTGGAAGATCTTATTCTTATTCGGCATTGTGCAACTGTGCCTCGACAAGATACTTATTCAGCTTTAAGGAGAAATACAACATTCGTTGTATTTCACCCCCAACGGATAGTTGGTCGGATAATTCTTATTTATATTCAGGCCTGACAACGTTCTCGGCCATATTCTTATGTTTTGGAAGATCTTATTCTTGTTCGGCATTATATAATTCTACCTCGACAGATCAACGAGGCATTTTATTATTTTTAATTATTCTGTATATCTATTTTGATGCATATTCTATTCTTATTTCAACAAGAAGGTCTCCAACATTTATAATCATATATTCAGCTCCAAGGAGGTCTTCAACATTTATATTATCTTATTCCCAACAATCTGTTGGTCAGCTCCAAGGATGTCTCCAGCATTTATTATATTTTATTCTCAACAATCTGTTGGTCAGCGCCGAGGAGGTCTCCAGCATTTATTATATTTTATTCCCAACAATCTATTGGTCAGCGCCGAGGAGGTCTCCAGCATTTATTATATTTTATTCCCAACAATCTGTTGGTCAGCGCCGATAAGGTCTCCAGCATTTATTATATCTTATTCTATTCCCAACAATCTGTTGGTCAGCTCCGAGGAAGTCTCTATCATTTATTATCAAAAATGTATTCCTCCGGGAAGTAAAACTTGTATTCCTCCGGGAAGTAAAGCTACTTGTATTCCTCCGGGAAGTAAAGCTACTTGTATTCCTCTGGGAAGTAAAACTATGTATTCCTACGGGAAGTAAAACTATGTATTCCTAAAAATGCCAACTCATGTTGGTTAGGAAGTAAATGTATTCCTACGGGAAGTAAAACTATTACTAAAAATGTCAACTCAGGTTGGTTGGAAATAAGAAGCTGTCAACTACAGTTGGTCGAAAACATTTTATGAGTATGTGAAAGCGATCAAGCAAAAAGCATTCAAAGTTCACATTCCACACTTGGGGGCTCTATTAAAAATCCAGTTGTTCATTCGGTGGCACATTCTCATAACATCATGCAGTCGAGCATCAGATTCAACCCCAACTAATTATCATTCAGAAGTTATTTTTCTTGCTCAGGAGCTAATTTTTCTTATGAAGTTCAGGAGGCATATTCAGGAGTTATTATGCACATGCTATTGAAGTTCAGGAGGCATATTCAGGAGTTATTATGCACATACTATTGAAGTTCATAAGTCAAATTCAACATCTACAGCACTGAGATCTTTACTACTACTGCCCGACCAACATTGAAGAAGAAGTTGTATGAAAATATTTCGAAGTCCACCACTAGCTTGGTACTAATCAGATTGAAGAGTTGGGTTCAAAAGCTAGTATGTTACTCGACAAAGTATTCAGAGGAGCATAAATCAGAAGAATCAAGCACGTGAAGTTAGCACTCAGTTGCTCGGCTAGCAAACCAATCAACATACTTGAAGATTATGACAAGCTACAAGCTGCATACTATGGCATGGCTGCATTCAAATTCCCAGGGGTGATACATAGCACACGGAGTTCCTCTAAAGAAAGATTAGCAACCATCGATCAACCTGCATCATATGTCGTCCAGGAGATAATGCACTTTATGTTGAACAAATCAAGAAGGTAGATCAAGAATTTCACGAGCACCGAGCAACACTCCAGAATAAATACTCCATCCTTTCAAGTAAACCATCAAGCATGGAGCATTGGGGGCTTCTGTTAACGCAAAAATTCTCCATCTACGAGAACCAATCAGAAAAGGACACATGTCATCCTACATGGTAATATTCGACATCCGAGGAGAGTTGGTCGGCACCCGAGGAGAGTTGGTCAGTATCCGATGAGAGTTGGTCGGCACCCGAGGAGTGTTAGTCGGTACCCGAGGAGAGTTGGTCAGTACCCGAGGAGAATTAGTCGGCACCCGAGGAGAGTTGGTCGACACCCGAGGAGTGTTAGTCGGCACCCGAGGAGAGTTGGTCGGCATATCAACCAGGAAGATCAAAGGATAACTACGCATTTAATGTGCATTAATGAATATGGCAACGCATTTAATGAGCCTTAATATACATTTATACTGTATTAATAGATGACAACACATAGCATACCAAGCAATTCAACAATTAGATTCGTTGAATGTAGACATAAATGTCTACATACAATGAATCTCTTTATCTCTCATCACTATAAATACATGTATCCCCTTAGCCAAAAGAGGAGATCCGAGAGATCCAAGAGAACCTAGAAACCCCATACACAAGATACACATCCTTTCTCTCTCTACACCCTATGGTGCTATTGTAAACCCCTGGAAATAAAATAACAGTGGACGTAGGCTTTATTCATAGCCGAACCACTTTAAAAATCTTTGTCTCTTATGTGCTTGGTTGGATTGCTTTCATCTATTTATCTGTGATCATAAAAATGGGATTCGGTCCAGTTTTTTGCATCAATAATCATTTTTCTTTTATTTACAAGTTTTGAATTTTTAAATGTTAAAAAATTCAATTTTAAAAAAGGGGTAATGTGTCGATAAGTAATTTGACAATTTTAATAATTTTACCACATGAGACCACATAAGTCAAAATTTACCATGACAAATAGAATATGTCTTTGGGTATGTTTAGATTGGGGTGAAATTCTTTTAATCGCAGTGAAAAGTAAAATGGAGAAATTATCTTTCACATATTGGGTTGAAATTATGAATAAGTGCACACCCTATAATTATGTTCATTTAAACAAGAATAGTGAACAAAGTTTAACTTTAAATAGGTGAAAATATATTTTACCATTTTACTTTTCACTGCGGCAAAAAATATTTTTCCCGAACCAAACGAACCCTTGAATTTGTCATCTTTTTGTGATGTTTGGTAGACTTCACTTGCCATGACAATTTTTCACAAATTCTACCAAAGTATCACACACCGATGCACATTTTGATGATTTGCCATGATACAATTTTCTTTGTGGGTGGTGAGAGTAAAGTTTTCTTGAAATTTTTTCACGACAAATTGTCACCCCATACTATCAAATGACCCTTTATTTAACAACTCCGCAGTGTAACATTGTTGTTGAATGGAAACATTTCTTTAACTTAAGGGTTAACAGTGTAACTTTCAAAAGATTAAATTCAAAATTTAAAATAACTCTTAACTTCATATGAATTTTTTATTTCTCAATAAATATTAATCAAATGGATTGGGGACACATTTTGAGGACACATTTAGGGACACTGGACACGTGTCCTCGTGTCATTAGTGGACACTTGAGTGAACTGTGTCCCACTTAAGATGTGTTTCAATAACATGGGGACACATATCCTGTATTCCCAAATTGTGTCCCCAAAGTGTCTTCGTAGTAGTCTAAGAGCATCTCTAATGCTAATGTGGAGTGGAAGAATATGAAGTGTCATGTAAAATTTAGAGTATGATTTGACAAAGAGGTCTTCAATGCAATCCTCTCAAATGAATGTGAAGGTGATGTGATCCTAATAAATATTCATAATGTGAAGGAGACCCTCTACACAGAGGCGGATTCAGAAATTTTTTTCGGGTGGGGCACAAACCATTACCGGGGGTTCGGGGGCGGGAGCCCCCGAATTTTTTTTAGGTTACAAATTTTTTAGTGGTAAAAATTTGAATTTTTTCTTTTTTGGGGTGAGGCACAACTCTAAATTTACAATTTTTGTAAAGTAAAATTTTCAATTTTGAGATATAGGGTAGGGCACTTGCCCCACCTCCCTTCCACATAGATCCGCCCCTGCCTCTACATGTAGAGTAAAAATAATCAATCAAAATTCTTCTCTCTTTACCTCATCAGTTTCACTTACTCTCTACAATTTAAAAAACAAATTAATTATGTACACGTGTCACTCAAATTTATTTTTAAACATTTATATTGAATATAGTTTTTTATTTATAATGTGTACATAAAATTTTATAGCGACATAAGATGCCGATCATTTACTTTTAGTAGCCGCATGCATTGGCATTGGTCTAATTTTAAAGCACGTATCTAGGCCAAGCTTGTCTATAAATAGGCTACGCTGGCCTCTAGGCCTTCTCACCAGCTCTCTAACTATACAATAAAAATACATTGAAGTCGATCAAATGAAGTTACAAGCCCTCATTTTGGCCGTGGTGGTTGCAATATGGGCCACAACCACCACCGCTACCGATGAGCCACCAGCAGATGACGATACTGACTGTAATGATAAACCACACCCACCAAAATATCAACCTCCTCCATATTCACCACCTCCATCTTCACCACCGCCTTATCCCAAGTACAATGCACCACCTCCCAAGTACAATACTCCCCCACCTCCATACTATTCTCAACCTCCTAAATCATCATCTCCTCCCAAACAGGAACATTCACCACCTAAAGGCTGTGAACCACCATATTCTCCTCCCAACAAGCCACCTCCACCTCCCACTTACACTCCACCACCTCAAAAACCTCCAACTCCTCCTAAACCATATTATCCTCACCCTCAACACTGTCCACCTTGTCCCTGTTCACCACCTCCATCACCTCCATCCTGCAAAGACCCACCCTCACCATACTCCAAGCCTTAGCTTCCACCCTCCTCAATCCTCTCTCATTCCCACTACTTAGGGAAGGGAATTGAATATCATATGATGTAATTTCACTTTCTATCTTCTGGCCTATCTATCATGTGTATCATGTATGTTGAACGTGTGGTATGACCTTTAACGGTCACAGTGAATAATAATCTCAATAATTCTCTAATAAATTTTCTTAGTTTTTTCACTTCCATTTATTCCATCTTCTGTTCAGTTTTCGTTTGATGCCACAATTATATGTTATAAAAAATCCTCGCTAATATGTCATTTGTTCATGTCAACCCAATTAACTCGAAGAGTTGTCAAAATCACAACAAAGTTTTTAAGTTTGTGTGCGACATATCACCTTCAGAATAATATCTAGCACTTTTAGGCAAGGGCGGAGCCAGCATTGCTCCACGGGGTGGGCTAACACCAAGTCAAAGTTCATAAAAAATAAAATTAAATAAAAAAATAAGAAAAAAAAATGATAAAACTTAGTTCAATAATAGAATTCATTCATAATCAAATAAAGAAGTTGAATAAAAATTGTTCCCCTAATCTTAAAATATTCACATTCAATGATTACAAAAAAATCTATCGAAATTTTACTCGACGAGTCTTCAGAGATTCAAATTCATCAATCACGGAGTCCAAATCAATACTCAAAGTGAGGTCCCGTTCAAGGAAGAGAGACAAGCAATCGGCAAGAAATTCATCCCCCATTGAGTTTCGAATTGATGTTTTAACATGTTTCATACCGGAAAAAGCTCTTTCAGTAGTCGCCGTGGAAACAGGAAGAGTGAGGACGAGACGAATCAATCTATCAACCAAATAGTAGTCATCAATCTTTCTCTTAAGATAAAGTTGTCGACATAACTCACCTAGGGTAGAAACATTTTGAAAATCGGGATCACTACCTACATCAAGATGGTAATGCATCAACTGGCACCGCAAGCGATGGATATCTTGTCCGTCAAAATCCTCAGGATAAAAGTTTTCTGCAATCTTGCATATATCATCAACATTAAATGATGAAAAACAATCACTAGGATCCAAAGCCGCACTAAGAGTGAGAAGTTCCACTACCCCACTGGAAAATCGTTGTTCTAACTCCGTCAATTGAAAATCTATTGTGGCATTAAAAACATCATAGTGATAATAATGTTCAAGTGTGATGTGATCTTTCTGTTGACATTGACGACCTGTACCCTCGTCAAAATGACAACTCATATCCGGTATATGAATCAAATGTTTAATACAAAATGATGTCACAGACTCAAGAAAAGTTTCCCAACCACCTTGTCTCAATTTTTGAAGAAGATCTTTTGTCGTAGAAACTAGCTTCATAGCATTTAGAATATCTTGAGCTTTACGTTGTAAGGCTTGGCAGAGCATGTCAGTGATCCCCATGATTTTGTACATTAAAAACATAATAAATATGAATTCAAAATCCTTCATAGCTTTAACACACCACGAGCTTGCCCGCGTATTTGTGGACTTGCTCCACTATTTTTAAGAGCCTCAACAACTGTGCAAGTTGCATCATACATATCCATCAAGTCCCTCACTGAATCATAATGTGAGCTCCAACGAGTAGCTCCCGGTCGATGCAAAGTACCAATCTGATTAGCCCCTTTACCAGATTGTCGTTCACCACTGGCCAACATACGTTCGATATCATTCTTCTGTGCAGATTTTAACTCCGACAAGCGTTTTGGAGAAGAGGCAACAAGATTCACAATACAAGTCAAATGAGAGAAGAATTGCCAAACACTGGACTCTTCTTTTGCCGCTGCAACTAAAGCTAATTGAAGTTGATGAGCAAAGCAATGAACATAATAGGCATATGGGCAATCCTTAAGAAATAACGCTTGCAATCCATTCCATTGACCTCGCATATTGCTAGCACCGTCATAGCCCTGACCTCGTAAGTTTTCAATAGGGAGATTGTGACGAATAAGCATATTAGATATCTCTTTTTTAAGATTTGGTGCTGATGTGTTTTCAACCCCCACAATATCAAAAAATCGTTCAGCTATCAAACCATCTTTCTTAATGTATCTTAACACAAGGGCCATTTGTTCCCTTTTCGACTCATCTTGAGATTCGTCCACAAGAATACAAAACTTTCCTCCTCTTATTTCATCACATATCATCTTTCTCACTCTATTAGCTAAAATATTTAGAATCTCCTTTTGTGTAAAGTGAGAAGTGTACATGGCATTACCTGGAGCATTATTTAAAATTATACTTGAAAGATCATCATTCCCTTCAGCTTTGAACTTCAATAATTCGACAAAATTTCCCCGATTCAATGACTCTCGTCCTTCATCGTGACCTCTAAAACCCACCGCTTGAAGTGCAAGAAATCGAACGGCTCGAATGCTTGCCATAAGGCGCATCCGATTCTTCATAACATCCTCCACTGATTGTGGGTTAATTACTTTGTCAATATGTTGTGCCGAATTTTTCAAATTGAGAAGACATTCCACAGATTTGCTATGCGGTGAAGATATGCCTCCAATATGAAGCAAGAATGCACATTTTGCTCCATCATTAACTCTCTTCCAACTATCAAACCCATCAGTAGTAAGTGAAGAACGACTAACTGGATTATTTTTATCTTCAAAAAGAAAGCATGGAAAACAATATGCTTTATGATTTGATGGGGAATACTCTAGCCAAGGAAATTGTTTAAACCAAGCATATTGAAATCGCCGATATTGTTTACCAAACAAAGTTTTTCGATACTCAGAAAGTTTAGGTTGATAAGGCCCAAAATTGATGTATGCTCTTCTAATCTTATCTCGTCGAGCAGGAGATTCAATATCACATATCGAAGTACGTAATCCGGGATCTCGTTCAATAGTAAAAGAAGAAAATAGTATTGGTTCCACCACTTGAGGTATGGAAGGAGGGCATAAATCGGGAGTTGCAGTATCCTTACTTGACGCGGGAGGTGTATTTTCCGTCGATGTCTCACCACTCTCTCTCTTTTTAAAGAATGAAAATATAGTTTTTCCTTTCTTCGTTGGTGGTTGATTATCTGCCATAATAATTTATAACCTAACAAAAGAACAAGGAAATATGATTTATTATACAATCATAAAAAATATTAATACATTTTTTAAATAATTCAATTGTTGAGTGCTTACAATTACAAAAATACCTGAAGATAGAAATAATCTCAACTGGGCAATTAACTAATTTCTTATTTAACAAATAATTGAAACAAGAAATTAACTAATAGATTGATAATAATTACATTAAACAAATAAAATCAGAATAACAAATGTGAAAAGTTCAAACGCCCAAATTCTAATATTTCAAAAAAAAAATTACTTATTTAATTTTGACAGGAAAAAAGTCCCCAAAATTCTAATATTTATTAATTTATTACAAAAAAAAATTGAAATAAGAAACTTTAATTAATTTAATCATTAATAGATTGTTAAATAATTAAGGTCAAACAAATGAAGTATGAGTTCCATTATTTATACCCTAAGCGCCGGATTTATAAAGAAGAAAAAAAAAGAGGATAAAAAGGGAAAAAAACTCTTGCAAAGAAAAACGAATAAAAAAGGAAAAAATGTTTCTTACCTGAGAGAGCCGGAGAGTTTGGTTTGCTGACCGCCGACTAATTGCAAAAATACTGCACTGAAAGGGCTATGGCGGCTTTCTTTGGTTTGGTGGAAAAGACTTTGGTTACTTTGGGGATTGGATATTAATTGTTAATTAGTTGTTGAATGAAAAGAGGCATTTGACTTGGAATAAAAAAACAAAACTGCACACACACACGTTTCTTTTCTTTCCAGCCTACCCACGTCGTCATTCTTTTACTTTATGTGAATTGGGTTGGTTTCTACAGATGGGCTGAAATTACATTAGTAAGAAGTTTTTTTTTTTTTTGGGCTGGGCTGTAGCCCTGCTCAGCCCAGGCCCAGATCCGCCATTGCTTTTAGGTAGTATGAATAGGCCCTCTTTGGTCTCTCTAGACCATTCCGGGCTGAAAATGAGTTTTTGCGACTCAACTCAATACTAAAAAAGATTTGACCCATTTATAAACTTAAAATATGAGTTAGTTTGACTAGAAATTTTGGGTGTTCAAATTTATAGATCAGGACCTCTCACCCTGTTACTTGAAACCTTAAATTGATAGATAAATTGTTATCTTAGACCCGCAATCTTTAATGTTTCAGTCATAGGGACCATGACTCTCTTTTGAAGGTCAACAAATTTAAAGTTAAAATTTGACTTCCAACGGCCACGTCAGCACCAAAGGGGAGAGAGGCGACTACTTTGGATCCCCGAGTTTGGGTCAATTATAGGTGCCCCACTTGGGCATGTAAACGGATCGGATTCGGATCGGATCAGACAAATTTAAGTTAATATCCGTTTATGTTAACGAATTCGGATCTGATCCGTTTATTAATCGGATCGGATCAGACAAATACAAATCTATATCCATTTATGTTAAATGGATTCGGATCCGATCCATTTATCCGATTATCCATTTATGTTAAACTTTATTTGCAACATTTTTATTTTTAACTCTTCATAAATTTATTTTGCAAATGTTCTAAAAAAATAGATAATGAAATAAAGAACTATTATAGTGAGTATTTAAAATATTATTAAATACAATATATATTAATTAAAAATATATATATATATATAGTGGATCAAGTGAGGTCCCTCAGTTGAGGACCCTGAATGAGGTCCATTTTTTTTAAAATAGTAAAAATATTATTTTGGAGTTGATTTTTTTATGATTTTTAAACATTTCAATAGGACCATAAAAAAATAATCAGCTCAAAATGATTTTTTTTACTATTTTAAAAAAATCGGTCAAACTTTGTCAGTTTTTAACAGCTTAAAAACAACTTAAAAACCGATATACTTTGATTGATTTTTTTAAAATAGCAAAAAAAATTATTTTGAGTTGATTATTTTTTTATTGTCCTACTGAAATGTTTAAAAATCATAGAAAAAAAATCAGCTCCTAAATATATTTTTTTACTATTTTAAAAATATAAACCTCATTCAGGGTCCTCAAACTGGGACCTCACTTGATCCTTTCCCTATATATATATATATATATATATATATATATATATATATATATATTAAAAATATTAATCGAATCGGATTATTAACGGATCGGAGTATATGAATTCAAATCCGCTCCGTTTAATAAACGGGTAATCGGGTAATCGAATTTTAGGCATGATCCATATCCGTTTAAATGGATCGAATTCGGATTCGAATTCGGATAAAATCCGATCCATTGACAGGCCTACCCCAATTGGTCACATATATTTTAGAGAAGTATGAGTTCCCTTGATCAATTCCAAAGAGTTACATTATATTTTTTTTGTATTGATAAATCACAGTTGATCCAATTGTGCATAATGCATAAAGCATGACAAATAACTAGAAAATTACTTTTAATGCCACATTTTAAAGTCCCAAGATATTTAAAATTTAAGTTTTAGATTTTATTATTATAATAATTATTTTTTATTAGTTAAATTAAATTAAATCAATCTAAACCTTAAATCAAAATCTCCAAAATAATAATATTCTTTCTCATTTTTCGAGTGAGCACATTTATTTTTTAGATGATATACTTAATTTAAATTCTAACACTCTTGTATTTGGGAATGGAAATATATTGAATTTTAGAATGTTAATATGATATTAAATACTTGTAGTTTGTCATAGATTAAAATAATATCAAGAAGCCTTATCTGAGTGTTCGCCTCGGTCCCCCATATTCTGACCTTGTCAAGTGTGAACAACTTTGTCACCCCATTTCAGGATAGAAGGAGGATCAGTTTGCCTCGTGCAATAAACCCTCAACCTTGTGCTCATGCTTTCACCTAATTTTCAAATTTACACAACATAAATATTTATTTCAAATCTGTTAAACTCAATTGACAATAATAAAGGGGCCTTTACCAAAAAACCAAAATAAATTTTTATTTCGTTTTTATCCCAACATTTAAAGTAAATAAATAATGTTTAGCCCTTGATACTGAAAGAATATTAATCCAAACAAGTTGTTATTTTTCACAAGCTGTTATTTCTGTTATTTGACTAGAGTTAGCTGTAATAACCATAGTTGGTTAGCTATAACTAACTAACTAACTAACTAACTAACTAACCATCTCTTGTATAAGAACTGTATACATGGCCTTTCATTGTGAATTAAAAATTAGTTTCAACTCATTAAATATCCCTATCTCTTAAATTTCTACCCTTTTACCTCTCTCTCTTATTCATATTCTAATTCCTAAATGATATAAATTCCAAAGTTTCTTTCATTTCTTTATGATATCGACGCTGTTGATTCTCAAAACCTAGTCTAATTCAAGCTTCCGTTGAAGTTCAACAATGGCAGCTACTACCAATAGAGTAAATCTCCCACTAAATCTAGTGTTCTTTGTCTCGAACCTGACATCACTAATTATAATCAAGCTTGACACTACAAATTTCATGATCTGGCAGCTTCAATTTAAGAATGTTCTTAGAGCAAATCACCTTCTTGGATTTGTTGATGTGTCGAACCCTATTCCAAATCAACAAATCGCAGATCAATCTGTTTATCGCACTCCTAACCCTAATTATGCAAAATGGTTAGATGTTGATACACAATTGACTAGCTCTTTAATTGTTGTAATATCACTAACAATCTTACCACAAATTGTTGGATTTGAACATGCCGATGAAAGCTGGAGTTATCTGATGAGTAGATATCTGTCTGTATCACGATCACACATACATGAGATGAAATTGAAACTATTGAATGCTAAGAAAGATAGTTTAATGGATGAATATTTGGGTATAATAAAGAACTGTTGTGATGAATTGATAGCTGCAGACTGTCTAATTATAGAGGACGATCTTGTTCTTTACACCATAAATGGCTCTCTTAAAACTTCCCCTAGAACAAGATTCCGGTCAATTACATTCTATGAGTTACATGCTATGCTTAGGTAAAAAGAAATGCATGTTAATAAAAAAACTGGTGCATCATAAAACAACCACCGCCTTGTTAGCAGCGGATAAGAGAGTTGAATCCCCTCTAGTGTTTCGAATACCAAACCTACTCTTTAAGGAAATAATATGTACATTCCTCGAGATAACCAACAATTTCAAAACATTCAAGCTTTCAAAAATAAAATAAAATAAAATAATGGGATAAACAAAAACTTGAGAGGAAGAGGCAACGAGAATGGAAGAAATCTTAATTCTAATAACATGATAACTTGTCAAATATATGGTAAGGGAAACCACTCAGCTTTTAAGTGTTACCATAGGTTCAATCAAAGCTATACATTCTCTATTCCCAACTCTTATCCTAATCCCAACTCCAATCCTAATCTCAATCCTTATGCTGGTCACATTTTATTTCCACCTACACAAAACCAACACTCAAATCAAGCCATGAAATCAAATGCCTTTCAGTCCAACTTTCACAATAATTCTAGACCTATAACACCTACACATAATCCTTTACCTAACCATGCATACCTAGAACCTCAAACAACCACATGGTCCTATCCTACCTACTCATCCTTTCCAGAACAAACTTATAATGACGAGTCACTTTCAACTTTTCTCAATAACTCCTTCATATCAGAGTCAGAGTATCAACCTTTAGCCTACATATCTTAACATTAAAACTCTCAATATTCTTCCACACCCCCATGGATCTTGGACACATTAGCAATAAGTCATCTCACAAACTACCTTTCACAACTTCATAATTCTACACCATACAATGGACCTGACTTCATTACCATAGGTAATGGTACACATATTCCCATTCATCACATTGGAGATGGATTACTTCCCACTCCAAATAAATCCTTGATTCTTTTCAAAGTCCTTCACACTCCTCAAATCAATCACAACTTAATATGTGTGTATCAATTAGCTAGAGATAATCATTGTGGAATCTCATTTGACTCTGAAGGATACACTGTTCAAGATAAACTTCTCAAAAAATACTCTATCAAGGCTCATATTTCAAAGGTATGTACTCCTTTCCTGTTAATTTATCTCACCTCATCTCTTTGAAAATTCCTTCCTCTACTGGTTTATTATTTACCACCACTTCATTACATCACATTTGGCACTGCAACTAGGCTATCCATCCTCTTCCATCACATCTCATTCCACAAAACAACACAAATTACCATCCTTATCTCTCTCAACCTCTTTTTCTCTCCCTTGAATTTCTTACTGCATCATAAAGAGCCACAAACTTCCCTTCTCATCATCTACCAGATTATCCTTTCATCCTATTCATCTGATTCATACCGATCTTTGGGGACCCACCCAAACCTTATCTATTACTGGCTTTAGATACTATGTTATTTTTATTGATGAATTATCAAGATACATATGGGTCCATCCTCTCTATACCAAATCAGAAATTTACTCCAAATTCATTTAATTCAAATCTCTTGTGGAACATTAATTCTCTCACAAAATCAAGATTCTCGGATCTGACAACGGGACAGATTTTCTCAATACTCCCATGATTATTTTTTAGCTATAAATGGAATCATTCATCAAAGATCTTGTCCTCACACACCTAAGCAAAATGGGCTCAGTGAGAGGAAGCACATGCACCTCATTTTAACTTTTCTAACTCTTCTACATTAAGCTTCTCTTCCTCCTTCTTATTGGACTGAAGCTTTTCTTACATATGTTTATCTTATTAACATGATGCCTACACATGTTCTCTAGTTCATTTCTCCTTATGAAAAACTTAGTGGCTTAAGCTCAGATTACTCTTCTATTAGAAATATTGGGTGTGCTTGCTTCCCATGGCTCAAACCTTATAGATCTTTAAAGGCTAAACCTACTTTTAGGCTGTGCATCTTTCTTGGTCCTTCATTAGAATCAAAAGGTTATAGATGTATGGACATGTCCAATGGCAGAGTCTTTATCTATAGATATGTAAAGTTTATAAATATGTCTTTCCCTTTGCTTATGTACCCTCTACTTATCCAAATAACTTTGTAACTACATCACATGTGTCTCCTCACTCACTTCACTTTAATTCTTTTCTAGAACATGAAGATGACTCTCTTTCTCCTTCTCATACCACATCTTCTCTATCATCCTCTACCCAGACACCTACACTATCTATTCTTCCTCCTGATTCTAATGAGAATATTGCTCCTATTGTTTCGATTCATCAACCATCTCTCCATCCAATACTCACTCCATGATCACTAAATCTAAGTCTGGGATTTATAAACCAGAGCATCCCCTTTCCTATCTAGCTACTCTTCATCCCACACCTGAACCTACCTCTTTTACCCAAGCTATTAAATCTTCTACCTAGAAATAAGTCATGACAAATGAGTAATAAGTTCTCCTCACTCAACAAACCTGGTATCTGGTACCCTTACCACCTAATAAACCTGTAATTGGATGTAAGTGGGTATTTAAAGTTAAACACCATTCAGATGGCAGCATAGCAAGACATAGGGCTAGACTTGTATCCAAAGGATTTCATCAGACAGAGGGAGTGGGCTACTTTGATACTTTTAGTCCCGTTGTAAAGCCTTCTACCATCAGAATGGTTATATCTTTAGCACTACATCATAACTAGTTCTTGAGATAACTTGATGTCTCAAATGCCTTTCTCCATGGTAATCTAGAGGAAGAGGTTTATATAGATCAACCCCAAGGCTTCACTGATCCTCTACTTCCCACTCATTTCTACAAACTTCACAAGGCCTTGTATGGCCTTAAATAAGCCCCAAGAGCCTGGTATTCTACCCTTTCCAGATTTCTATTAGATCACGGATTTATAAACTATAAAGTAGATACCTCTTTGCTTATTTAGCTAATCAACTCCCACATAATTTTGATTATGGTTTATGTTGATGATATAATAATTACTGGAAGCTCTCCCTCTCTCATCGGTAATTTCATCACAACAATGAAAGCTACCTTTGCTATGATAGATATACGTCCTCTTCACTATTTTTTTCCTGGGAATTGAGGTTACACCTACTCCTAAAGGTTTTCTTCTTAGTCAGTCCAAATATGCAATAGAAATCCTTATCGAGGTAGCTATGACTGATTGCAAACCTGCTTACTCACCTATACCTACTAAACCACCTCAAGATGAATATCTATCTCCCTTTTCTGATCTACAACTATATAGGAGTTTGGTTGGTTCTGTTGGAAGAGGTTGTTTATATATTTAGGGGAGGGAGCAAAATATATGAAAAAGAGTGGAGAACTATTTGGTGAAAGGAACTCTTTTATTAGAACTCACTAAATTTTGCTTGATACAAGAAGGGGAAAAAAGTATTTATAAGCTTGCTAAACTTAGGGATAGGAAAAAAAAAGATTTTAATAACGTTAAGTGCATCAAAAGTGATGATTGGAGAGTCCTAGTCAAAGATGATGAAATTATGAAAAGATGGAAAAACTACTTTGAGAGGTTATTAAATGGAGATAATGGGAGTAGATTAGATATAGAGGAACTTAGGGAGACTCGAGAAGATATATTTTTTCATAGAATTAGGACAACAAAGGTCAGGATTGCTCTAAAAAAGATGAAAATAGGGAAGGCTTTAGGACCAGATGGTATCCCTATTGAGGTTTGGAAGTGCTTAGGGGAGGATGGAGTATCATGGCTTACAAAATTATTTAATAGAATTTTAATGACTAATAGGATGCCCGATGAATGGATAAAAAGTATTTTAGTACATATTTATAAAAATAAAGGGGAGATACAAAGTTGTTCAAATTATCGTGGTATTAAGTTAATGAGTTATACAATAAAACTTTGGGAGAGAGTGATTGAATATAGATTGAGATTGAAGACAACAGTATCTTAGAATCAATTTGGGTTTATGCCTGGGAGGTCAACAATGGAAGCAATCTATTTATTGAGGAGATTAATGGAGAGGTATAGAGAGAAAAAGAAGGATCTTCATATGATTTTTATAGATTTGGAGAAGGCGTATGATAGGATAACCAGAGATATAATATGGTGGGTTCTACATAAAAGAGGAGTGACTCGCAGATATATTGACGTGATCAATGATATGTATGATGGTGCGATGACTACAGTAAGAACATCAGCTGGAGAAAGTAGTGAATTTTCAATTACGGTAGGGCTACACCAAGGTTCAGCATTAAGTCCTTATCTCTTTACTCTTGTTATGGATGAGTTGACTGGACAAATACAAGATGAGGTGCCATGGTGTATGCTATTTGCAGATGATATTGTTTTAGTCGATGAGACTAAGATGGGGATAAATGCTAGGTTGGAATTGTGGAGAGAAACTTTAGAAACAAGAGGATTTAAAATAAGCAGAACTAAAACAGAATATGTGGAGTGTAATTTTAGTAGTAATAGGAGGACAAATGGAGATGTGGTGAAATTGAAGGCTCAAGAAATACCTAGAAATGATCATTTTCGTTATTTAGGATCGATTATACAAAAAGATGGAGATATTAGTGATGATGTTACGCATAGGATTAGAGCAGACTGGGTTAAGTGGAGAAGTGCGACCGGCGTTCTGTGTGATAGGCGTATACCTTTGAAGTTAAAAGGAAAATTTTATAGGATGACCATTAGACCCGCCATGTTATATGGGACAGAGTGTTGGGCAACCAAGAAATAAAATGTGCAGAAAATAAATGTGGCGGAGATGCGAATGCTAAGATGGATTTGTGGTAAAACTCGAAAGAATAAAATTAAAAATGAACAAATTCGTGAAACGGTAAAAGTAGTTCCTATAGAAGATAAATTGAGAGAAAATCGACTTAGATGTTTGGACACGTCAAGCGTAGACCAATGGATGCTCCTGTAAGGAAGAGTGATTTAGTTAGTATTGATGGTAACCCAAGGGGTAGAGGTAGGCCTAAATTAACTTGGCGGGATATTATAAAAAAGGACATGATATCATGTGGTTTAACCAAAGATATTGCACTGGACATAATGGAATGAAAAAATAGGATTCATGTAGCCGACCCCAAATAATTGGGAAAAGGCTTTGTTGAGTTGAGTTGAGTTGAGTACAAAATGTGGAGACAACACCCCTATTTATACTATCCTCCAACTCAAATGAATGGTGGAGATTAAATTTACATCAAGGGTCAAGATTGAATCTCTAGAAACTTCTACATCTATCTCCACTAATCTACTATTTCTTACACTCTCTAAAATACACAAGAGGGATCTAGAATGTTCTTTGGAAAATATCACTCTTAATGGATCTAACTTTATGGAGGCCCAATACTAACTAATTAGTCAACCCAAACATTAACCCAAAAATTACAAACTAATAAAGCCCAATTATTTTAATTGCAAAAAACAAGTTTAATTTTCAACACCCCCTTTTAAACTTGATTTTTCAACTCCAAGTAGTCTTCGTAGCTTGTGGAACACTTCATGCTTGAGTGGCTTGGTAAAGATGTCGGCAACTTGATCATGAGACTTTACGTACTTCAATTATACCTCCTTCTTTTCCACACATTCACGAAGGTAGTGATACCTTGTGTCAATGTGCTTGCTTCTGTCATGGAAAACTGGATTCTTTGCTAATGCAATCGCCGATTTGTTGTCGATGCATATCTCAACCATATCTTCAGGTATGTTAAGCTCTTTTAATAAATTCTTCAACCAAATTGCATGACATACATAATTTGTTGTGGCGACGTATTCAGCTTCATAAGTGGAAAGAGTGACAATAGGTTGCTTCTTTGAACTCCATGTGAATGCAACGTCTCCCATGTAGAACACGAACCCACTTGTGCTTTTTCGGTCATCTAAGTCTCCTCCCCAATCACTATCACTGTAGCCAATAAGCTTGAAACTGTTAGAGACTGAATAAAACAATCCATAGTCAATTATACGTTTGACGTAGCGAAGGATCCTTCTTGCAGCCTTTAAGTGTGTTGTTGTTGGAGTTTCCATATAACGACTGATAAGTCCAACTCCAAAGAGGATATCGAGCCTTGTGTATGTTAAGTATCGCAAGCTTCCAATGAGTCTCTTAAAACATGTTGGATCCACTGTTTCTCCTTATTCATGATTTGACAACTTGGTTCCACATTCCACGGGAGTGCTTACGGGCTGACATTCATTCATCTTGAATTTCTTGAGAACTTCCTTTGCATAGCTTTCTTGAGAAATAAATATTCCTTCTTTCTCTTGCTTTACTTCTATGCCAAGATAGTAGGACATGAGCCCAATATCGGTCATCTCGAATTCTCTTGTCATCACCTTCTTAAACTCCTCGATCATCTTTGTATCATTTCCTGTGAAGATTAAATCATCCACATACAAGCAAACAATTAAAATATTTTTATTTCCATTCACCTTTGTGTATAGGGCATGCTCATAAGGGCATTTTTTGAAACCATTTTTATGATGATATTGATCAATTCTACTATTCCATACTCTTGGTGCTTGTTTTAGGCCGTATAATGCCTTGTTCAATTTTAACACCTTATCTTCATTGCCTTTCACAACATACCCCATGGGTTGCTCTACATATACTTCTTCTTCAAGATGGCCATTTAAGAAAGCAAACTTCACATCCATTTGATGGATTTTCCATCTATTTTGAGCTGCTAAAGAGATAATTAATCTTATAGTTTCAAGACGAGCAACTGGAGAAAATACCTCTTCATAGTCAATTCCATACCGTTGCTTATATCCTTTGGCGACTAGTCTTGCTTTGTACCGCTCCACTTCTCCTTTAGCATTCTTCTAGGCTTTATACACCCATTTGACTCCAATAGCTTTGTGCCCTTTGGGAAGACTTATCAACTCCCATGTGTCATTCTTCTTAATCGCTTTTATCTCATCATCCATTGCATACTTCCATCTCTTGCTTTGTATGGCCTCTTCAAAACCTATAGGGTCACAATCGACAAAAAGAAAAAAGAGAGTTATATCATTTTGATTTTCAGTTACCTCATATATTTCATCCAAGCTTCTCAACCGTGGGGCTCTTTCATGTGAACTTTGACTTGATGATGATGATGATGATGATGATGATGGATCTCCATGAGTGGATGATGGTGGTGACGGAGGTAGCGTAACGGGTTCTTCTACATCTCCATTGCTGCTATCTTCATCTTCTTCTTCAAACAAAGGAAGAAAGTCATAGTTTTTCTCTTGGGCATCCCAGTTCCACGATCCTTCTTCATCAAACTTGACATCTCTACTCGTGATGACTTTTCCACTGATTGGATTGTACAAATTGTAGCCTTTGGAGCGTGAATCATAGCCAACAAATACATATTTTTCACTCTTGTCATCAAGCTTTGTCCGCTTTTGATCCGGCACATGAGCATATGCAATGCTCCCAAATACTCTCAAATGAGAAATTCTGGGTTTTCTCCCGCTCCTTACTTCTTGTGGAGTTTTATTCCACATACTTTTAGTGGGGCTTCTATTTGACAGATAAACGGCACAATCCACAGCTTCGGCCCAAAATTCTTTTGGCATTCTTTTGCTTTTCAACATGCTTCGAGTCATATTTAAAATGGATCTATTTTTTCTTTCAGCAACTCCATTTTGTTGAGGTGAGTATGCAACCGTTAAAGGACGGCGTATCCCATTTTCTTCACAAAACTTTTCAAACTCTTTAGAAGTGAATTCGCCTCCTCTATCGGATCGCATAGATTTTATTTCATAACCACTTTCTTTTTCCAAAAGTGTTTTAAATTTCTTAAAAGAACAAAATACTTTAGATTTTTCTTTTAAGAAATAAACCCATGTCTTCCTACTAAAATCATCAATGAAAAGTAGAAAGTATTTATTTTTGCCAAAAGAACAAGGAGTAATAGGGCCACACACATCGGTATGAATGAGTTCTAGGGGCTCTTTGCTCTTGTAATTAACTCTTTTGGAAAACTTATTCTAGAATGTTTCCCAAGTAAGCATCCTTCACATAATTGATCCGGATGATTAATGGAAGGCAACCCATTAACCATTATTTTGTTATGCAACAATTTTAAGCCACCAAAATTTAGATGCCCAAACCTTAAGTGCCAAAGCCAAGACATGTATTTAAATCAAGCTTTTAAACACATTGCACCTTCACTTTGAATGTTTAGCAAAAACATTCTATTTCTTGCCATAGGTACTTTAACAATTAAATTCATTTTTTGGTCTCTTAAAGAAAGACTATGATCTTTCATGTGGATATCATAACCTTTCTCTAAGAGTTGCCCCAGACTCAAGATATTTGTTTTCATGTTTGGCACATAGTAGACATTTGAAATAAATTGGTGCTTCCCATTTTTCATACGAATCAATATCTTACCTTTTTCTTTCACCGGCACTTTTGATTCATCTCCAAAAGTAACATTGCCCTTTACCGATTCATCAAGTTCCACAAACATGTCCTTTTTTCCACACATATGGTTGCTTGCTCCCGTGTCAAGATACCACGTCTTGCTTTCTCCATTATGTTCTCCTTTGTATGCTAATAACAATGTCAAATCCTCGTGCTTTTCCTTTTCAACATAGTTAGCCTTCTCCTCCACAATATTCGAATTACTTCTGCATTCCGAAGCATAATGGCCGAATTTTTGACAATTATAACACTTAATTTGAGATTTTTCGTACCTTGGTCTCGTGTTTCCCCCTCTTCCACGTCCTCTTACTAGATATGAGTTTTGCCTTTCATTGTTGAAAAACTTCACACCGCCTCTTCCTCGAAATTGACATCTGCCTCTTCCTCTTTGGCTCCATTCGTTGTTGTATTCTCTTCCTTCTTTTTGAGTAAGCTTTGTTTGAAGAGCTTTCTTTAAAGTCTCCTGAATTTTCCTGTTAAGTCTCTCTTCATGGGCTTTTAAGGAACCCATGAGTTCATCAATTCCCATAGAATCTGTATCTTTAGATTCTTCAATTGCAACAACAACATAGTCAAACTTGGAACTTAAAGAGCGGAGGATTTTTTCTACCACCCGTGTGTCGCTCATATTTTCACCATTAGTTTTCAGTTGATTGACAATAGCCAAAACTCTAGCAAAATAATCTGAAAGTAACTCGAAATCTTTCATATGTAAAGACTCGAACTCACCTCTAAGTGTTTGGAGACGAACCTTCTTTACCTTCTCAATCCCCTTATGAGAATTTTGTAGAGTCTCCCATGCTTCTTTGGCGGTTGTGGCAAACGCAATTTTCTCAAACGTACCTTCATCCAATGCTTGGTGAATGAGAGTGAGAGCCTTTTGATCTGTCCTCTTTACTTCTTTTAATCTATCCTTTTGAGCTTGGGATATAGTGGCTTCATCTTGAGGCTCATTGTATCCTTTTTCAACGATCTCCCAAACATATTTAGAAGCGAGTAACACCTTCATCTTGATACTCCAATGGTTGTAGTTGTCTTTGGTGAGTTGAGGGATTTGGAAAGGAACCATACCATTAGCCATTTTAGAACCTTGGCTCTGATACCACTTTGTTGAAAGAGGTTGTTTATATATTTAGGGTAGGGAGCAAAATATAAGAAAAAGAGTGGAGAACTATTTGGTGAAAGGAACTCTTTTATTAGAACTCACTAAATTTTGCTTGATACAAAATGTGGAGAAAACAACCCTATTTATACTATCCTCCAACTCAAATGAATGGTGGAGATTAAATTTACATCAAGGGTCAAGATTGAATCTCTAGAACCTTCTACATCTATCTCCACTAATCTACTATTTATTACACTCTCCAAAATACACAAGAGAGATCTAGAATGTTCTTTGGAAAATATCACTCTTAATGGATCTAACTTTATGGAGGCCCAATACTAACTAATTAGTCAACCCAAACATTAATCCAAAAATTACAAACTAATAAAGCCCAATTATTTTAATTGCAAAAAATAAGTTTAATTTTCAACAGGTTCACCATCACTAGACCATATCTCTCTTTGCAAACTGGGCCTGTTAGCATATGCAAAATCCTATTCACTCTCATTTCCAGGCAGTAAAAAGGATACTAAGGTTTGTTAAAGGTTCTTATAAAAAAGGTATACTTTTTCAACCAGGCCCTCTCACTCTCTCAACCTTTTTCGACTCAGATTGGGTAGGAGATAGACTAGACAAGAAGTCTATCACAGGTTATTGTGATTTCTTAGGGCAGAATCTCACCTCATGGTCAGCTAAGAAGTAATTTAATGTGGCCAAATCCATCTCTGAGGCTGAGTATAAAGCTCTAGCTAACACTGCTGCTGATAATCTCAGTGCTCTATCTCTAGCCAGTAATCATCAGATCTCGCTGATCTTCAAATCTCCCTTCCTTACACTCCTCAACTGTGGTGTGATAATCTCAATGCTGTATCTCTAGGTAGAAATCCGGTTCTTCAAGCAAGGAGTAAACATATAAAAGTACATTACCATTTTATCAGGGGAAAAGTTTCTCAAAAGAACCTAGTAATTTCTCATAATTCATCACAAGACCAACTTGCTGATATCTTTACAAAAACTCTATGTACTCACAGCTGCCGCCTTCCTCTACCTGATCAAGCTACCTGCTCCCCTTTTGGGTATCATCGGCTTGGGGGGGAATGAAAGAATATTAATCCAAACAATTTGTTATTTTTCACAAGCTTCTATTTCTGTTATTTGACCTGAGTTAGCTGTAATAACCATAATTGGTTAGCTATAACAAACTAACTGTCTCTTGTATATGAACTGTATGCGTGGCCTTTCATTGTGAATGAGAAATTTGGTTCAACTCATTCAATATCTCTCTCTCTTAAATTTTTATCCTTCCACCTCTCTCTCTTGTTTATATTCTCATTCCAAAATGATATAAATTCCAAAGTTTCTTTCATTCGTTTAGATACCGACATTAACACACGAATAGTGACACTAACTATGTATCCAGTTAATGTAATAACCTCTGTAATAATGTCTTAATAGAGACTAAAAAATATTTTTGAAACATGTTAGACTAAATATTAAATAAAATATTTTTAACAGTTAACATTTATCAACCCAATAAAAATGACATAATATAAAATTTAAATCAATATTAGGGAATAAAATAGTCCACCAAAGTAAACTACATATAAAAAAAAATACAAACAAAATTGAAATCAATATTTTTAGGTAATAATTGAACTATCCTTATCACGTCGCTAGTGTGTGGTCGCCATCACTAGCGAGTCTGGAGATCTCTGAGCTCTAATTACACGCATTGTACAAGACTTTTGTAATGGAAACTATCTATGTTTGGAAATCGATGAATACCTTGGCTATCAGAGATTTCAATGAGAAACGTGAGGGATAAAAGGGTATTTTGGACAAAGAAGGGGAATGAAGGTGGTTCTTTGTATCCTTGATATATAAAGACTTCGTTAATTGTAAATTCTTGAAGAGTGAGATGATAAATATAAGTATATGAATAGACATAGATAGGTTATGACAAAAAGACAAAGATGAGTGTGTAAAAGACAATGGACGTATGAGAGGGGAGATAAAATGAAAAATTAATTAAAATAGTTAAGAAGAGTGAATAAACATAGATAATTTACTAGCATGATGTACAATAAATAAAGATAATGATAATTATAAAAATAGTAAAATATTCTTATATTCTTTTTAGGTCCACTAATTCTCTTCTTGTAGAAGTTCACGCTAGTGGCATAACAAGTGGATCTAATAGTAAATTATTCTTAATTATTTAAAAATTATCAACAAGGGACCTAATTGTAAATTTCTCTTATAAAAATTACTATATATCATAAATTTAATATCTTATTTTAAAACTATTATAAAATGTTAATTTTTTCATAAATTAAATTTATCTATTATTTTGAATGTTTTTATTATATAAAAAATATTTTTTTATAACTAAAAACTTCAAAACAACTGTATGTATTTTATATAAAAAAATTATATGTATTTTTATTTATTTATAGTTAAAAACATGTATGTCATTTATAGATATATACATAACCTTTTTTCTATAAATAAAATGTTAAAATTATTTTTATAATCAAAAACTTTTATTTATATATATTAAAAATAATTTTGAAAACTTTTTTTTAACTTAAAAACCTTTTTTTTTAAATAAAAACTTCAAAAAAACTATATGTATTTTATATAAAAAATTATACATATTTTTATTTGTTTTTAGTTTAAAAAACTTTTATGTCATTTATAGATCAAAACTTAAAGTTTTTTTATAAATACAACGTTAAAAATGTTTTTCTAACTAAAAACCTTTTTTATTTATAATTTTATTTTTGAAATTTTGAAAACATTTTTTAAACTTTTTTTCTGGAAATAAAAACGTTATATAGATGTAATAGTATTAACTGCATTGTGTAATGTGGTATTGGATCAAGAGATTAATTAATGGAGTCTAGAATGGATCATAATGTTAGTTTTCAAGAGACTTTTGATTATTCATTTTTTTAGTTTCAAGGAGATTTTTGATTTATTTATTTATTTAGTTCAAAGAACACAGTGTTCAAGATCAGAGAGAAAATGATAGTAAGCATTAAAATCTTATTAACTCCACTAATAGAGGTAACCCTAATTAGGGTTGCATGGCAAACTCCTAACCTTCTGATCCATCAAATCTCAACCCTAAGTCTCCAGACCCATCAACCCCTTGGCAAAGATTTTTTTCTAGTCTTCTGAAAGAACCATCTTCGTCCCATGCTATAAATTTCAAGCCTCTTTCCAAATACAAAGGAGAACCTGTCATTTTATTTTCAAATGAAGAAGTTGATAAACTATCAGCTCCATTCAAGTATGCGATTGTAGGAAAATTCTAACATGGTAAGCCTTCGTGGATTTCATTGGGAATTTTTTTAAATCATTTAGTCTTAAAGCTGCATACTAAATAGGTTTATTGGATCATAAACACATCATCATTAGAGTCAATTTCCATGAAAATTTTATGAGACTTTGGATGAAAGAACAATGGTATATTGGGAAAAGTCCTATGAGGACATTCAAATGAACTCCATGGTTTAAAACTGACCAAGAAATCCCTATAGTCCCTTCGTGGATTAATTTTCCAGGTTTATCTGTTCACTTATTTGCTAAAGAGGCTTTATTTTCAATAGCTCAGGCTGTAGGCTCCCCCCTCAAGATTGATAATTTAACAGAAACTATACACATGTCTAGTGTAGCTAGGGTTTGTCTGGAGATTGATCTCCTTAAGCCTAGGCCTCATAGAATTATGCTAGGATGTGGTGATTATGGGTTTTGGAAGTCTATTGAATATGAAGATTTATCATCCTACTGCTCATATTGCTGTAAAATTGGTCATTCAAAAAAGAAGTGCCTCATCAAGAATTCATCCCCCCCCCCCCCAAAACGAATCAAGTAAAGGAAAAGAAATGTTGATTTATGAGGAAGTTCCAGCCAAGAAACCAAATGCTATCCAAGAATACAGAATTAAGGAGAAGAATAAAACGCAAAATAAAAAAAAAGAGGAATACAAGAATGTATGGTGAAGCTTCTACCACTACAGTAGTGGATAAGAGTATAACAACAAATGAGTTTTTAGCAGATATGGGAAAATACAGGAAGATTATCAAGAAGCAGTGGAAAATGGATGTCAAGAGGGTCAAATTTTCAAGGTGTACAGTGACTCAGAAGAAGAAGGAAAGTGGAAGGATGTTTTTGCTGATGAATTAAACTTAGAAGACTTGCTGAATGTCAAGAAAATTATTATTGAAGAAGTAGACTACAATTCAGAATCTAAAGTGGAGAAATCAGATACAAAGACAAAACCATCAGGAAGGGGCTATTATTCAGTGCTGAATCCATGGAATTCTAAAAAAAAAATATATTTGGGATGATTTCATTCTGTTCTCAGATCTTCTTTCACATAAATTTGCTACATATCAAGACTCTAAAACAAAGAAGAAAAATTCAGAGAATACTGATATCCCATCTTTAAAACAGACCAGGCCTCTAAAGAAAGTGAAGAAAACTCAAAAAAGAATTTCAGCCTCCAAAGGAATCATCACCAGATCAGGTATCAAAGGTATCGATAAAGTCTCATTTTCCATTTCCAAATGATTAATGGTCTTGTATGGAATGCTAGAGGTGTGGGTAATAAAGCCACAAAAAGAAGATTGAAGATATTAGGTAAATCTCACACTTTGTCTTTTCTAGCTATTTTAGAACCTATGGTAAATAGTTCTAAGATTGAAGATAGAAGGAGAATTATAAGCATCGAAGGGTGTTATTTCAATAATGTAAATAAAATATGGTGTTTTTGGAGACATGGGATTTCTAGTGAAGTCTTAGAAGATGAAGTTCAAAATCTGTTGTTAAAGGTAGATCATCCTTGTTTGAAGTCTCAAATTAGAATTAATTTAGTGTATGCTAAATGCACAAGACAAAAAAGAAGAGTCCTTTGGGAAGCTGTTGAAAGGAGAACTGTTCTTTGTTCTCATATTCCATTAATTGTTTTGGGTGATTCAATATAGTTACTAATGCTGCTGAAAGAGATAGAGGTGAGCCAATTGATATTGGTGGTGCTATAGACTTCAATTCTTGCATAGCTAGTTGTTCTCTTATAGATTTGGGCTATCTCGACACAAGGTTTACATGAAAAAATAGGTTAATGGTTCTATTAGAGATTATATAGAGGATTAGTTAATTCTCTTTGGATTATCTCTTTCTCAAACTCTACTCTAAAACATCAAACAAAAATTTTTCAGATCACAACCCTCTTCTAATTGCAATTCCTTCTCCTTAAGACAAAAAAATCAAAGCTTTTAAATTTCTTAATTTTTGGTGTAACCATGAAACCTTTATTCAGACAGTTAAATAGTCTTGCGATGAGCCAACTACAGGTAGATTCATGGAAGTATTTGCTTACAAACTTAAAAGACTTAAGTCAAAGTTGACAAGCTAGAGCAAGGAGCATTTTAAAATTTATTTTTGAGGAGATATTTAATTTAGAGGATAACATTCTTCATGAGGAGATGATGTTGGAACAAGACCTTAGTTGTGAGAAGAGACAAAGATGTTCTAAAGCTCAAGCAGACCTCAATTCTGCTATAGACAAAGAGGAAAAGTAGTGGTTTCAAAAGTCTAGGGGAATTTGGATAGAAAATGGGGATAGAAACACTAAGTTCTATTATGCTCAAGTTCAACAAGATAGAAGGAGGGTATGGATTCACTCAATCAAAGATGAGGAAGGAAACATTAAGGAAGAACAACAAGATATAACTAACATTTTCATTTCTTATTTCTCTAATTTATTTTCCGCAGTTCGATTAAAAGACAAAGGTATGCTGCAGAAGATTCCGAAGCTTATCTCAGATGAAAATAATGTCATCCTAGCAGCCATTGCGGAAGAAGGTGAAATTTTAAAGGCAACCGAAGACTTAAATCAAAATAGTGCAGGTGGAGCTGATGGATACAATGTCTTGTTTTATGTTAAGTGTTGGGAGATCATTAAACAGGACTTCACAAATGCTATTCAAGCTTTATTTTTGGGGGTTGATATCTTAAAATCATGGAGTGCTTCCCAAATTTGTTTAATTCCAAAAGTGAGTAGACCTTTAACTTGCAAGGATTTCAGACCAATTAGCTTTTGCAATTTCTGTTACAAGGTGATTTCAAAGATTCTCAACTCTTGACTCAATCCAATTCTTAAAAATTCAATCTCTCTCAATCATCTAGTTTGGTTAAAGGAAGATGCATTCAAGATAATATCATTCTAGGACAGGAAATAATGGATCTTATAGATAGAAAGGTAGAGGGTGGAAATGTGATTATTATGCTTGATATGGCCAAAGCATATGATAGGGCTTCTTGGTTATTTATTATTAAATCATTAAGAGCTTTTGGTTATTTACTTGGTTTTCAATTTTGATTAATGACCAATCAGTGGGATTTTTTCATCCTACCAGAGGTATAAGGAAAGGGTATCCAATATCCCCAACCCTTTTTATCATCATACCAGAGGATTTTAGTAGAAGTTTAGAAGAAAACATGTCAAATGGATCCATTCTCCCATTTTCTCACCCAAGGTCTTGCCCAATGATTAGTCACCTAAGCTATGCAGAGGATATAATAATTTTCACCAGAGGATCAAAGAGAAGCCTAAAACATTTGAAGAATTTCTTAGATTGTTATGAAAAGGTGTTAGGTGAGCTTGTTATCAAGGAGAAAGCAACGTCAAAGTCAGTTCTAAGTCATGTGCTATATCTAGAAATAGAATTGCAGATATAACTGGTTTCAAATGTGAGCAAGGTACTCTAATTTATTTAGGAAGTCTTTTATTCAAGGGTAGTAATAGAGATTTATATTTTGATCCTTTAGTTCAATCAATTGCTACAAAAATTAACAGTTGGAAGTTCAAATTTTTATCAATGGGAGGAAGAGTAATTTTAATCCAGTTTGTTCTCAATTCAATGCCTCTGTATTCTCTAATGTTTTTAAATCCTCCTAAACTGGTTATCAAGTCTATAAACCAGTTAATTAGTTCTTTCTTTTGGGGGGTCAACAAGAATTATGGTAAAAAGTTCCATTGGACTAGTTTGGAAAATTTATGCTATCCAAAACAAGAAGGTGGATTGAGAATTAGAAATTTGAATGTTATTATGTCTGCTTCTAATATAAAACTGTCTTGGAAGTTTAAGGAAGGTTCAAGCCTTTGGGCAAGATTCATGACTACTAAGTATGATGATATGGCAAAGGAGTCAAGTTGAAAAAGTTATAACATAATTAAATCAGTGTGGGAGATTGTTCAGTCTAATTCATCTTGTATCAATAATGAATTGATATGGATGCCTAATCTTTGTGGTAAGTTCTCTTTTCAGTCTATTTATGAGCTGACTAGACCTAAAAAATTGTCCTATATGGCCTTTAATTTTATATGGCATTCCAAAATCCCTCATAAAATTTCAGTGTTTGTTTGGAAAGTTCTATCCAATTGTGTCGCAGTTGATGTGGTAGTGCAACAGGTAGGTATCAGAATGGCTTCGAGATGTGTATGTTGTTCAAATTATGTAGAATCCTTAAATCACCTGTTTAGAACAGGTCCAGTGGCTAGCAAAGTGCGGCCTGTCTTCACCAATATAATGGGAATTCCTTCCCTACAATCTTTAATCCATGGCTCTGTTATACAGTGGTGCATTCAAGCAGGGTCTGTAGATTCTTCTAGTTGGTTGTTCCAAATTATTCCAATGAGCATTATTTAGGAGATATGGATATATAGTAACAAAGCCTTATATGAAGCCAAACCTATGAGGCACTCCTTCATTTTTGACAAGGTGATATCTAACATTTGTGAGATAGGAAACAAAATCAATTTTAAAGGAGGATTTTTATTTGTCACTCAGGATATTTTGAGAATTTTTAAAATCAACTTTAGGCTACCAATTCATCAAAGCCTTTCATTTTGTTCTTCGAAGAATTCAAAGAGAGGTAGATTCAAGATTAATTCTGTTGGCAGTGTAGCTTTTAACTCAAGTTTTGGAACAAGTATTATAATCAGAGATGAGTTGGATGCTTTATTTGGGCTGCTTTTCAATGGTTATCTCTGAGAGTGCTACACCGGAATAAATGCAACTTCTCAAATAAATCAATTTTAATTGTGTGTCAACCAAGCCAGTTTTAATGAAACCCCAGTTTTAATTCAGTCCTAACACATGCATCTAAGTGATATGAAATCATAAATTAATAAGCATGCAAAGGAAACCAAATAACAGGAAAAATCCCCCACAGGGGCAAAACCTTTTATTTCTAGAACTTTGAAAAATTTACAAGACCATTGACTTACATACAACTTCCCTCAAGTGTAATGCACGGTGCCTTCGTCAAACCTTCAAAGCGTCGACTAAAAATCTGCAGTTATTCACACGCAGCTATACCACAAGGACATGTAGTCTGATCAACCCAGGAATACCCGCAAGCACTCCCTATGACACGCAGTTAAAAAGATTTATTGAGACTCCCTCCATAATAGCACGCAACCTTTCGGTTGCAGAGATATCCCCACAAAGGATGAACAATAACAAAGTTCTGTTCTTGGGTTCCAAAACAATTCACACAAAAAGATATTGGGATTTTGTTAATTGTAAAACAAGAGATTGAACTCTTTTAATGTTGGAGAATAAAGTAAAACAGTCAAAATCGTATTTTGTTTAAAACCAGTGTTTCTCCACACGAAATCCAGTAGTCTGACACCCTTTAAATACTAAAAAACAAGACAGTGACGTGTTAGAAAAAAACTCTTCTCGTTCGAACGATATACGATGTCATTTGAACGACCTATCAAACGAGGCCATGATTGTAGATAATTTCGATACGAATGCGTGGCCGCCAGTTTTGTAATTTTCTGATTTTTTTATGAATTATTTATGATTTTTCTTCGGAAAGGTGTCTGATATGAAAAAAATTTCAAAAACATTTATACATCCCAAACACTTTTAGATGAACCGTAAATGGACTTAAATAATTTCTCACCAAAATTAACCTTGTAGAGGCTTGAATGTTGAAGAAGCTTGATATTCGGATCCGTCTCGATGCTTGAATGAACTTGAATAATTCTTCGACGGATGTAGCGGTATACGACATACTCAATTGATAACGGACATTTATAAAATCATGTCCTTACAAATCTCCCCTATGTCTATGCCGGTACAAAATAAAAATATCCGAATTATTAAATCAAAATGCCTATACAAATTAATACCCCAACTGAAAAGGTACTAAAAATGCAAGTCTTTTCATTTTTCTTCAAAAGTCTTCAACTTAAAATCTTCAAACCTTAAGATTTTCTCATCAGGGTGTGCAATCAAAAGAATCTTCAATTGTACCTACACATATGAGACAAAGCAGAAAAAACCTCGTGACGTATCGAGTTTGAATTGATATAAACATAAAACATGTAAGCATAATCAAATCTCCCCCATACTTAAACACCCCCATAATATCATAATTCGTTCTCCCCCTTTTTATTTGTCCGAAATAGATAAGGAAAGAATAAATCAAAACAATGCAAATCAGGGTGTCATGGGAAACATACATATTTTTTATTTTTCAAAATTTTCATACAAAGATGAAAAAATGATGTTACAAAAATCACACACCATGAATTTACACTAAGATAACCAGATCATGAATATGGAATGAATGGGTGTGAACAAATTCAATAGGTAATAAAACTCAATCAAGCATATGTGCATGGTGTATAAGTGTACTCCTATCGAATGAACATCAAAGGCATCCTTAGGTGTAAAGTTGTTGAATTTAGATGATATCGACTATATCAAATCCATAAATCAATGCCTAAGTGATTTTCACACCAATAACGTCCAAAACTAATTAGTACCATTTCGAGAACTTTTCAAACGACGTGCAAACCCATTGATTCTTTACAACCAAACTCCCTCATATAAAATAATGCAATTCTTTATATCTAATGAGATACTAAATTCTCAATTTATAGAAAACCTATTGTTCCAAATTTTGGCATATTTCATCTTTTTATTGCCTTAATTTTTTATGTGGCTCTTTTCAAACGGTGGATTTCACGACGTGATAGTTATTCACTCGCAGCCCTTTCCCCTGTCACTCATTATTTTTTTAAATTTAATCAAATTACTCACGGACAATAGTTTTTACCTGCACTACTTTTATTACTCTCGTATTATTGCACTGGGTTCATTTTAAGGACATGATTGAGATGAAAACACTCGACCAACATATGATAGACAAGTACAATAATACAAATTCGTGCAAGTGTGCAGTAAAGGACATATTGAGTCAAACATGTAGGAAGTATAGTCTAATAGCATCTCAATGACTCCAAACATTGTAATGCACATGGATGACATGATATATTATCTCAAAACACTATCAAATTGTCACATGGATAAATGGAATGAAAGTGTGACTCGGTCATCCTAAGTGTCCATTCATATACGGTGTAAAATTAAATAAAAAAATATTTTTGTCTTTTTTAAAATTTTTTAAAATAATTTTTTTTTTGGTTTTTCAAAAAAATATATGGCAAAAATGAAAACCATAAATACAAACATGGTACATACTAGCAATAGGCATAATATCAACATATAAATCATCCTATGCTAGCAAGCATAAATCACACAAATGAATCATCAGTCAAAGCAGGTGTGATTAAACGAACAAAGTAGTATTAGCAATTAAAGCATGAAAAACAGGAATAACTGCATATAAACTGTCCCAGAAGCAACCGACAGTACCAATAATGTAACCAATGAACACAAGGTATTGCAAAGAGAGAAAAAAAATTCCCCAGAGGTCGCTCGAACAAGACAGCCTATCGTTCGAACGACAAGGCATCTCGCGAGAAGTCTCGTTTGAACGAGATATCAAATTTTTACAGTTTGCCTAAAAAGTCATGAAGTGATGCCTAGTGAAAAATATCTTGAAATGGATGCCTGAAAGATACTGACATATTCAAAACAGTAGATATCATAAGTAAAAGCAATTTAAACTACAACAAAGTGAGTCATAACACTAGTAAAAGTATATCAAGACGCACAACTAGTGTATGACAAAAACCTATGGAATAAACCAAAGCTCCTAACATGGGGTGAATCACGTGCAAGTAACCGCGAGTAATGAAGAAAAAGACCATAAGCCTCTAAATCCGATTTCCTAACCCAAATCGACGTGTAAATAGGTAAGGTTTTTTTTTAGGAATCGGTGTGACTCTCTTTTTAAACTTCCTAGGTGCATTCAAAAGTTTATAACAGAAACGCCTAAGATGGCCTTGCCTAAAACAATGTGTGCAAGTGTAAATCGGGCAGTGAGTGTTACCTAAAGGCGACCTTCTCCTCAAATTCCTAGGTGGTGCTCTCCTTAAATTCCTAGGTGGCGCTCTCTAAATTTGCTTAGGTGGCTCTACTAATGATCCTAAGAGGTTCTCTCACGATGTTCCTAGGGGGATCTTTCATAAGAAAATTAGGTGCCTCTTTCTTAACAATCCTAGTAGGCTCTCTTGCACGTGTGGGAATGGGTGAAAAATATTTTTCAAAACCAATCCCACCCATATCCTTTTTAATTTTGACAGACCCTAAAATCTTATCTAACTTTTCGGACCGAGACTCCAAATCAAATTTCACCTTACTTGTGACACCCCGCTTAAAAAAATATAGGGTGATCAGTTCTTTACCAAATTTAAAACAAAATTTTCAGTTGACTCATTCTTAGCATCACTGTCAAAAAACTTATAAACATATTAATAAGCTAATATAGAATTAAGCTAGGCGTTAATTTTTTTCCCATTACATATAACCAAATAAAAACCATTTCTCTATTTAATTATAAAAATGTAAACCATTAATCATACACATGAAAATACAAAACACTGAACATAAATCAAACACTTAAATAAATAAGACTGGGTAAAACCTCCCAGTTCCAAATTCTAATTCACAGACTCATAGTAAAATCCATCCAACTAAAAGAACGGTAAAGTAAACTAAATAATAACTCGGATAAAAACTAGGAATGGGCGACACATGCCCCAACTATGATGTCTAGATAACTGAATAGAAATGATGGATGCGTATAATGCAAGGACCTACAACTTCCACAAAAACTGTAGCACATAAAGCCATCAAAATCTCTAGTTCTGGTATCCCTATGGCTGAGCACCTGATATAATACATATATATAGCAAAAGAGAGAAGATATGCAAGAGACGGGTTAGAGACCAATGTTTTAAAAATATTTATCAAGTATTTAAAACTTCAATGAAGCAAGTATTATGTGCATGTTAGATATCGCACTCACATGAGATTCTCACCTCTCATCTATTGTGCACACCTAACGTATATCTAACCCACACTAGCTAAGCTACCCAGCCTAACTAGTTCGAAATCATACCATCATCTACAATCTCCAGTAGTATATACGTACCGCCCATACAATACGTAAAAGAAATAGTTTATCTTACATAACTAAAAGTTCCATTATTCACCGTTCGAATGGTTAATCTTTTACCCACTAAGATTATTTTATTTCTCATTTATATAAAATCTACTAAATTCACAAAGTAGAATGTTCCCAATTATTTTCATAAATATATATAGTCACATCACCCCTATATATATACATATCACTCATGCATCCTTAGGTTAACACCACTTGGCGCAAAGTATTTTATTATTATCACTATATCCACTAGTTTCACAGTAGAAATATTTACAAGTTCTTATATACATATATACATACAGTCACATCATCCCTATACATATATATACTGTTTCTGCACCCTCGGGCTAAGACCCATTAGCGCCCCTAACCATAATAATCATGCACCTTCGGGTTAGCACCCATTAGTGCACATAATAACAATATCATATAATAGGTATACACACATCCTATTAAAAATTCATAAGTATTCACCGAACCTAAATTATATACATGTCATACGTATTTTTTTCTTATCACTACGTATGGTATTTTTAAATGCAATTACTAACAATCATGTAATTCTTGTACTCCCGGGTTATCACCCATTAGTACACTTATCAATCATAATCTTGTACCACCGGGTTATCACCCATTAGTACACTTAGCAATAAATATTCTTGTACCCCCGGATTATCACCCATTAGTACACTTAACAATTATATTCTTGTACCCCCAGGTTATCATCTATTAGTACACTTAACAATAATATTCTTGTACCCCCGGGTTATCACCCATTAGTACACTTAATAATAATATTCTTGTAACCCCGGGTTATCACCCATTAGTACACTTAACAATCATAGTATATAATAGGCATACACACATCCTATTAAAATTCATAGGCAATTACCCCACCTAATTATATACTTCTCATATGTATTTTAATCCCATCACTACGTATAATATATTTAATTCGATTACTATCGCTCATGTAATCTCCAAGTCCAACATACCATTCCAATTATTTAAAGTATTATTTCCCAAATACTTCCCAAAAATTCTGCACTAGACTAAGTCCATCGAATAGCAGTTTTCTCACCCAAATTTATTGCGTAACTTAATCTGGGGGTAAAATGGAAATTCCCAAAAATTTGATCCTGTCGCTTGAACCAGAATGGGCTGTCGCTCGAATGACTGCCACATGTCACTCGAACGACTTCGTGCGAGATCCTTATCTCGCATGAACGACCTACGTGCGACTTCACGCGAGACTCTCTGTCTCTATTCTTTCCCCAAAATTTCAGCACTTTTCCACCATTTTCAACTGTATAACCTCTATTTTCAATCCCAAACTCCCAAACAACAAATCCAATTGATGCTCTGATATATTTAGATAATTTTTAACAACCTAGAAACATTAAATCCTCACCATACATCAATAAATTTCGAAATCCCCAAATTAAACCAATAAAACCCTAGTTCTTCCCATTTCAATTCAAGAACCATTTTAACCCAGATTTGTTCATGGAAAAATATCATAAATCGTTGAATGTAATCCTATCTACATGAAGGAATTTAATCTCTTAAAATTTCAGTCCCAAAATAAATCAAATCATCAAATTTCCATCAAATTAATTGTCATAAATTTGAGGGGTTATCACCTACTCTAACATGAACATAATTATTACTAAAACACGCAAGTAATAAACACTTGCCTCGAATATGATGGCCTGATCCATTGGTGATGTTGGTATAGATGCGTACCTCTCTTCGCGATCTACGTGTTGGTGGAATTTCTGGTGTAAAAGCTTGAACCTTTCTCCAAGAACACATATGGAGTCCTTCTTCTCCCTCTTAGGTTTTTCCTCTTTCTCATTTAGGTGTAGAATCTGATGGAAAATGTTTTACCCACGTACCTTTCTTATTTAATTACTGATTTTCGTCATTAATTAAACCCCCAAAATTCCAAATTACAAAACTACCCCTACGAGGTGTTGATTTGGCTTAAAATATTTCGAAGTCCAAATAAAATACCTGGGTAGTGTTTTCTGACTATCTCAACCCTCCCGGACTCAACGACGCACTCAAAATGATCATATGAGTTAATAAAAATAAATTCTCTTTTGATCCCAATCAATTAGTCCCGACCCGACTCACACGCGTGTCAGACTTAAATTACCAAACTGCCGTATATTTCACTCTCGACAATTTATCAAATTTTATAATTCCATATTACATATCACACAATAATATTCAATAATTCTCAACAATAAGTATTAACCCTTGGCACGCTAGTTTATAATTATTTTAATCCGGATTAATAACAAATTAATTTCTCGCATTTTAATTTAATTAATCCAATAACAATAATTAATCACGTACTTATTCCCATAATGATAATTAATCACATACTTATTTAAATCATCAAAAATACGGGGTGTTACATACTTCCCCCTCTTACAACGGAATTTCGTCCCGAAATTCAGAAAAAGTATACCAGGAACAAACAACGCTGTAAAAATATTGCGCATCGCATCCTTGCGCTCCCAAGTAAGCTACTCCGTACCACCCATATAGTATGCTATCGAGTACCCTTAATAATGAACCCTTCACATGTGTTTGTTTTAAACTCCAGGTTACCCTGTCACACAGGCTCTTGCCCAAGCCTTACCGCTTAAGTTCCACTACTTAAACTTTATTTTAGATATTTCCTATATAGCCTTTTACTATTGCACCTTAATAGATTTCTCCTCCTTTCATACGACCTCCTCTCGTGTCGTTCGTACGAGTAAATTAATTGTGCCATATAATTTTCACACACAATATACATGATAATCACAACTCTTCTCTGATATTTACAATTATAGCTGGCTCCCCACCTCTAACTATCAAGTAGGATAATAACCAAATTCACCGTGCAATACCTCTACTGGAACGCTACCCAAATGTGAATTCATAGGAGTTATTGAACACAACTCCACTAGTGGGAGGTACTGCTCTCGTCCTCCTCGAAGATTTAAGAGTGCACAAAAATTTTGCTCTCCCGCATTTGATTTGATCGCTTGTCCTCCCCATCCCTCTGTGGATATTAGGCCGTACTCAATTGCATTTCAGTACCTATAATCTCACCATCTCAGCTACATGAGAGTATTTTTGGGGTTACTCTCCCATTCTCTAGTGGAAGAAGCCCCTACTGGTTTTGGATTGTCCACCCTTTTTTCAATAGTCAGGTGACCCACTGCAAGACTAACCTTGAAATATTACTCTACATCATAACCCTTCACCACTGTTATTTGGAACCTGATACATTTTATACTCTCTTGAATGTACTTCTAACCTTCATGCATGTGACTTTTTCGCACCACGTGACACAAATCTTAAAACGTAAGTCTCTGACAAATCTTACGGAATAAGATTCAGCTTACCTGACTACATGTTATCGAATTCACATGATAATCATAATCCACTACTTGATTCAATCACCTAGGGAGCCCATACACTCTATGCCTCGCGCAACATTGTACAATTGACATGTAATTTTCTTACTTCAATTCTCGCATACCTGGTACGCTGATGTAGTAGGGGTGCACTCAACCACCCCACTAGTCATAACTTATTCAATCCTTCAATGGAATCATTGCCCTATTCAGAATGGTAATAAGACTAGTCGACTCTATTGGCCTTAAGTCATAATGGAAATTATCAACTCTCAATTATATTCTTTTTTAGGTACAATAACCAATGTACAAAATTTATGTACTATTGCCCAAAATTCTCTCCAACTCCCGACGTTCGCTAGTTTCATGCGTGGGATGTCTCGCAAAGCGAAATCCAAACAATAGTCAATTGTCGAGGTCCGTAAGGCCTTCAGTCCATACTATGTACTTTCCCAAGATATTTTTATTTTGACATAAAGGTCTACTCGTCCACTCTCACATCCCTAAGAAATTTAACATGAAGCATGGAGCTCTTACTATCCCAAGTACTTGGCACTAAAAATATATAACGAGATATATTTCGCTGCTCGATAACGAGCTATATTTCGCTGCTCGATAAAGAACACAATGTATCTTGAGTCTTATCAGTCAAATAAATTCCTATGCACCGAAATCACATATAATTAGAGAACATACTCTCTGAGGTCTACAATACCATGAAAGTTTCATATATATATAAATATATGGGCCCAACCCTATTTCTGGTGGCGCCGAACAAAACAAAAATTACTTCCCCCGGAGTACCCGGCATGATAGCCATAACACTAAATTTACTATACTTCAAACATACTGTAATTAATCACTACCCATTACTATAATATACTCTACTAATGCTAACTCAATGCAGTAGTAAATTATAACAACAAAATATACCCTTAGGGCCCACCTGGTTCACTCACGGGTGACATAAAAAATGCTTCGCTATCAACGAGAAATACGTTTATAATAAGACTATTATAACTAACGTTCCCACTCAACTCGACCCGCACGCGAGTTTTAGGGTTTCCAATTTACATATAAGTTGAGACACACCCATGTCACTAGAATTTATCCTTTATTCACAAGGAAAAAGAAAAACCTCACCAGTCTCACCAAAGCACGGGGTCTCAGTACATGGATGGCAACACTATACCAAAATGGGTAAATTTTCACCCTTCCAGCGGCTAGCCTGGTCACGGTCATTGATCGTGACAAACAAACACACGTTTTTTGTCACGGTCATTGACCGTGACAAGCCCGTGACAAAGACTTGTCACGGTCATTGACCGTGACGAGGCCGTGACAACTGTACTTGTCACGGACTTATCATGATCATTGATCATGACAATTCTTATAATATTGTCACGATCAACGACCGTGACACGTCCGTGATAAATGTCTCAGTAAAAAACCCTTTCTCCTTCTTTTTTTCCCCTGCCGATTCTTCCCTCCTTTTCTCTCTCTCTCTCTACGCTGCTCTCCCTCTCTCTCTCTCTCTCTCTCTCTCTCTCTCTCTCTCTCTTCCATTTAGATATATGTGTGTGTGTGTATATATATGTGCGTGTGTGTGTGTGTGTGTGTGGTGGGTGGGGGTGGGGAGGGGGTGGGTCAGGGTGGGGGAAGGGGGTGGGTCAGGGTGGGGGGCTGTTGTGTGTGTGTGTGTGTGTAGTGTTATGTGCGTGTGTGTGTGTGTGGTGGGGTAAGGGGTAAGGGGGTTGGGCAGTGTTGGGTGGTGGGGTGGTGGTAGGGGGCAGGGATGGGTGGGTGTTGGGGTAGGGGTGAGGGGCTGCGTGTGTGCGTGTGAATGTGCGCGGGTGTGTGTGTGTATGTGTATGTGCGCGTGTGTGTATATGTGTGTGTAGTGCGCATGTATGTACGTGTTTGTGCGTAATGTCCCTTGTAAACGAATTGATTGGTTATTAATTTTTTTAGTAAATTAATATATGATTGTCCCTCATTGTAAATTAGTAAATTAATATATGATTAACTATGAAGTAGGATTGTCCCTCATTGTGAATTAGTAAATTATTAATTGTATACTTTAATTGTTAGTTTAATTGATGGAAATAATTAATTGAGTAGATGAATTAGAAGGAGTACGGGATACACATTTGTTGTTGACATTGCTGTTGAATTATAGTGGATCGATGTTGGGTTGGTTAGTTTTAAAAGTGGCATGACCACTGGATTATTGTCCATATGGGGGTGGGATTTTTCAACTTTTTTTGAAAATTACTTTGTATATCGAACAATATATATATAGTATGATAATTAAATGAAACATACTTGAAATTACATATGTGCGTGTGTGTGGTGGGTGGTGGGTTGGGCAGGGTGGGGTAGGGTGGGAGGGGGGGAGGGGGCAGGGATGGGTGGGCGGGTGGTGGAGTAGGGGTGGGGGCCTGCATGTGTGTGTGTGAATGTGCGCGCGTGTGTGTGCGTGGTGTTTGACAATAACAATTCATGTTCATTTGTAGTAATTATTTGCATATCTTCTTTTAAGTCATTTTGATATGTACTAATAACATTTTTTTATAGAAAATGTCTCCTTCAGGTATTAAGGCGAGCATGATGATGCTTGTTATGATGATGTCATCTGGTCTCGGTGGTAGCGGAGGCGACGAGGGCTCCTAGGCCCCTAGGCTCCCCAAATATGAAAAATTAGGGATGGCCATCGAGAAGAAGTCGGGGCTATTAGCGAGATCCCTCGAGCTGGTAAAGACAATCATTGGCCCGAGGTACATTAGTTTGAAGGAGGTGCAATATGAGCTCAAGTTAGCTGTTTGGATGGCACTACAGGTAATGTATTTATATTTATATTTATATTTATATTTATATTTATATTCATATGAATATTTCAATTTCGATTTCAATTTCATTTTATATTTATATTTATATTTATTTGCAACTAACATTGTATTTGTTGGACAAGAATAATTCAGCCTGGATCCAAAGCTATGCGATTTCGTCTTGGAGCTATTGAGGGGGAAATCCAAGACATGAAAGAAAAGTATGCGGACCCAGTACTTTGGGAAGACACGAGAGTCCATTATCCAAAGGCATGAATCTGTCCCGCCGAAGGAGCCGATCTCATTGGCACAATGGAAAAAGTTCGTTGACAATGAGATCAGGGAGTGACAATTGGCATCTCGCCAATCAGGGAGGGAAAACCGAGCAAAAAAGACGGACGTGCACTACTCCGTCCGGACGTCTTACGCCGAGGTGGAGCATAGGATGATGGTAAGATTTAATTTTTTATAACTACAGAAATATATTATTCTGCATTATTTTACTATGAGGGGCCGGTACTAATTTTACTTTATTTTATTTCAGGGGACAGGGAGTGGCCCTTGGGGTAGGCCACATAGGCTCGATACTTATGTGGCTCTTTGGACAAAGAATGGGAAGGACAAGGAGGTGTCCCTGAGTGTCGCGACCAAGATTGTAAGTAATCCGACAATTTACTTTTTGTTAATTACGTTCTAATTTTTTAGTTTACTTATTTTACTAATCATGTGCTTTTTGTCGTTTCAGGCAAAGCTTAAGGAAGTGCATGAGTTTCAGTTTGATGCCGATAAGGCATTTTTGTTCACAGACGCACTCAGCCAAGTGCTTGGCTCTGATTGCAAGGGGAGGACAAGGAGGTGAGCTCGCGGGTGGCCAAATATAGGATCATCGGATTGGAGATAAGCGATACTGGTTTGGCTCGAACGGTGGACTCGCATGATGCGAAGCTGTCCCGTTTGGAGGCGACGGTCCAAGATATGTTCTAATTCATTAAGCGTTTGTTGGGTGGCGAAAAATGCAAGGGGAAAGGTTAGGAGAAGGTGGTAGGGGAGGAGGTGCGGGAGGACGAGGTGCAGGATGATGAGGATGTGGACCTCGCTGCTTCATCACCGACACGTGCGGACTTTGACGATCCACTTCCTTATTTTGCTCCCTTCGACCGACCGATGTCGACACTTGGTTAGCCGAGCGTGTTTATACTGGACATATTTGTTGGTCAGCGGATAGGGCGGGGGTTGAGGGACTCGAATATCGTCCAGGGTGGATTAGTTCATGGACGTGAGCTTCAAGACATCGAGTTCGAGGTGCTCGTCACGCATGTGATACTCGGGAAGGAGAACTACCCGTTGTGGTTGTGCGAACAATGTGGCACGATGTATATCAGTGGGTGTGTCAATTCGTATATCGTGTGGCCTACTCACCTCCACGGATTTAACCTTACCCAAGACATGTAGTGACATTAAATGAATTGCATTGTATTATTTGTAAGTTGGTACATTTGAATTGTTTTTATGTTGGTACATTTGAATTATATTTTGATTATATCGTGATGCATATTGTTTCTATTTTGAATGTATATTTGCATTATTTCTAGTTTATTTGGATATATGATATTTGAACAGGTACAACGTTGCTATAACAAGTACAAATATATTGCTGGGCAGTGGCAGTCGCCATACTGCCCAACATATTTTTTTTTTAATTCTACCCAGAATTGTCATGGTCAATGACCGTGATAAGTTCACGATAAAGAAACTTATCACGTTCATTGATCGTGACAATTTTTTTTATAAACTGTCACGGGCATAAATCGTGATAAACTTATCACGGTCAGGGGTCGTGACATGATCGTGATAATTCTAAAGAGCTTGTCACGGTCAATGACCGTGAAAATAAAGGTTGTCTCGCCCAGAATTGTCACGGTCATTGACCTTGACAAGTTTAACTTGTCAAGGTCAATGACCGTGACAATTCGGCAGGTTTAGTGCAACCCAACCCATGAACATCTGTAATCGTTATACATCTAGGATTTCATCCAACAGTTTGTCCCCTCTCATTGTGGACAATTTATTCCATCATGTGGATTTTATGCCCATTATTGAAACGTTGGCCCCAAATCTCTAGGCCTCAATTATGGCTTTACTGAGCTCCCATTTACGTCCTGGGCCCCATCGACCCTGACATACTATATGCTACTCTTAACAATGACTCCAATGGTTCAGGCTGAACCCATCACCCTCAGTTTGTAGGTATCATGGGCCTAATTCTCTTGACCCAAATTCATTTGCTGGAAGTCTCACTCCTCTAGTTGTTATGCCTAGCTGGCATGGTTTACCATTTCCAATCTCACTAGTCTCACTTCTCAATTATGGACATATTCAACACTTGTAGTCCTACTCTCTTCTGATAGGGAAACTTCACGAGTCACTTCCCCGTCGCTAGTCCCACTGACCATTTTGGAATGTCCTTCCCTCAGACCGGTAATCTTAACTCACAATTGTTCTTCCGTTGTCCCTTCGGCTACGCTGGCCTTTCGAAGCTCTGGTTGGTCTCCACATCCCTGATTGACTTCATCATCACTTTGTAGGAAGTTTAACAATCAAAATCATCTAAATGAGTTCCCTATTGGGCACACTCTCACGTGGTGTTTCACTAACACCGTTAAGTTCAGTTTTACCTTTCAGCCAGATTCTCTAACCCTCCTGGTTCACTTCTTCTAGAAATACTACAATAACTAGGGTGCTGAATACCCTTGACGACATCAACATTAGTCATCCTAACTGGATTTCTCATCCATGCTTGTATTCTACTAACGGGTCCTTTATCAACTATAGGCCCTTTGAATAATTTATGCCCTTTTTCCAGGTATGAAGTTCATTATACAATTCAACCATTCTCTCATGATCAGTCTCCAGCTTACTCACTGTGCTAAGTTTTAAATTTTCACTTGTATCTCTTTTACAACATCGAATGGAAGACCTCACGGTCAACTAGTACCCAAATTTCTCTTTAAATTTCTCTTTAAATTTCAAACATACTTTATACACGTTGTGATTGATTCTAATCACTTTATGTCGCTCCTAAGAGCTACCAATTTAATTCCAAATTTAATTATGAGTGTCGTTACACTTCACTCTACACAATTGCCTTTGGATTTTCTACTTTCGTTGGCCTTTTAGACTTTCTCTCTTTCTTCTCCGCATCTTCAGTGATGGTTTTTAAAAGAGTCCATCTGATTTCTCCCTTGTCGACTATGCTAGGTGGTCTTAAAGTTACTCCACCGTTATTTATGACTGTGCCCTGGGAATCTACTGTTCCCGAGTGACGATCTCATTATCACTTGTTTAAGTAATACTTATGGTGACATTTGTCATGATCACCATTCTCAAATTACTTTATGTCTCCTGTCGATTTTCTTCTCCTGTAGTCCTTCTTACAGCCTTCGTTGGTCGTCCTAAAATGTTTGATGTTTGAATCACACAAAATTTCGTATAATGAGTCACATCCATTATAATTTGCAGCAGGAGAACGTAAGTCGCATACGTAAGGGAACACAATAATCCTATCATAAGGCTTTACATCAAAGAACGCTACGCTGAAACGTAATAGGCCGCATAGTTCCTAAAGGACTCTAGAACTTGATACTCTGATACCACCTGTGATACCCCGCCCAAAAAAATATAGGGTGATCAGCCCTTTACCAAATTTAAAACAGAATGTTCAGTTGGCTCATTCTTAGCATCACTGTCGAAAAATTAATAAACATATTAATCACCTAATATAGAATTAAGCTAGGCATCAAAACCTTTTTTCTTTACATATAACCAAATAAAACCAGTTCTCTATTTAATTATAAAAATGTAAACCATTAATCATACACATGAAAATACGAAACAATGAACATGAATCAAACACTGAAATAAATAAGACTGGGTAAAACCTCCTAGTTCCAAATTCCAATTCACAGACTCATAGTAAAATCCATCCAACTAAAAGAACGGTAAAGTAAACTGAATAATAACTCTGATAAAAACTAGGAATGGGCGACACATGCCCCAAGTGTGATGTCTAGATAACTGAATGAAAATGATGGATGCGTCTAATGCAAGGACCTACAACTTTCACAACAGCTGCAGCATGTAAAGAAATCCAAATCTCTAGTTCTAGTATCCCTGTAGCTGAGCACCTGATATAATACATATATATAGCAAAAGAGAGATGATATGCAAGAGACGGGTAAGAGCCCGATGTTTTAAAAATATTTAGCAAGTATTTAAAGCATCAATGAAGCAAATATTATGTGCATGTTAGATATCGCACTCACATGAGATTCTCACCTCTCATCTAATGTGCATGCCTAACGTACATCTAACTCACACTAGCTAAGCTACCCGACCTAACTAGTTCGAAATCATATCATCATCTACAATCTCCAGTAGTATATACGTATCGCCCATACAATACGTAAAAGAAATAGTCTATCTCACAGAATTAAAAGTTCCATTATTCACTGTTCGAATGGTTAATCTTTAACCCACTAAGATTATTTTATTTCTCATTTATACAAAATCTACTAATTTCATGAAGTAGAGTGTTTCGAATTATTTTCATAAATATATATAGTCACATCACCCCTATACTCCTGCACCCTTAGGTTAACACCACTTGGCGTAAAGTATTTTATTATTATCACTATATCCACCAATTTCACACAGTAGAAATATTTACAAGTTCTTATATACATATATACATATAGTCACATCATCCCTATACATATATATACTGTTTCTGCACCCCTGGGCTAAAACCCATTAGCGCCCTTAACATAATAATCCTGCATCCTCGGGTTAGCACCCATAAGTGCACATAATAACAATATCATATAATAGGTATACACACATCCTATTAAGAATTCATAGGTATTCACCCAACCTAAATTATATACATCTCATACGTATTTTATTCTCATCACTACGTATGGTATTTTTAAATGTAATTGCTGTCACTCATGTAATTCTTGTACCCTCGGGTTATCACCCATTAGTACACTTATCAATCATAATCTTGTACCCTCGGGTTATAACCCATTAATACGCTTAGAAATAATTATTCTTGTACCCCCGAGTTATCACCCATTAGTACACTTAACAATTATATTCTTGTACCCCCGGGTTATCACCCATCAGTACACTTAACAATAATATTCTTGTATCCCCGGATAATCACCCATTAGTACACTTAATAATAATATTTTTGTACCCCCGGGTTATCATCCATTAGTACACTTAACAATCACAGTATATAATAAGCATACACACACCCTATTAAAATTCATAGGCATTTATCCCACCTAATTATATACTTCTCATACGTATTTTAGTCTCATCACTACGTATAATATATTTAATTCGATTACTATCGCTCATGTAATCTCCAAGGCCAACATACCGTTCCAATTATTTAAAGTATTATTTCCCAAATACTTCCCAAAAATTCTGCACTAGACTAAGTCCATCGAATAGCAGTTTTCTTACCCAAATTTATTGCGTAACTTAATCTGGGGGTAAAATGGAAATTTCTAAAAATTTGAACATGTCGCTCGAACTAAAATGGGTTGTCGCTCGAACGACTGCCACATGTCACTCGAACGACTTCGCGTGAGATCCTTATCTCAAGCGAATGACCTACGCGCGACTTCGCGCGAGACTCTCTTTCTCGTCTTCTTCCCCCAAAATTTTAGAGTTTTTCCACCATTTTCAACTCTATAACCTCTATTTTCAATCCCAAATTCCCAAACAACAAATCCAATTGATGCTATATATTTAGATGATTTCTAACAACCTAGAAACATTAAATCCTCAGCACAGATCAATAAATTTTGAAATCCCCAAATTAAACCAATAAAACCCCAGTTCTTCCCATTTCAATTCAAGAACCATTTAAACCCAGATTTGTTCATATAAAAATATCATAAGTCCGTGAATGTAATCCTATCTACATGAAGGAATTCAATCTCTTAAAATTCTTGTCCCAAAATAAATCAAATCATCAAATTTCCATCAAATTAATTCTCATAAATTTGAGGGGTTATCACCTACTCTAACATGAATACAATTATTACTAAAACACGCAAGTAATAAACACTTGCCTCGAATATGATGATCTGATCCATTGGTGATGTTGGTATAGATGCGTTCCTCTCTTCGCGATCTACGCTTTGGTGGAATTTTCAGTGTAAAAGCTTGAGCCTTTCTCCAAGAACACATATGGAGTCCTTCTTCTCCCTCTTAAGTTTTTCCTATTTCTCACTTAGGTTTAGAATCTGATGGGAAATGTCTTACCCAGGTACCTTTCTTATTTAATTACTGATTTTCGTCATTAATTAAACCCTCAAAAATCCAAATTAGAAAACTACCCCTACGGGGTTCCGGTTTGGCCTAAAATATTCCGGAGTCCAAATAAAATACCCGGGTCGTGTTTTTTGACTATCTCAACCCTCCTGGACTCAACGACGCACTCGAAATGACCATACAAGTTAATAAAAATAAATTGTCTTTTTATCCCAATCAATTAGTCCCGACACGACTCACACGCGTGTCAGACTTAAATTACCAAACTGCCGTATATTTCACTCTCGGTAATTTATCAAATTTCATAATTCCATATTACATATCACACAATAATATTTAATAATTTTCAACAATAAGTATTAACCCTTGGAACGCTAGTTAATAATTATTTTAATCCGGATTAATAATAAATTAATTTCTCGCATTTTAATTTAATTAATCCAACAATAATAATTAATCACATACTTATTCCCACAATAATAATTAATCACATAATTATTTAAATCATAAAAAATACGGGGTGTTACATTACTGAAATATCTCAAACGTTTCTCAAGTTCACTTATCCTAGATTCAAGTAGCCGCCTAGAATCCTCAAACTCAAGAAGCTCCTTTTTCATAGCTTCCATCACGCCTCGAAGATCATCTCTCTCACCCTCGATATATCCAAGCGTCTCTCACAAAATTTTCTATCGTGCTCAAAGTTCTTCAACTAAAATATCATTATCATTTTTTAAGGCACGCTCTTGCAAATAGGCTTTCAATTTCAAATTTTCTTTCTTTATTTTTAAAGATTCAGCATAAAGTTTATTGAAGTAGTTTGCAAGTCACGCTTATCCTCACTTGTGTCATCCTCAGTCACCTCACTTTTATCACCAGTTACACGGGTGGGAAATTCTCGCCCAGAAGAAAAAAAAAACTTCTTCTTCCGAATCACTGTCACTAAGTGTAGAAATACGAGATGTCGATTTATTCAATTTCATCCCCAAATTTTTGGGACACTCATCTATAGTGTGACCTACACCCTCACAATCCGAACACCTCTCAGAATTTTTATCAACGAAAGATTTAAAACAAGAGTTCGTGTGAATTTTGAAATTAGACTTTTCAAAAAATTGACATCGAAAATCATAAAAACCTCCAAAAGCCATGTTGAAGAAAAACAAGATCAAACACAATAACTTAGTACAACAACCTTTGACACAAAAGTGCGTGCAAAAATTAGGATCACGCGATAAATTAGCGAAACCCACTCTGATATTAATTTGACAACGTGAGTAGTCAAATTGTATCACGGAAAAACTTTAAAACACAGGATCACTCGATAACTTGGAGTAACACGCTCTGATACCAATTTGAGAGTGCTACAACGAAATAAATGTGACTTCTCAAATATATCAATTTTAATTGTGTGTCAACCAAACTAGTTATAATGAATCCCAAGTTTTAATTCAGTCCTAACACATGCATCTAAGTGATATGAAATCATAAAGCAATAAGCATGCAAAGGAAACCAAATAACAGGAAAAATCCCCCACATGGGTAGAACCTTTTATTTCTAGAACTTTCAAAAATTTATAAGACCATTGACTTACATACAACTTCCCTCAAGTGTAACGCACGGTGCCTTCGTCAAACCTTCAAATCGTCGACTAGAAATCTGCACTGGTTCACGCGCAGCTATACCACAAGGACACACAATCTGATCAACCCAGGAATACCCGCAAGCACTCCCTATGACATGCAGTAAAAAAATCTTTATAGAGACTCCCTCCACAATAGCACGTAACCCTTCGGGTGTAGAGATCTCCCCACAAAGGATGAATAATAGCAAAGTTCTGTTCTTGGGTTCCAAAACAATTCACGCAAAAAGATATTGGGATTTTGTGAATTGTAAAACAAGAGATTGAACTATTTTAATGTTGGAGAATAAAGAAAAACACTCAAAATCGTATTCTATTTAAAACTAGTATTTCTCCACCCGAAATCCAGTAGTCCGACACCCTTTAAATACTAAAAAACAAGGCAATGACGTGTCAGAAAAAAAACTCTTCTCGTTCGAACGACATACGATGTCGTCTGGTCGAGATGCTTATCTCGTTCGAACAAGATCCTATCTCTTTTGAACGACCTATCAAATGAGGCAATGATTGTAGATAATTTTGATACGAACGCGTGACCGCAAGTTTCGTATTTTTCTGATTTTTTATGAATTAGTTATGATTTTTCTACGGAAAGGTGTCTGGTATGAAAAAAAATTTAAAAAACATTTAAACATCCCAAACACTTTTAGATGAACCGTAAAGGGACTTAAATACTTTCTCACCAAAATTAACCTTGTAGAGGCTTGAATGTTGAAGAAGCTTGATATTCAGATCCGTCTCGATGCTTGAATGAACTTGAATAATTATTCGACAGTTATAGCGGTATACGACATACTCAATTGATAACGAACATTTATAAAATCATGTCCTTACAACCTCATGTCTCTATTCAAGAGGTTCAAGTTCAAGCTCTCAAAGATGGAATTTATTACTGTGTTCAAATGAAGTATACTCAAATTGATATTGATACCGATTTTATAATTTTTTTCAATATTCTTTCTTCAAATTCTAAATCAATCCCATGGATAATGAGAGACAACATCAAAGACATTGCCTATATTCTTCAAAATGTTCAATACTCACTATTTCTTTGCTCCAAATAAGAGAATAAGGTTGCTAGAATGTTGTCTCAATATGGCTTATTTTAAAGAAGATATTTTTTTATTTTCAAAGCTAGAAGATGTTCGTAGTCCTATTCAAAAAGCTATTAAATTAGATTCTTCAATTCTTCCTATGTCTAAAAGTTTGATGGATAGAACGCCTCCTTAAAAATCTTCTTCTTTGTAAGCCACCTAGAGAAAGCTATTCTCTCTATTATCAATAAAATGATTCTTTCAAAAAAAAAATACGTAAAAAAAAATAGATTAGAAAGAGGGTACGGGAATAGAGATATGGGTTGAAAAGGAACAACAAAGAGATGAATGCATTTAAGTGGAGAGAGATATTGGGAAAACGAGTTGATATATGGATCGCCTAGATGGTGCTCCTCTTTAATAATATGGTTTCTTGATCCGGATGATGTACAATAAATAAATATAAAGATAATTAAAAAAATAATATATATCATAAATTCAATATCTTTAAAATAAGCCATTATATTGATACTTCATTTTTTCCATATGCTGTATCCTTTAATTAAACTAAAAAATGTCATATTTTCAACAACTTTTTATGCAACTAAAATACAATGATACAAACTTTGTTCAATATTTTAAAATTAAGTAATAAAACATTATTGTACCAAATGTAGAAAACTCATTCCAAATACAATATCTTCTGTAAATAAATAACGCTCAAAGATGAAGCTAGAAAAATAATAAATATCTTCGTAACAAATTATTTTAAAATTGTATACAATTTAAAATATACACTTTAATATTTTAATATATACTTTAATATTTTTCTCAAAAAAACATATATTTTAATTTTTTTGCTCACAAGGGTCTTGATAACATGTGCCCTAAGGGCACACACTAAGAACCCAAAAATAATAGGGACAGAGTTTCGACACACATTTAATAGGGCACAAATACTCATGTAGAACACTCATAGTTACTAGTTTGAGGCTCAAAACATGTGCCCTAAGGGCACATGTTATCATTTTCCTTCTAAAAAAAAACGTATACTTTAATATATATATATATATATATATGTAAAAGTTTATTCTACGTTGGATCTAGTTTTGAAATATTTCTACTTTCAACTAAAAAATGGGAAAAATGAAAGAAAAAAATTATATGTAAAAATCACATTTCTACTTTCAAAGAAATATTTGATATGTAAAAATTTATCCTACAATTTGTCTTTATAAATTTTGTACCCACCTAAGAACTTTATCAGTTTGTCTTTGTGAATGATCTCTTTTCTATTATTCGTAAATTTTATACCCACCCAATTTCATATATTAATTGAAAGTTTTCATTTGAGACTCAACTATTAGGGTATATCCTGGAATATCTTGAATTTTAACGTCATCTTATTCAATACCTTCAATGGTTAGTGCAAGTTTTTATGCGAAAAGTGTATATACTCTAAAAATTAAAATGATGGTACAGATGAGGTGACTTTTTTGAGTGTTGCTCTCTATATCTTATAAAAACTATATCATATTTTTGCTGAACGATTGAAAGGTTTAGTAAAAACGTCATTTTTCCTTGAGAAATTATGATATAGGTGCTCCCGTAAAAATACTATTTTATAGATACCTGAAAATTTGACCATCCTAACATAGAGTAATCAACAAGTTCCATATCCACTCTATGATATTAAGTTTACAAGACATTATAAATATTACCCCATTATAAGGAAATCAAATAAACCTAAACCCTCCTATTATAGAGTTGTCAATTAACTCTTGTCGTTCTATTGTATGCATAAATAAATTAACCCTTAATAGACATACGAAAGGGTAATCAACCAGTTCTAATCCCATCCCAAAACATGCAGAAAAGTTTAGTAACAGTTTATTACCCCTTCCCTTCAAGTAATCCTCCGGAAGCTTTACATATAAAATATCATTATATAAGTATTCCCATTACCTGAAAGAATATAAAAGTATAAAAGCATTTCTCAAATTAGTTCCATGATTTACCACTGAAGATATTTTTTAAATTATACTCATATACATTTATAGTGCGTCATCCTAACTGTATTCATCAAAACGTATATATCTAATGTTAAACCCCCATTCTCGAGACCCCATCCTTCATAAATTAGTTTGATAATAATTATTATGCACGTCCCTAAAAATAATTTTAAAAACACCCAAAGTCCAAAACTTAAGATTATATTATAGACCTAAGCAAAACCCCAACTGGATCCTTTCTGATCTACCCTGCGAACACAACCTGGATGGCCGATCATGACTTCTAGGACTGCTCTCGTGCCTCCTTTTACCACCCCCCAGATATCTCCTTTCCTCTTACCGAAATAACATAGTTTTATATTGTGACACCCCGCCTTATAAAATATCGGGTGATCAGTCCTATATCAAATTAAACAGGAATCTCATATGGCGTCATTCTCAGCATTACTATCGAAACCATTTAATTATTAATAACCTATTAGGCCCGATGTCAAATTTTAAACTTTTTAATCTTGTTAACTAAAACACACAAGTAAATTCAGCCGTAAAAATATAGGAACAACAAGTGAAATGAATAACAATAATCGATAACTCTCGGTAAAATATTTATACAACCATATCGAATCAGCATAAAATAAAAATGCTAAAAATAAATTAGAAGACAATAGTTGGGCAACATGCTCAAATATAACTCATAGTACCTCCTATCTATATTACAAGGAGGGAAGCATCTATATAATTTCCTACCAACCTCCATAGTTGCGGCAGCAACGTCTGACTCGAAAGAAAAGTCATCAAGGCGTCTCTGTGTCTGGACACCTAATAAGTATAACAAAGGAGAAGAAAAAGAAAATATATATACGGGTCATAGCCCGAGTTTTGAAAAATAGTTTTTTCGCAAGTGCTTAACATAGTTTAATATTTAAAATATGATATTCTCCATATTTAAACTGGTGTCACACTCACATGAGATACCCCTCACCTATCATCTAACACCTAACGCATGTATTTTAACACCCTACTTATGCTACCCAGCCTAACTAGCGATTCTCCAAAACCTCTAAATCACCTTACATTATCTCATACCCCTATATAATATCTTGATCTTTCGCACGAGCTTACGCATTATAATTCTCACTTATGATTTACTCGATCATTATGAATAGCTTTCATTAGTTATTTTACACTAATCACATTTTAGTGTTATTATCCCGTATATAATATTCTCATCTTTATATACATATATCACATATTTTATTCCGGATGTTATACTCCCAGATGATTAAGAATTTATTCTACAATTCATTCTTTATTCTGTCCGTATATATATATATACTAGGGTATGCCCGTGCCTGAAGGCACGCTGATTATCATAAAATGGCAAAAAAATCAAAGTACGTAAGCACAAAACAACAAAAATTTCGAAAGTGCGTAGTCGCAAAACGACAAAAACATCGTTCCCCAACAAAACATAGAAACAATAAAGAGTAAAATGAAACTTAGTAAAAATAAAATATAAGAGATCCAATTATTGATATTTGATGTATTTAAGTGTGGCGAGTCAAAAAGAAAAATGAGATTAACATTGAGCCATTGAGCCAAAATTCAGTACTTTTGTTTAAAAAATTATCGTTTCAAAAGTGCATGCAATTTATAGAACCATACGTCGTATTTAGCTCGCAACAGATAAATAATTTTTGAAATAACCTATGGTACGAACCTGTTTGTTTTACAAAAAAATTGGGAAAAATTCCTTTTGTTTATGACACAATCCATCCCGTTTAAGCACAAAAATACCAACCATACTATTATTAATGTGTAATCTGATAATTTAAAAAATTTGGACAAAGTTTCCTACGTTTATAGAATAATTCACCCTGTTTAAAAATAAAAATATCAACTACACTATTATTAATACAGGACATAACATATTGAAAAAAAATGGCAAAATATCTTTTGTTAATAGAACAATCTGTTTTATTTAAAGGGAGACAAAAAGCAACAACAATACTATTATTTCACAATAACCATCGTATAAACAATTAAAAACAATATAATCCATCATGGACCAAAATTTGTATCACAACCAAATCAAAATAAATGCTAGTGATGAATTTAGCCATCCAACATTCACACACCCTCAATTTTTAAAATAAAAATTTTTATCTGATGACACTATCTAGTATAGTTAATAATAAATTGAGATGTCCAACACACACTTAAACGTAAAATCATATCCAAAAATTTAAATGAAAAGGACAAAATACATGATATAATAGTTTGTGTAAATAAAGAACTAATTTTTTTATGAATATTTTAATGACCTACCAAAATATTACTTTTTGAGTGAGTGTAAATGACGGCGTGGTGAAATCTTTATCTGATGAATTTAAGATTTATGTCCAAAATCAATGCCAATATATAGATAGGGGTGTAAGTTTTCATCAAAGTAAATAATATGAAGTATAGTCATACGCAAAATAAAACAATGAGATATATAGTCAAAGAAATAAATAATATGTCAAAAAATAGCAAGAGCTATAAGTTTTCTTAATTGCAGGTATTCATCCACTTTTGATGCCTAACCATATGGTCCTAACCATATGCGTCTTCATCGACCTGTCCGAAAAACAACGACATAAAAAATAAGTTAAAAAGATCATAAGGAACACCATAGGAGATAAGAGGTAAAAATATCATACCACGAATATGATAAGGTTCTCCACGTGAAGGAATAAGTCGGCTACAAATTAAATGGGAAATAATTAGTGCCAAGGGTAAGAACAAAATACATTTTAGAAACAGGAAAAAATGTGTGTCAAATGATGGAACTTCAAAAAAAAATTACACCACCAATTTTGAATTACCTACTTATGCCCAAATATACCACAAATTAGTACCTCAAAGTAGTACACAATCTAAAGAACACCCAAATATGCAAGTTTACGCATTTCGCACCTGAAAAAGTACTAACTATTGAAATAAAAAAAACAATACCAAATATTGAAATAAAAAATAGTACAAATTATTGAAATAAAAATCAGTACTAACTATTGAAACACAAAAAAATGGTACATAATCATTTAAATACCAATACAGAAATATTGAAACAATTGTTTCAATACACAACCTAAATCTGTATTAAATAGTTTTAATACCATCACAGAAAATTGAAACTTCAATACCAACGCATAAATTTGAAACATCAATTCCAACACAGAAAATTGAAACAATAGCTTCGGTACCAAATCGTTTGAATCAGAAAAACTGCTTGCTCCACTTACGCACAGATGCTTTGTACACCCATCATTGGTAAAAACTTACACAAAGCTATTTTGAATCACCCATCGTTGGTAAAAACTTGCGCAAAATTGCTTGATCCACTCAATTTTTCTGTACAAACGTTTTAGCAGTACAAACGTTGGGGGATTATTGTAAAGGAGCAAGCAGCTACCCACAAAAAAAACCCTCACAAAAAAAACCATTTCAGCCATATCCAAACCATAAAACCTCAACCAAGCTTTACCAAACCACGAACCCAACACCCAACCCGAAAACCCATAACTCCGCCCAGGCTTACCAAAACATCTTCTGAACCTAAATCTGTCAGCGACCCCATTACCGCCCTTGACCCGTTGGTGTAAACCTCCACCCACACAAAACTCCGGTCAGCTCCAAATCTCATAAAACTCCACCCACACAAACTTGGTTTCGACCTCTACCTCTTGAGAATTAAACCAGACCTGCATAAAACCCAAACCCCTATTCCAAACCCATTTCCATTTCAACAAAACCAAATCCAATTCTTCAAACCCTTACACGATTCTGCATAAAACACAAACGAAAAAAATGAGAACCCACATGTGTTTTAAGTGACAGCTATATACCCATTTTTTTGTTTTTACCAAAAAAAAAAATTAAGGATATGCAAGAATGACATTTTTTTATTTTTACCAACGTTGGTAAATACTTACGCAAATATGATTGCTATGAAACAGACCCGGTTGCTATGAAATCAAATCTGGAAACCGACCCAGAAACAGATCCGAAAACATACCCGGTTGCTATGAAAATTTCTTCATACTGTCTTCATACTTCTATTCCTGCGAAAATTTCTTGATGGTTTGAAATGAAAACAAATCACGTTAGAGAAAGGTGAGAGAAAGTGAGAGAAAGTGATAAATCGTACCGAGAGAGAGAGAGAGAGAGAGAGAGAGAGAGAGAGAAATGTGAGAGAAAGTGAGCCGCGGAAGAGATAAGAGAGAGAGGCATGAATTTTGGGGTTTGTGTGGTATGAGAGAGTAACGGAGGGTATGTGTGAAATGAAAGAATAAGGTTACTTACCATTTTACTATTTTTTTGAATTTTGAGGAAGAGGGGAAGATAAATTTGAGTGTAGGAAAAGAGGGGGAACTCAAATGATATAGGGTTAAATTCGGTAGTGCAGGAAAAATATATTTCATGACATCATCGATCAAACTTATGACATACATAACTTTCTTGCTTTATATATATATATATATATATATATATATATATATATATATATATATATATATATATATATATATATATATATATTCACATCTCATATATATATAATATACTTTACACATCAAGTATATCCATATTTATATATCACACTATATAAGTATAATAACCATCCCTCAGAGCTATAACTCAAATGGATGCAGTCTCTCAATGCTATCATCTTCCAGGGAATTACTCACACATCATCCTGGGTACCAGCAGTCGGACTCTCACACCGACTTGGTATAAACCAAATCACAACGTAGGGGAAGCGATCATAGTTCCTCACCTGAAAGTAAAACTGAATCATACCCAAGATGTCTCACCCATGATAAATGTCACACAATATAAAAATGGACGCTATGACCTGGGGACTATACGCTCCCTGCTCCTCAAGGCCGGGGCCTCACCCACACTACGCAACTTTCCATGATAGCACTAGAGGGGTATGCTTCACATAAATATATCATTCACACATAGATATACTCACATCATATATATACTGTCTCTATACCCGTATATATATATATATATCACATCAAATTCGGCTATCATGCCTATCTCTTAGAGCATTAGCCTAAAATCCCGAATATACAAATTCGTATCAGTTCATAAGTATACACAACTTATTTTAATCCTGAATAATTCCTCGAATGTCGTTCATCCCAAACATTCCTAAAAGTTATACCCCAGATTTTAATCCCAATGATCCTAAGGGTCACACTTCACTCATTTAATCATCAAGAGGTTATCACACCCTATTTGGGATCCCCTAATATTTATCTCCATAAAACCATTCTCCTTTAATACTTTAAACCAAGGAAAGTTTTTCAATAACTCACAAGGCGAATCGATTCGCTTAAGGGCGAATCGATTCGCCTCTTGTCAAATCGATTTGAAAATGACGCTGTGTTACTATTCATATTATTCTCCAATTTCCTCCTTATTCCAACACTCAACCAACACAAGTCATATGGTTTCTACATCATCAACCATCAAAATAATCATCTACACACTATGATTTAACCAACACATCATTTACTTCATAGGATTCATCAAATTTAACAAGATTTAAATCCTAAATCCAATTAATACTACATTACACATATCTTCCAACATTTCACCAAAAATACCACCATTAACATGGATTTTAACCTAGATTTCATATGGAGTTCTAAACAAATCAATTTATATGAAGTCATTTTCGAAAAACTCATTTTTGAGCAAAAATCCAAAACCCCAAATCTTATAGTTTTCATCACCAACTATAGTATGAAAAATAAAGACACTTAATAGTTAAATAGAGTTAAAAACTTGACTCATTGGACAAATCCAACATCGCCGTGCCGAGATCCGCCAGAGCTTGGCTAAAAATCTCCCATTTTCTCCCTTTTCTTCTTCTCTTCTTATTTTCCTTCTTTCTTTTCTTTCTTTCCTTCTCTCGTGACTCAATAAGAGAGAAATGAGACTTATCCCTTATTAAACCCAAATTTGACTCGTATACTTAATTGTGAGTCCCTACTAGTCGAAAAATCTCCTGAACCCAAGCACTACCCCTGAATTCTTCATTTTGACTATTTCGGTCGTTTTGAAAACTACCATGCATTCGAAATCTCCATTCGAGTCACTTATAAAAAATTCACGTCTTAAACCCAACACATCTCCACATGTGATATCTGAATAAAATAACATCACCTATCCCTTTGCCCAATCGCGGCATGATATAATATAATCCAACTTCATTTACATATTCTCGTAAGTAAATACAACACGCATCAATATTAATCCATCACTCGCCAAATTAATATTTAACCTGCACTTCAAATTCCCTTTCACTTAAAATTCTCAAATCATTAAATTACACCAACTCATGTAATTTAAATATCCATAAAAGTACGGGGTATTACATTCTCCCCCCTTACAAGGGAATTTCATCCTCAAAATTCAAATAAGACCGATACTAAAACATAGGATCTGGAGCCACACACAACACCCTTTTGTACCCAAAATAAATCTCAAAGTAACATAAGGGTTACTCCACTACACACCCGCTAGTGGCACCCACCTGTCTAAAGACTTAAACACTATATCCCCAGTTTCAAGGCAAGCTTTTTCAATTTTCCTTCATACTGATATTCTTCATCAGTTATAATCTCTCACCTTAATAACGACACGTTACACATTATTCTTCTATCAACGACATCCGAGTAAAGCGATCCTATAAATCACTGGCTCTATCGCATCAATATTATTGGAAGGCCACACATCGCTGAGTGCCAGCTTCCTGTGTTCATCCCAACACAAAAATCCCTTCTTGAGAGAAACTGTAAGAACATCTGGCCACTCCTGTCAGTCCTTCAAATCTCGATTCATGACGACGTAATTCTTACGATGCTCAAAAGCCTCCCCAAAATAGTTTGTGGTTAATGCCCCTCTTAACAATGGACTCTATATCACATTCGATCCAAAAGTCTATTTATTCTCTCACCTCTAAACAACCAGATGGAGAATGACTAGGCTTTCCCACACAAAACCTTAATAAGCACCTTGTCCACAACAAACAGGTACGAGTGACTACATACAACTCTACCAATCAGTAATTTTGCCTTCTAATTACCGTACTATGCTTTACTTCAATTATAAGTTAGGTTAGTTGTGGAAGTAAACTAACCGCAGTGACTTCAAAATCATAATAATACCACTTCACTAGTCGTCAATCACCTCCCGTCTGCTCATCGGGCCATAGGTGACACGACTTGCCCAAAACAAGGCATCATCCCCACTGCTTCCCAAAAATCCCTATTGGAGGTGGGGTTCAAGGATCTCATCCTGATTTACAATAATATTGGGCGACACCTTGCACCGGTGTAATCCTTCTTTACCAACCTGTCTACTCCTTCCGTCACTGGAATAGTCGGCTTGATACAAAATTTCTTATGAGTGGTGCACCCGAAGATAATCTCACCGTGTCTCACCTAACACCAATTTCCACTTATAATATCTCACTTTAAGTGGTACTTTTGACTCCCCTTCTTTCCCTGGGGTACCAAAGTTTATGCCCGTGCACTTTTTGCCATAATGCGCATTTCTGGGCCCATTTGTCTTATAGATATTAACATTCTATCTACGCGCAAGCCATTCTTAACATTCAACTGAGTAGGACTTCTCTTCGTCTTCTCACAATAGTTAGATTTTCCTCTTCTCAAGAGATATCTTTATAAATGGCTTCCCACAGCCTTTCAACTCATCTCAGGTGTGCCAACTCTTATTACACACATATACTTGGATTATCTTCATTCTCACTAAACATTCAATCCATTATGCCATTCCACCTTATTTATAACTTCCCCATAGGCATTTATTCCACACATTTATTCCCACATCTTCCTATCTCGAACGATTTGAAATCAACTAACCAGGGCACCCAAACACCCTATAATCGGTGCCTATTTGCACAACACTGGAAACGTCACACACTTTCCTCAAAACTGGCCTCGCATTCTCGATGTGTCTATAACACATGGGTATTCTCAATCACCCCATAAAATCAAAATTTAATTCTCCTCGACATTGTTCCACCCTTCAAGTTGTGGTGAGAAGAAAAATTTTCAGTGCCCTCTCACCGCACTAACGACTCTACTGGCCTTATACGATATAATAGCTCTCTTCTCAGAGTGTTTTCTCTACACTTTTATTGATGAACGTGCAAAAATGATGCCCTAGCTTCCATCAATGTCTCTCTACTCACGATGTTTATTAAGATTCATGCGTATCTCATCATATAATAACATTCAGGCAAGGAACATTCCCCAATACTCTATCACTCAACATTGGCTGTAATCAAATTTCATAAGCCTCAAACACATAACCAAGACTCTCAAAATCCTATCCTTAGAAGTATAAATATAAATTTGAACTCCCATGTCTCTAAATGAGTGATATAACAATGCGCTTTCCCTATCACCAAATCCTGAGCGCTAAACAGAATAACGAGCTAAATCTCTCTGCTCGATAGTAAACCCCATGTACCTCAAATCACATCAATAAAGTCCCTACACACCGGGATAAAATATCTCGAGACAACCATACTCTCAAAAGTATCAATCATGATATAACATATATGCGAGCTCGACCCTCTTTCAGTTGAGACATCGCCAAAACCAACACATCCTGCCCTGGAATAACAAACACGATAGCCTTGCAATATTAGCCCACTATCGTTCTAACCTGTCCATACTTCATACTCGTATAACACATCACAAGATGAGTAATTTCAATAAAACATATACCAATATGCCTACACCCGCTTCCCCATGGATGGAACAAAAAATAACCCGTTATACCATGTAAATATATATTCATAACAATGTTATCAATATACACACTAAACTCGTCTCACACGTGAATATAGTGTTAATCAAGATACTGTGTCTCACTTGTGCCACACAAAGCATACCTCATTTACCCGAGTTTAAAACTCATTTCTCTACCTTGCCAAATCGCCCTGGATGCTCAAATGATTCCCGGATATGACACGTTTGTCCGCACAGAACCAAAAACTATCTTAATTATTACCCCAGTAAGGCACCATACTCTTGTCCCTTTACTCGCTTCGGGCAAAAATAATGTATGTGGTCCTACTCTCCACATAAAAATATCCCTTCATATAATCCACTTATCTTCGTCCATGCTAGCCGTATCAGGGTTGTCCTTCTCTCGGACCTTGGTAGCCTCGACCCTGACGGCCACCCTCATTGTTCCCTTAGCTCCACTGGCCCTAAGGAACACACTGCTGGCTTTAACATCCCTAACCAAATCCATCTTCACTCTGTAGGAATTCAGCTATCTGAATCATTTAAATGGGTCCCCTGATGGGTCTTCCCCTACAGTGTTTCACTAGAACTGTTACATCCAGTCTTACTCCCTGACTAAATTCTCCAACGCTTTTAGCTACCTTCACATATAAGCACTAATATTTCATTGTCAAAACACGACATAATCGCCATCTTCTTCGACCCTCCAAGAAGAATTTCCCCTAAGTGCTGGCGACTCCACTCATGAGTCCATTACTCACTTAAGGACTCTTTTCTCCATTATACCTACCTCGTCGGGTATAAAGTTCGCTAGACAAGGCCTCTATCCAGCCCTCATGTGATAAGTTCAGAATTTCATCCACATCTCTTTCTGAACAAAAGATTAAGGAGCTTGCAATCAAACCGTACCTAAAATCCTTTCATTGGCATAATATTTCACTTTTGGGTATACCACACCCTGCTATAAGCCAAAGCCTCTGGGTATCTAACATTCGTTGGCTACACACATCGCATTTACAAAAATTCTAACGGGTGGTAACTCTCTCCCATTATAACCACGTTGGGTGAGTCTAGTTTAGAACCACTTTCTGCTATAATGGTACAACAATATATGCTGCACCCTAGCAGTCCTTATAGCCTCATCTTCCCTAGAAACAATAGGGATGACCTCGACTACGATCATCTTCCCCAAAATATTCTTCAACTTCAACTGAGCCTCGCCTCCTGCTGTTCTCACAATGTCCCCTCACTCGTCGTGCTTCGTTGTTCGGCATACAAAGCACACTCGAATGTGTATAAGATTTACTGTAATTATATATTATGGCAGGAGAACAAAATCTCACCATAGGAATCAACAATCCTAAGCATAGGGATCTATATCAAATAGAAAGCAATGCTGGAAATATTGTACGTCCGCACAGATTCCTAAAGACACTAGAACCTGATGCTCTGATACCATCCGTGACACCCCGCCTAGTAAAATACCAGGTGATCAGTCCTATATCAAATTAAACTAGAATTTCATATGGTGTAATTCTCAGCATCACTGTCAAAAACCATTTAATTACTAATAACCTATTAGTACCGGTGTGAAATTTTAAACTTTCTAATCGTTTTAACTAAAATACACAAGTAAACTCATTCATACAAGGATAAGAAAAACAAGTGAAATGAATAAATAATAACCGATAACTCTCGATAAATATTTATACTGCCATATCGAATTAGCATAAAATAAAAATGCCGAAAATAAATTAAAAAACAACAGTTGGGAAACATGCCCGAATATAACTCATAATACCTCCTATCTAGATTACAAGGAGAGAAGCGTCAATACAATTTCCTGCCAACATCCACAGCTGCGGCACCTACATCTGACTCGAAAGAATAGTCATCCAGGCGTCCCTGTGTTTGGACACCTAAAAAGTATAACACAGGAGAAGAAAAAGAAAATACAGATACAGGTCAGAGCCCGGGTTTTGAAAAATATTTTTTTTGCAAGTGCTTAACATACTTTAATATTTAAAATATGATATTCTCCATATTTAAAGTGGTGTCGCACTCACATTAGATACCCTTCACCTCTCATCTAAGACCTAACGCATGTATTTTAACACCCTACTTATGCTACCCATCCTAACTAGTGTTTCTCCAAAACCTCTAAATCAACTTACATTATTTCATACCTCGCGTATATAATATCTTGATATTTCGCACTAGCTTACGCATTATAATTCTCACTTATGATTTACTCGATCATTATGAATAACTTTTACTAGTTATTTTACATAAATCACATTTTAGTGTTATTATCTCGTATATAATATTCTCATCTTTATATACGTAAATCACATATTTTATTCTGGATTTTATACTCTCGGATGATCCAGAATTTATTCTACAATTCATTCATTATTCTGTTCGTATATATATATATATATATATATATATATATATATATATATATTCACATATCATATCCATACTTATATATCACACTATATAAGTATAATAACCATCCCTCAGAGCTATAACTCAAATGGATGCAGTCTCTCAATGCTATCATCTTCCAGGGAATTACTCACACATCATTATGGTTACCAGTGCTCGGACACTCACACTGATTTAGTATAAACCAAATCACAATGTAGGGAAAGCGGTCATAGTTCCTCACCTGAAAGTGAGACCGAATCATACCCAAGACGTCTCACCCATGATTAATGTCACATAATATAAAAATGGACGCTATGACTTGGGGACTATACGCACCCTACTCCTCAAGCCATGGGTCTCACCCACATTGCGCAACTTTCCATGATAGCACTAGAGGGGTATGCTTCACATAAATATATCATTTATACACAAATATGCCCCTAATCACATCAAATATATACTATCTCTATACACGTATTATATATCACATCAAATCCGGCTTTCATGACTATATCTCGGGGCATTAGCCTAAAATCCCGAATATACAAATTCATATTAGTTCATAAGTATACACACAACTTATTTTAATCCCATAAGTATTCACTCACTTATGATATAATTATCACCTTCATTATTTTCGAATAGTAGCTTATCACGTCTAGCTTATATTCTTAAATCATACTACTCGCACCTTAGGATTTATTCATCTATATATATATAAATATATAAATTCTACACTCATAAATATATATGTACGAACCCGCCGAATAATTCCTCGAATGTCGTTTGTCCCAAACATTCCTAAAATTTATACCCCAGATTTTAATCCCACTAATCCCAAGGGTCACCCATCACTCATTTAATCATCTATAAGTCCTCACACTCTATTTAGGATCCCCTAATATTTATATCCATAAACCATTCTCCTTTAATCCTTAAAACCAAGGAAATTTTTTCAATAACTAACAAGAGGAATCGATTCGAAAATGACGCTGTGTTACTATTAACCTTCTTCTCCAATTTCGTCCTTATTCCAACTCTCAACCAACACATGTCTTATGGTTTCTACATCATCAACCTTCAAAATAATCATCTACACACTATGATTTAACCAACACATCAATTACTTCATGGGATTCATCAAATTTAATAATATTAAACCCTAAATCCAATTAATACTGGATTACACATATCTTCCAGCATTTCCCCCAAAATACCACCATTAACATGGGTTTTAACCTTGATTTCTTATAGAGTTGTCAACACATCAATTTTATGAAATCATTTTCGAAAAACCCATTTTTGTGCAAAAATCCCAAACCCCAAATCTTATAGTTTTCATCACCAACTATAATATGAACAATTAACACACTTAATAGTTAAATCAAGTTAAACACTTGCCTCGTTGGATAAAACCGACGTCATCCTGCCGGGATCCATCGGAGCATGGATGAAATTCTCCCCCTTTTCTCCCTTTTCTTCTTCGTTTCTTCTTTTCCTTATTTCTTTTCTTTCTTTCCTTTTCTCGTAACTTAGTAAGAGTGAAATGAGACTTATCCCTTATTAAATACAAATTTGAATCGTATACTCAATTGCGAGTCCCTACTAGTCCAAAAATCCTCGGATCCTAAACACTACCCCAAGTACTTCATTGTGACACCCCGCCTAATAAAATACCGGGCGATCACTCCTATATCAAATTAAAACAGGAGTCTCATATGGTTCATTCTTAGCATCACTGTCGAAAACTAATTTAATTACTAATATCCTGTTAGGCCGGCGTCAAAATTTCAATTAGCTAATCTTTTTAACCAAACCATTCAAATAAAACAATTACAACAGTTTACATGCAGCAACTGAAATGAAATAAAATAAAATAACTGAACACTCGGTACAATAATATAACCAAATCGAATGCCGCACTAACACTACACCAAAAATAGGAATCTGGCACAGTTTAAAATTGTGCCAGATCAAATCTGGCACGGTTTTGAACTGTGCCAGAATCAGGTGTTCCAAAATGACAATTTTTTTCTGGCACGGCTCAAAAGTGTGCCAGATTTGGCCAAACAGGAACATTTCTGGCACACTTTTAAACTGTGCCAGAATTTGATATTTCTGGCACACTTTTGGCACAGTTTTTAACTGTGCCAGATTCAGCACAGTTTAAAAAAATTTGGCACACTTTTAAACTGTGCCAGAATTTGATATTTTTGGCACACTTTTGGCACAGTTTTTAACTGTGCCAGATTCAACATAGTTTAAAATTTTTTGTCACAGTTCAAAACCGTGCCAAAATATGATACACTTTTGCCACGGTTTTGAACTGTGCCAAATTTTTTATAAAAAAAAAAAATTAATTATTTGAAAGCACAAAATTCACAAATTAATAATATTGCACATTGTTAATAAACTAATGTACATACAAACTTCAAAATATTACAAGTCCTTAACAGTTCACGGGCCCAAAAAAAATTGGGCAGAGTTTCCTCTACTTTCTAGACATTCCAAAACCTGCTAATACAAAACCTTCCTAACATAAAGCCCGCACGGCCAGTAAATATAACAATTAACTTACAAAAGCCCGCACGAAAATAAAAGTCAACAATAAAACAATAAAAGGCCGCATGGCCATGATACAAAAAAATGGAATCATGAATAAACCCCTTATTGTAAACCATTCAGTTCTCTGTGTGTTCCACCTGAATATATGCCAACGATAAACTGTTATCCTGCAAAAAAAATAGGATACAAAAAAGATACGATATAAGTAACCCACTAATTTACGATTTTTTTTTACTCAAACTAAAAAATTACATATAGGAGTGGAAATTATCGTCATATTCTCAAACTGGGAGACCCGGGACTATGCGGCCACTTCCTACAAGTTACATTGGTCCCGTGCGAGGTGTTCGTGCCTCCTACGGGATCGTTTGGGGGCTGGTTGGGGTTTTCACCCTTTAACGGTTTGTTTTTAAGTCTAAGTGTGATTTTTACAAATTATCATCATATTCTCAAACCGGGAGACCCGAGACTATGCGGTTAGTTCCTACAAGTTACATTGGTCCCGTGCGAGGTGTTCGTGCCTCCTACGGGGTCGTTTCTGGACGGGTTTGGGTTTTCACCCTTTAACGACTTATTTTTAAGTCAAAGTGTGATTTTTGCAAATTATCGTCATATTCTCAAACCGAGAGACCCGAGACTACGCGGCCAGTTCCTACAAGTTACATTGGTCCCGTGCGAGGTGTTCGTGCCTCCTACGGGGTCGTTTGGGGGCTGGTTTGAGTTTTCACCCTTTAACGACTTATTTTTAAGTCTAAGTGTGATTTTTGCAAATTATTGTCATATTCTCAAACCGGGAGACCCCCGGGACTATGTGGGCAGTTCGTACAAGTTACATTGGTCTCGTGCGAGGTGTTCGTGCCTCCTACGGGGTCGTTTGGGGGCCGGTTTGGGTTTTCACCCTTTAACGGCTTGTTTTTAAGTCTAAGTGTGATTTTTGCAAATTATCGTCATATTCTCAAATCGGGAGACCCGTCCGGGACTACGCGGTCAGTTCTTACAAGTTATATTGGTCCCGTGCGAGGTGTTCGTGCCTCCTACGGGGTCGTTTGGTGGCTGATTTGGGTTTTCACCCTTTAATGGCTTGTTTTTAAGTCTAAGTGTGATTTTTGCAAATTATCGTCATATTTTCAAACCGGGAGACCCGGGGCTATGCGACCAGTTCTTACAAGTTACATTGGTCCCGTGCGAGGTGTTCGTGCCTCCTACGGGGTCGTTTGGGGGTTGGTTTGGGTTTTCACCCTCAAACGGCCTTTTTTTAAGTCTAAGTCTGATTTTTGTAAATTATCATCATATTCTCAAATCGGGAGACCCCCGGGACTACGCGGTCAGTTCCTACAAGTTAGATTGGTCCCGTGTGAGGTGTTCGTGCCTCCTAAGGCGTCATTTGGGGGATGGTTTGGGTTTTCACCCTTTAATGGCTTGCTTTTAAGTCTAAGTGTGATTTTTGAAAATTATCATCATATTCTCAAATCGTGAGACCCGGGACTACGCGGCCAGTTCCTACATCTTACATTGGTCCCGTGCGAGGTGTTCGTGCCTCCTACGGGGTCGTTTGGGGGCTGGTTTAGGTTTTCACCCTTTAACGGCTTGTTTTTAAGTCTAACTGTGATTTTTGCAAATTATAGTCATATTCTCAAACCGAGAGACTATGCGGCCAGTTCCTACAAGTTACATTGATCCTGTGCGAGGTGTTTGTGCCTCCTACGGGGCCGTTTGGGGGCTGGTTTGGGATTTCACCCTCAAACGACCTTTTTTAAAGTCTAAGTGTGATTTTTTCAAATTATCGTCATATTCTCAAACCGGGAGACCCGGGAATATGCGGCCAGTTCCTACAAGTTGCATTGGTCCCGTGCGAGGTGTTAGTGCCTCCTACGGGGTCATTTGGGGGATGATTTGGATTTTCACCCTTTAACGACTTGTTTTTAAGTCTAAGTGTGATTTTTGATAATTATCACCATATTCTCAAACCGAGAGACCCGGCCGGGACTACGCGGCCAGTTCCTACAAGTTACATTGGTCTCGTGCGAGGTGTTCGTGCCTCCTTCGGGTCGTTTGCAGACGAGTTTAGGTTTTTACCCTTTAACGGCTTGTTTTTAAGTCTAAGTGTGATTTTTTTGCAAATTATCATCATATTCTCAAGCCGGGATACCCGGGACTACGCGGTCAGTTCCTATAACTTGCATTGGTCCCGTGCGAGGTGTTCGTGCCTCCTACGGGGTCATTTGGAGGCTGGTTTGGGTTTTCACCCTTTAATGGCTTATTTTTAAGTCTAAGTGTGATTTTTGTAAATTATCGTCATATTCTCAAACCGGGAGACCCGGGACTATGCGACCAGTTCCTACAAGTTACATTGGTCCCGTGCGAGGTGTTCGTGCCTCCTACGGGGACGTTTGGGGGTTGGTTTGGGATTTCACCCTCAAACGGCCTTTTTTTAAGTCTAAGTGTGATTTTTTCAAATTATCGTCATATTCTCAAACCGGGAGACCCGGGACTATGCGCCGGTTCCTACAAGTTGCATTGGTCCCGTACGAGGTGTTCGTGCCTCCTACGGGGTCATTTGGGGGCTGGTTTGGGTTTTCACCCTTTTATGGGTTGTTTTTAAATCTAAGTGTGATTTTTGCAAATTATCGTCATATTCTCGAACCGGGAGACCCGGGACTATGCTGTCAGTTCCTACAAGTTACATAGACTAGTTTGGGTTTTCACCCTTTAGTGGCTTGTTTTTAAGTCTAAGTGTGATTTTTGCAAATTATCGTCATATTCACAAACCGGAGACCCGGGACTACGCGGCCAGTTCTTGCAAGTTACATTGGTCTTGTGCGAGGTGTTCGTGCCTCCTACGGGGCCGTTTGGGGGCTGGTTTTGGTTTTCACCCTCAAACGGGTTGTTTTTAAGTCTAAGTATGATTTTTACAAATTATCGTCATATTCTCAAATCGGGAGATCCGGGACTACGCGGCCAGTTCCTACAAGTTACATTGGTCCCGTGCGAGGTGTTCGTGCCTCCTACGGGGTCGTTTGCGGGTTGGTTTTGGTTTTCACCCTTTCACGGCTTGTTTTTAAGTCTAAGTGTGATTTTTGCAAATTATCGTCATATTCTCAAACCGAGAGACCCCCGGGACTATGCTGTCAGTTCCTACAAGTTACATTGGTCCCGTGTGAGGTGTTCGTGCCTCCTACGGGGTTGTTTGTGGACGGGTTTAGGTTTTCACCCTTTAACGGCTTGTTTTTAAGTCTAAGTGTGATTTTTGCAAATTATCGTTATATTCTCAAACCAGGAGACTCGGGACCACGCGGTCAGTTCCTACAAGTTACATTGGTCCCGTGGTGTTCATGCCTCCTACGGGGTCGTTTGAGGGCTGATTTGGGTTCTCACCCTTTAATGGCTTGTTTTTAAGTCTAAGTGTGATTTTTGCAAATTATCGTCATATTCTCAAACCGGGAGACCCGGGACTATGCGGCCAGTTCCTATAAATTATATTGGTCCCGTGCGAGGTGTTCGTGCCTCCTACGGGGCCGTTTGGGGGCTGGTTTGGGATTTCACCCTCAAACGGCCTTTTTTTAAGTCTAAGTGTGATTTTTTCAAATTGTCATCATATTCTCAAATCGGGAGACCCGGGACTATGCGTCCAGTTCCTACAAGTTGCATTGGTCCCGTGCGAGGTGTTCGTGCCTCCTACGGGGTCATTTGGGGGCTGGTTTAGGTTTTCACCCTTTTACGGGTTGTTTTTAAATCTAAGTGTGATTTTTGCAAATTATCGTCATATTCTTAAACCGGGAGACCCGGGACTATGCGGTCCGTTCCTACAAGTTACATAGACTAGTTTGGGTTTTCACCCTTTAACGGCTTATTTTTAAGTCTAAGTGTGATTTTTGCATATTATCGTCATATTCACAAACCGGGAGACCCGGGACTACCCGGCCAGTTCTTGCAAGTTACATGGCGAGGTGTTCGTGCCTCCTACGGGGCCGTTTGGGGGCTTGTTTTGGTTTTCACCCTCAAACGGTTTGTTTTTAAGTCTAAGTGTGATTTTTACAAATTATCGTCATATTCTCAAATCGGGAGATCTGGGACTACGCGGCCAGTTCCTACAAGTTACATTGGTCCCGTGCGAGGTGTTCGTACCTCCTACGGGGTCATTTGCGGGTTGGTTTGGGTTTTAACCCTTTCACAGCTTGTTTTTAAGTCTAAGTGTGATTTTTGCAAATTATCGTCATATCTCAAATCGGGAGACCCCCGGGACTATGCTGTCAGTTCCTACAAGTTACATTGGTCCCGTGCGAGGTGTTCGTGCCTCCTACGGGGTCGTTTGTGGACGAGTTTAGGTTTTCACCCTTTAACGACTTGTTTTTAAGTCTAAGTGTGATTTTTTGCAAATTATCGTCATATTCTCAAACCAGGAGACTCGGGACTACGCGGTCAGTTCCTACAAGTTACATTGGTCCCGTGCGAGGTGTTCGTGCCTCCTACGGGGTCGTTTGGGGGCTGATTTGGGTTCCCACCCTTTAATGGCTTGTTTTTAAGTCTAAGTATAATTTTTGCAAATTATCTTCATATTCTCAAATCGGGATACCCGGGACTACGCGACCAGTTCCTACAAGTTACATTGGTCCCGTACGAGGTGTTCGTGCCTCCTACGGGGTCGTTTGCGGGTTGGTTTGAGTTTTCACCCTTTCACGGCTTGTTTTTAAGTTTAAGTGTGATTTTTGCAAATTATCATCATATTCTCAAATCGAGAGACCCCCGGGACTATGCTGTCAGTTCCTACAAGTTACATTGGTCCCGTGTGAGGTGTTCGTGCCTCCTACGGGGTTGTTTGCGAACGAGTTTAGGTTTTCACCCTTTAACAGCTTTTTTTTAAGTCTAACTATGATTTTTGCAAATTATCGTCATATTCTCAAGCCGGGAGACCCGGGACTACGCGGTCAGTTCCTACAACTTACATTGGTCCCGTACGAGGTGTTCGTGCCTCCTACGGGGTCGTTTGGGGGCTGGTTTGGGTTTTCACCCTTTAATTTCTTGTTTTTAAGTCTAAGTGTGATTTTTGCAAATTATCATCATATATTCTCAAATCGGGAGACCCGGGACTATGTGTCCAGTTCCTACAAGTTACATTGGTCCCGTGCGAGGTATTCGTGCCTCCTACGGGGTCGTTTGGGGGCTGGTTTGGGTTTTCACCCTTTAATTTCTTGTTTTTAAGTCTAAGTGTGATTTTTTCAAATTAGCGTCATATTCTCAAATCGGGAGACCCGGGACTATGCGGCCAGTTCCTACAAGTTGCATTGGTCCCGTGCGAGGTGTTCGTGCCTCCTACGGGGTGATTTGGGGGCTGGTTTGGGTTTTCACCCTCAAACGGTCTTTTTTTAAGTCTAAGTGTGATTTTTGCAAATTATCGTCATATTCTCAAACCGGGAGCCCCGGGACTACGCGACCAGTTCCTGCAAGTTAAATTGGTCCCGTGCGAGGTGTTCGTGCCTCCTACGGTGTCGTTTATGGGCTTGTTTGGGTTTTCACCCTTTCACGGCTTATTTTTAAGTCTACGAGCACATGCACACACGCGCCCCCTGCCCCGTCTCATTCACTTTGTTATTTTTGGTTTCAAAATCAAGGTTAGATCACCTTGATTTATAATCTAGGTTTGTTATAAACTACAACGGTTTTGCCCACATTCGGTTTTGACCAAAAACCAATAATTGGTTTCCATCTTATACGCCATCATTTTAACCATTGAATCACCCACAGTTTTTGACCCCTGGTTTTTTTTACTGAAATGAAAAGCAGCTCTTCCCTTTTACTAAACGACTTCGTTTTCTCCAGGGACTCACATTTTTCAAATGGTAAAATACTTATTCCTATATAATGCTCACGGTTTTGATTTAATCGCTAAAAGTTGTGCTACAGGTGTCGATGAAATTAGCTATTGTTATGTGTTTCTTTGGCACTCATTGGATTGAAAAGAATATCTAGGACTGTTTTTTTTATGCTGGCCTGTACAATGTTGGAAATAGCTATTGTCGATCAATATATATATATATATATATATATATATATGCATTTTCATATATATGCAATCTGCATATATATGCATATGCTACATATATATGCAACATCTTCATATATATGCAGTGGCATATATATGCAATCTGCATATATATGTAGTTGCATATATATGCAGATATTTGCATATATATACAATCTGCATATATATGAAGCTGCATATATATGCAGATATCTACATATATATGCAGATTGCATATATATGCCACTGCATATATATGCAGATGCTGCATATATATGCAACTGCAACTGCATATATATACTGCATATAGCTGTAGATAAACTATTTATCTCATTCTCTCAATGTTAATGTCTAGACTATATGTTCATTTTGTTCCATCACTTTACATAAATAAATTGGAAATTAGTATGTGTTTAATTCATCGGTTCTAGAGTGATTCGTTTGTTCAGATGTGTATTGTGATTAGTAAGTGTTTACTTTAAGTTTGCGGGTTTCAAATATTTACTATTTGAGATTCTTAAATTGACTATTATATTGAGTGTTCAAAACAATATCCTTTTCATTTGGTACTCTACCTCTAATATGATCTCTTCCTCACGTCTTTTTTCATTAGTTAATTTCTTTATTATTTTTACCTTTTTAAAGGTGGGTTTTGTCACCCAATGGCTCGCACTATCGATTTCAGGTACCTGGATGAAGGATTTGGGGGAAAATGCGTTGGGTCTATTGTTTTACGTTTTCACCCTGCGATGGCATGTTTTTGTGCTTAACTCTAATTTTTTACAAATTTACGTCGTACACTCAAACCGGGAGTGCCGTGACTACGCGGTCGGTTCCTACGAGTCACATCGATCCCGTGCGAGGCGTTCATGCCTCTACGGGATTTTTTTTGTGTTGTTTTACGTTTTCACCCTTCGATTGGATGTTTTTATGCTTAAATCTAAATATTTTGCAAATTTACATCGTACACTCAAACTGGGAGCCCCGTGACTACGCGGTCGGTTCCTATAAGTCGCATTGATCCCGTGCGAGGTGTTCGTGACTACGCCTGTCTCATTCTGGAATGTTTATTAGTTTTTTTACGTTTTTATTCACCAATGTTCAATTTTCAAATGTTGTATGCTCGCCTTAATCAATTTAGAACACTTACTTATTTCATAAATTTTTGAAAAGACAAGACTGTGTGATAATTGATTAACTTCGCAAATTTCTAAAATATCACACTCATTTAATTTCAGCCTCTAAACATGCATCTAAAGTGCAAGTGTCAACCCATAGACAAATAAAGCAAGCGACACAAAGTTAAGAAAAAAAATCCCCGAAGGGCAAAACCTTTTATTTCTAGAACTTTGAATAATTTACAAGACCATTGACTTACATACAACCTGATAATCGCCCTCAAGTGTAACACACGGTGTTGATACCAAAATTAGTATGCTGATGTGGACGAATAATAAGAAGACACGTGTCAATCTACAATAGCAACGAGGAAGATTGTTTCCCCGACCAACATACTCACTCCAAGCAACAAGTATACTCCGAGGAACACCAACCCTCCGAGGAACTCTTATCTTCCGAGGAGCTCCAATATTCCGAGGAACTCTAATGCTCCAAGGTACTTTTGGACGACGAGCAACTAAGGCGGTTCGAGCTGCACCTCGACCACAGCATTAATTGCCAGATAATCAACAGTTCAACTAATCATTGAATGCTTATCATCTTGACGCGCACGTTTGAAGAACATTAAATGAATTACCCTTTCATATGTGTATCATTTAATGTAACACCCTTTCATGTACAGCCTAAGGGCTATAAATACCTTGTATCACCCTCATTCAAAGGGACCGGAATTTCTTGATAGCACTTGTAATCGAGAATTCTCAAACACTCAGCAATAACATAATAGTGGACGTAGGCCATTCGTATAAGGCTGAACCACTTTAAAATCTTTTGTCTTATTTATTTATCTGTGATTAAATAATTAGAGTAATCTAGTTTTTTACATCAACAGATTGGCGCCGTCTGTGGGAATCGATTGTTATTATCGTTTTTCACCAAAAATCATTCATCATCAATGGCGGATAATCCAGAATCTAGCAATCGAAACGCTGGAAATGCTGGAAATCCTCCAAATCCCTCTACACCTCCAGATCTGGCCGAAATTATGACGAATCTGGCTCAAGGACAAACCGCCATGCAAGACACAATGAGGCAACTCATACAAACCCTTCATGGCGGTGCACCTGCACGTTCAGGACAGTGAAGTGGTCAGAGGCAAACTTATTTACTTTCTTCACGATCCAGGCATACTGAGTCATATCGTAATGAGGAGTCTGATGATTTCTCTTATCAACCTGGGCGAACTTCATCAATAAGGGCTACAGATACTGATCAACGTATCACTCTCTCTCCAGAAAGACCCAGCGCCTTAGAAAGACTGAGTAGGGTGTCTCCTTCCAGTCGATTAGGCCCTTGGAGGAATAGGAGTCCACCTAAGACCATGTCGAGGAGTTTTCGACAACCGTCAGATCTAAGAGAAGGATCAACACAATCACGACCAGTTGCTCGTCAAGATAAATCTCAAGAGGCTACTTCAGAACGATCTATTGCTCGAACCAATAGGCCCGAGGAAGGAAATGAAGCGTGGAAAGGGTCCCTTCAGCGATTGGAGGATAGATGGGGAGAAATGGCTAGGGCGAAGAATCCCCTACAACGAACTTTTGTTCAAGGGACACCTTTTGTCCAGGCCATTATGAATTTTCCTACACCGTCAAAGTTTAAAGCACCTGTAGTGACCCCTAAATATGATGGAAAGACAGATCCTGTTCTTCATATAGAGCAATATCAAGCTGCCGCCGATATCTATGCTGTCCCCGACGAGATGAGATGCAGAGCGTTCTCAGGAACTCTTACTAGAGCTGCCCAGATATGGTACAACAATCTTCCTCGGGGTAAGATTTCAACTTTCTTTCAGTTGGCCGAGTTATTCATCGGTAGTTTCTATTTTGGAGCAAAGCCAGTAAAACGAGTAGCACACTTGCTAAGTGTTAGACAAAAATTTGGTGAGAGTACTACAGATTACATAACTCGTTTCAATAACGAAAAGCTAGAAGTTATAGATTATGAGGAGAAGACAGCAATCACCGCCTTGATGAGTGGATTATTGCCTAATAAGTTGTATTACACCTTGGCGAAAGATCCACCTAAAACTATGTCAGAGTTGATGGCAAAAGCGGCCAAAATCATGAATGCCGAGGAAGCTATGGCTGCAAAGAAGAGTATAGATAAAGACACCAAGGTGGACGTCGACAAGTCTAAAAATAAAGAGCATAAGGGCAATGGTGGCGACAAGCGTTCCAGAAATTATAAGTCATCATGGGAAGTCCTGAAGAAATTCGATAATTATACTCCCTTGAAAATGGGTATTAATCATGTCTTGGAAGAAATCAAGAATAGCGAGGAAGTAAAGTGGCCGAAGAAACTGAGGTCAGATCCTGATGCGAGGAACAGGGACAAATATTGCGAGTTCCACAAAGATCATGGCCATATGACTAAAAATTGCATAGCTCTTCAGAACGAGATTGAAACACTCATCCGAAGAGGAAAGCTAGCAAAATATGTTGATCGGGGAGGTGAAAGAAGAAATAATGATCGAACTAGAGAGAGGTCTAGATCTCCTCGTCGAGCAGAGGAGAAAAAGAAGAGAGACCACGAAGATGATGCCGAGGATGACCCCGATCTTCCCAAGAAACCAAGGTAGCCAGAACGAGAGGTATTTTCCATACGTTTTGGGACATTTGATTGTAATGTTATTACTGGAGGAGATGCAGGAGGAGGATATCTTACTGCAGAAAGAAAAGCTTACCTCGGAGAGGCACAAGCTTGCTCGTATATTCAGTGAATAAATTTGGCCGAGGAGGATCGTCCGAGGAAGGTGAATAAAGAGAAGCTGGTTATTGGCTTTTCAAAAAATGACCTGGCAGGTGTTCTTTACCCTCACGACGACCCTTTGGTGATCAAAATGAGGATGAAAGAAGTAGTGATTTCAAGGGTGCTGGTAGACAATGGCAGTTCGACAGACATTATATACTATTCATGCTTTGACAATTTAAATTTGAAGTTATCTCAATTGGAGCCTTATCACAGACCTCTTCTGGGTTTTTCTGGCGAGAAAGTTTTTCCACTTGGGACGATCAAGTTGGATATATTCATTGGAACTTGGCCTGCTTGTCGAACAGAAAGAATACGCTTCTTTGTGATGGATAAGAATGTGCAGTCAGCCTACAACATCATCATGGGAAGAGTTGGTTTGAAGAAGTTCGAAGCAGTCCCATCTACAGTACATCAATGTTTAAAATTCCCAATAAATTTCGGAGTGGGAGTGGTGAAAGGTGATCAAAAAGTAGCTCGAGAATGCTATTATTCGTCTGCCGAGCAAGAGGAACTTGAAGAATCAAGGAAAAAGACTACTACTTACCAGGTGGAGGAAAGTACGAAAATTGAAACACTTGATCCAAGAGATGAATCCCAACTTGTAAAAGGACAAGTGGTAGAATCTACAGAAAATGTTATTCTGGACGACGAACACCCTGAACGAGTAACCCAGGTAGGTTCATCGTTGGATGCTTCAATAAAACAGGAATTGATAACTTTCTTGAGAAACAGAAAGAAAACTTTTGCGTGGAGTCATGAAGACATGCCAGGAATAGATCCAAACTTCTTATGTCATGAGCTCAATGTGAATAAGGAGATCAAGCCTGTAAAGCAGAGAAGAAGGGTATTTAGCCCCGAGAAGAATCAAGCTATTCAAGAGGAGGTCGACAAGCTCCAGAAAGCCCAATTCATTGAAGATGTGAAGTATCCGGACTGGTTGGCAAATGTGGTGATGGTAAAAAAGAAAAACAATAAATGGAGAATGTGTGTTGATTTCACTGATCTCAACAAGGCTTGCCCAAAGGATCACTTCCCATTGCCCAGAATTGACCAACTAGTGGATGCTACCTCGGGGCACGAGCTACTCAGTTTCATGGATACTTACTCTGGATACAACCAGATCAAAATGAAACCTGAAGACAGGGAAAGCACTTCTTTTATTACCCCTAGGGGAACTTATTGTTATAATGTTATGCCTTTTGGTTTGAAAAATGCAGGAGCGACATACCAGCGACTGATGAATAAGGTTTTTGCCGAACAAATCAGTTGCAATATGGAGGTCTATGTCGACGATATGCTGACAAAGAGCAAGAAAGATGCTGATCATCTAGTTGACTTAGGTCAGACCTTTGATCAACTGGATAAATACCAGATGAAGCTCAACCCGATGAAGTGCACCTTTGGAGTACGAGAAGGAATGTTCCTCGGGTACATCGTCAACCAGCGAGGCATTGAGGCAAATTCAGCAAAGATCAAAGCTCTTTTAGGGTTGCGATCTCCAACGACGAAGAAAGAAGTGCAGAGTCTTACAGGACGAGTTGCAGCGCTCAATAGATTTGTATCTCTAGCAAATAATAGGTGCCTTCCATTCTTCAAAACACTCCGAAAAACTTTCGAGTGGAATGATGAATGTGAAAAAGCCTTTCAAGACTTGAAGAAATATCTGGGAACACCTCCATTGCTGTCCAGACCAGTGATGGGAGAAAAGTTATACTTATACCTGGCAGTATCAGAAAATGCGGTCAGCTCGGCATTGATCAGATTGGATAATGGAGTCCAAAAGCTAATTTATTACACAAGTAAGGCTTTCCGAGGTGCAGAGATCAGGTACCCAAAGTTGGAAAAATTGGCATTGGCATTAATTGAAGAAAGTAGAAGAATGAGGCCATATTTTCAGGCCCATACCATCATCGTGTATACCGACATGCCATTAAGACAAGCCCTTCATAAGACAGAAAAGTCAGGAAGACTGATGTACTGGGCAATAGAGCTCGGTGAATATGATATTGTGTATGAACCCAGATCATCCTTAAAAGGGCAAGCAGTAACAGACTTTATAGCAGAGTTTACATATCCTGATACCCCCGAGGAACAAAAGTTGCTCGCTGACCAACCTGTGGATGTTACAGGGTCAACAGACATGAGTCCAGACCAACTCCGGTTGGTAAAAGGTCTTGTGGATGTAGAAAGATCATCAAATTCAAACCCAGACCAACTACGGTTGGTAAAAGGGCGAGAAGAGATGGTCGACGAGGAGCGAAAGATATCAGGGGAGGATGAAACAAAACAGCAAATATTTCACCGAGGAACATTGTCAGATAAGAATTTTGAAGACGAGTTACCTACGTGGAGATTGTATGTAGATGGGTCATCTTGTACAACAGGTTGTGGAGCAGGGATTGTTTTGAACACCCCAGATGAGATTGACGTGGAATATGCCTTACGATTCCAATTCAAAGCTTCCAATAATGAGGCTGAATATGAAGCCTTAATAGCAGGTCTTAATTTAGCAAAGATTATGGAAGCACAACAAGTGATGGTATTCAGTGATTCCCAATTAATTGTGAATTAGATAATGGGAACGTATGCAGTTAAAGGAGAACTAATGGTCAAGTATCATGCAAAGGCGATGGAGTTGTTGGCAGAATTTGATGCCATTCAGTTAATCAGAATACCAAGAATGGAGAATGCACAAGCAGACGCACTGGCCCGACTAGCATCAGCTACTCGTACCGAGTTGCGAAGAACGATACCAATTGAGGTGTTAGAAATTCGAAGCATAGATGAAAGCTTGACGATGAATGTTATTTCCCTTGATTTAGGACCATCTTGGATGGATCCCATCAGGGCATATGTCGAGGAAGGAGAATTATCGGAGGACAAGATCGCTGCCAAGAAATTGAAGTTTAAAGCTGCTCGGTATGTACTAACTAATGGTGTTTTGTATAGACGAGGAATTTTGGCAGGCTTGCAAAGATGTGTACATCCCTCCGAGGTGAAAGAATTGATTGAAGATATCAATGAAGGGTCCTGTGGAGCCCATGTAGCAGGTCGAACACTTTTGCAAAGGGTGATGACGCAGGGATATTACTGGCCGACGATGAGGGCTGATTGTATAGCATATGCCAAGTGTGACAAGTGCCAACGTTTTTCCTCTATCCGACGAACTCCACAAGCATTGTTGACACCCATAACTTCTCCTTGGCCATTTTCCATGTGGGGAATTGATTTGGTTGGACCACTGCCAACGACCCGAGGAAGATTCAAGTACCTCGTCGTTGCAGTGGATTATTTTACTAAATGGGTAGAAGCTGAGCCTCTGATCGATATGATATACGAGAAGGTGTACCAATTCGTTTGGAAGAACATCATCTGCCGATATGGTCTCCCTCATGCCTTCATCACAGACCATGGAACACAATTCGATAACGAGGAGTTTGCCGCCTATTGTCATCAGTCAAACATTTTGAAGGTTCATTCAGCACCAGGCCATCCTCAAAGCAATGGACAAACTGAAGTGACGAACAGAACATTATTAAATGGTTTGAAGAAGAGGTTAAATGAGGCTAAAGCAAATTGGATTAATGAGCTACAGTCAGTATTGTGGGCCTACCGAACAACTCCCCGAGCAGCAACTAGAGAGTCCCCATATATGCTGGCATTTGGAAGTGAGGCTGTAATACCTGCCGAGTTGGGTCTACCAACACACAGAGTGCTGAATTTCAATTCCCCAATCAGTGATTTAATGAGAGGATTAGATTTGAACATGCTCGAGGAGGTTAGAGAAGAAGCAACCATTAGGAATGCTGCATATCAACAACGAACAGCTCTGTTCTACAACAAGAGGGTGAAGAAATGCGATTTAAAGGAAGGAGATTACGTGCTAAAGAAGATCATTCAGAAGCACAATAAATTGGAAGCAAATTGGCATGGACCTTACCGAGTTACAGAAGTTGTTCGACCAGGAACTTACCGAATAGCAACTCTAGAAGGAGAGGAATTCAAGAATGCTTGGAATGCTGAACACCTTCGCAAGTATTATCAGTGATGTAAAATGTACAGCAGGTCCATCAATATGAATAAAACGATGATGTTTCACCATTTTTCTCTCATTTGTTTGAAAGTTTTTCGGGGAATACTAGTGTTGTACACTACGCTGCTCGACAGCAAAAAGAAGATGATAGTTCAAACCCACGACCAACTCCGGTTGGTAAAAGGGCGAGAACAAACTATACTCCTTTGGTTAGGAGGCATACACTAGCGTGACCAACTCCGATTGGTAAAATAACTAGTAGACAGTTCGAGCGTGATCAAATTCGGTTGGTAAAATAGCGAGAACAAACTATAGTCCTTTGGTTAGGAGGCATACACTAGCGTGACCAACTCCGGTTGGTAAAATAACTAGTAGATAGTTCGAGCGTGATCAACTTCGGTTGGTAAAATAGCGAGAACAAACTATACTCCTTTGGTTAGGAGGCATACACTAGCGTGATTAACTACGGTTGGTAAAATAACTAGTGGACATGATAGTTCAAACCCATGACCAACTCCGGTTGGTAAAAGGGCATGAACAACATTCTTAAAAATGCCAATTTCGGCTGGTTAAGAAACAAAATATGCCAACTTATGTTGGTCGAAAGGTAAAACTATTCTAGAAAATACAAAATATTCCAAAATGAATCAAGTATGGTTGGTCGGGGATAAAAATCCACTAACTGTATTTGGTCGATGAGGATAAGATGATCGACCTTGGTTGGTCGGACACATTTTATGAAAAAAATTGCCAAGTATGGTTAGTCGGGGATAAAAACTCTCACTAATTATAATTGGTCGACGAGCACAATTTAACAACCTTGGTTGGTTGGAAAAATTTTAAACATTTTTTATACTCATTACTTTGTTATTAAGTGATCGAGCAACATTTTTGATACTTGTAATCAGATTTGTTGATGAACCACAAAAAATTGTTATGCAATCACAAATATAAAAGTGTTAGACAAGTACAAAACAATAGCAATACAGATTTGCAAACAAAAAATGAAAGTCTTTCATTAAAATTCAAAATAAATTACAAGTTACATATGTGTGCTAACTATTACATTGAAAATCCTATTCTATTGGTTTTTTCCCCTCAGCCTTCGATACAGGTTCCTCGCGAGCAGGAGGATCATTTAATGTCTGAGGAGAATTGATAAAATTCAAGTCCTTCAACATTCTGACATTCATTACTGAAGGAGTATCCAAGAGATGCTCAGGACGAGATACTTCAATTTGAGAATGAAGATTATAGTCACCAAGATATTTTGAAATTAAGCTCCGAGGAATGGCACGAGCTGGGATCCATTCCATGTCCAATTTATAGGGTGGCACAGGCAAGTCTAGTAGCCCAGGAGTATGATAATCCCACAGGTAGTGCCCTGTTCGAGCTTCAGCACACCTAGGGCGTTCAACCATCCCTGTTTATAACCTTCATTATTGACATTTTCAATGCGAGCATCCAAGTGATAAAGGGCCTCATTATAGCCTGCATTCCAGAATTCGTGAGGTTGTTTATGGAATTGGAAAGTTAATCTTTCTAATTGCTCATGAAGGTTTCTGGCAAAAACATCCTTATTATTCAAAGCAGACTTCGTCGCAGTAAGTTGATCTTCCAAATTTAGGATTTTCTTGGACATTTCAGACAAAGCCCGATCTTTTGCGTTCAACTGGTACGCTTGAGTTTCCAATGTTGATAGAGTACGAGCTTCTTCAATACTACGAGGAGTTCTTGATCGACCCCGAGCAGCTGGAGTACTTCGTTCCTCGTTAACATCCTGGGCAGCTCTTCCTTGCCCACGAGAACCTCTTCCTCGTCCCCGAGCAGAAGTAGAAGCACCAGATCTTCGCAGGACATCCAACTCTTGCCTTAATTTGGCATTTTCAACCTCTAAGAAGGAAAATCCCTCATCGGTCACTGGGATTACCGCTGTTGAAGAAGAGGCTGCAGACTTGTATTGTGCTAGTTGTTTCTGCAAATTATTATTCTCTTGCTCCAATAGTTCAGCAATTTGTCCACAGGCTTCAACTTCTCCCTTTAGGGTCCTCTCCCTGACATCATACCCAGCAATGAGTTTGTCATAGCCCTTCTCGGCGGAAAGTTGTTGATATTTCTTTTCATACCCCTCATGTAACAAGGCATTTGACTCCTTGTACTCATCCTTGAGATCTTCTAGAGTATATTGAAGCTCCTCGATCATATCATAGTAGGCCACGTTATTGGCCACAGCTCGATCAAGTAAGCCCTTCAGATATTGGTAAGCTTCTACTGCCTGCTCTGAAGCATCATGGCCAAGGATGTTGGCAACTTCTGATGTACTGAGGTCTGTGTGACCAGCTTTATAATACTCATGGCATTGCTGCATCAACTTTGTGTCATTAGCAGACAAAAGATCCATCCTGGCCAGAAACTAACAGAGAAAGAAAAAGAAGATCAAGACAGAGTGCAGATAAAGAAGAGACAATCATATGGAATAAAAGAACTCAAATTTTTATTAGATCATCAGGGAAAGTTACAAAGATCTGAGATACAAAGTACAAGTAGAAGAAAAATAGAAAGATAGTACCGAACAAATTCACACCTTTTCCTTGTCTCCCAAGACTTTCTCGGGAGGCTGGGATGAGGAGCTTGGCTGCTCGGTGGGAACACTGATTTGATCGGCTGAAGTTGGGATTTGTTCAAGGGAAGCAGGTAAAGAAGAAATCTCCTCAGCAGATGTCTGGTTGGGTTGAGGAGCAAGGATTTGATCACCCACAATCATTGAAGATTCTTCAGATGCAGCTTCGTCTTCATCTTCGTCTTCAATAACTGGAGGAGGACCAGGGAGATGTTGTTGAAATAGCTCGGAGTCCTCGCTCACCTTTAATTCCTGCAAGGCAGCAACCCAACCATCATGGAAGAATTTCAGACTTCCATAATTCACCTGGGTCATCATTGCTGCTACCCCCTAACCCATCCTTTATCCCAACCAGTTCGAAAGGATTTCTTCACAGCTGTTTTTCTCTTCATCTTCTCCGAGGAGAGCTTCTCGGATAGAAGGTCCTCGGAGGCTTTCAGCTTGGCCTCCAACTCCTCCTTCTGACGATTTGCTTCACGCAGAAGTGTCAGCTCTTCCTCAGCTGATTTCAGCTTATTTTCAAGCTCCCCGAAAGTAGTGTGCTTCTCGGAGTATTTCTTGTTCTCCCTCTCCAAGTCCTTCACTTTGTTTCCCAACTGCACCTTTTCTGCTTCAGATGCAACCAATTTCTTCTCCCATACACCTTTATCCTCGTCGTACTTCTGACGGGATTCCTTCAGAGATTGGGCCAAACCCTGGAATGCATCCTCTACTCCATACGAGGAGCTTTAAGCCTTGAGCGCTTCATCTTTCTTCACAATGGTGTTAAAACAACTCACCAGCTGAAAAAAGAATATAGTGATGAGTTAGTGCCGAGATACATATATTGATAGAAGGAAAAATTCATGATAAAAAAGAAACTTACTGAAGGAATGTGATGAGTAGCTAGGGATGTCAGCATATCCCTAGGCATGTTTTCCTCGATGCCTTGGACTTCAGGAATAATCCAAGTCTTTACCGAGCTCATTGCAGAGCTCGGGGGAATGATGGTTGGAACACCAGCTCCACTATTTTGGAGCTGGGGAATGGCTTCAGAAAAACTAACCGAGGAGGATTTCTTCAATCTCCTCAGTGGAACTTCAGCAGTTTCAGCCAAAGAACCTTTGGTGGGGGAAATAGTGACCACTTCTACAGAAGTACTTCTCTTGCTCGAAGCCATTGGAGGCTTCTCGGCAGCCTTCTGAACAGCAACAAAAGGAACAACATTAATTTTCTTGGTCCCCTTTGGGACTTCAGCCTTGTTCCTCTTTCCATCCCCGGCAGAGGAAGTCTCCTCGAAGATAGCAGGAACTCTTCTCTTGCACATCTTCTGACTTAGAGGAATATGAGATTCTGGTGAAGATTCCTCGGAAGCTGGCAATGGGTCACTAATGCTGACCACAGGACGAGCAGTAAAGGATGATGTGTAGCTCCTGTACTGCAATAAATATGAAGCAGACCTGATGTGCTCGTCTGCAACTCTCTGATGCAAACTCCAGATATGTTTCAATTGCTTTATATTAACTTCTGACTCTTTTGGAATTTTTCTCTTGCTGTCAACTGCAAATAAAAACATAGTGAAATATCAGTCATACATTTTGTCAAACACAATGAAATCATAATTTCAAAAAATAAAATAAGATGAAAATAACCTATCCCATTTCCATATGGGGGGCATCTAGGACCCTCATATACTGCATCTCCAACCAAAGGGGCATGTTGCCAATTTTTTATAACTACCCCATGTTCAAAATAATCCCTGTTTGCATCAGGGAGATTGACTACTAAGGCCCTATTCAAAAACCTAGTTTTTAAATAAAAAACATTATCTAAAACAGCCCATCTGTAACAGTACATAATCTCAGGAATTCCTATACGAGTTCCATGAGTTTGATTTAACCTATGTACCCCATTAACTATTCTCTATGTGTTGGGGGCTATTTTTGCAGGGACAACATCGAAGTACTGACAGAACTCTAAACACAACGGATTTGGTGGAAAAGAAAACCCACATTCAGCAATAAATAGGCTAGGGAACCAGTGTCCCTCAGCCAAATCAAAATAACTTGAAGGCTCAGAAAGAACCTCCAAAGTTACCCAAGAAGGAATAGAGAAGTCAGAGCGGAACTTCTCAAGAGATTCGATAATATAAACCATGGTGAATAAAAAGAAATGAAGAGGAAGGAAGAAAATCTTACAGGAAAAAAGGAGATCTGTTGACAAACAAACGAAGGAGGAAATGAACGCACAAGAGAGAGAAAAGCTTTAGCATAAATTGAAAAGGTAGAAGACGATGGGATTGCCTCTGAAGTTTAAATACCTTGCCTTGGGAAACGGCGAAATAAATGATTACAAAAAGGAAATATTACGCTACCGGCGGCTAAAAGGACAAAAAGGGCACGAAGATCGAAGCGCCTATAAAAATGCAAAAAGGCAGATTCTGCGAATTTGGAAGGAAATTTAAATACGAAGAAAAGGCTCCTAAAACCCAGGAAGGTCATTTAATATCGCCATATACCGAGAAAGAATGTTCCATACTCCTCAAAGTTCGAAATATGAAACATTGGGGGCTTCTGTTGATACCAAAATTAGTATGCTGATGTGGACGAATAATAAGAAGACACGTGTCAATCTATAATAGCAACGAGGAAGATTGTTTCCCCGACCAACATACTCACTCACTCCGAGCAACAAGTATACTCCGAGGAACACCAACCCTCCGAGGAACTCTTATCTTCCGAGGAACTCCAATATTCCGAGGAACTCCAATGCTCCGAGGTACTTTTGGACGACGAGAAACTAAGGCGGTTCGAGCTGCACCTCGACCACAACATTAATTTCCAGATAATCAACAGTTCAACTATTTATTGAATGCTTATCATCTTGACGCGCACGTTTGAAGAACATTAAATGAATTACCCTTTCATATGTGTATCATTTAATGTAACACCCTTTCATGTACAGCCTAAGGGCTATAAATACCTTGTATCACCCTCATTCAAAGGGACCGGAATTTCTTGATAGCACTTGTAATCGAGAATTCTCAAATACTCAGCAATAACATAACAGTGGGCGTAGGCCATTCGTATAAGGCTGAACCACTTTAAAATCTTTTGTCTTATTTATTTATCTATGATTAAATAATTAGAGTAATCTAGTTTTTTACATCAACACACGGTGTCTTCGTCAAACCTTCAAAGCAACGGCTAGAAACAGTGTCGGCTGGAATCTCCCGTAGGAACTCCAGGTGGTCAGCAATGAAGAAGGGAGACGGCTTCTTCACAAGGGTTGAACAATAACCAAATTGTGTTCTAGGGTTCCAAAAGATTCACAAAAGTAATTGGGATTTTTGTGTGTGAATCAAAAAGAGTCTTGGGACTCAAAAAGATGAAGACTTAGAGTATTTAGGACTCTGAAAATCGTCTTGAAAAGTCTTAGAAAATAACTCCCCGAAGTTGGTTTAAATAAGAAAACTTTGAGCCTAAAAAATCTCGAACAGATCTGGCCGAATTTATCCCAGGCGGATCGGTCCGGAGTGGAGGCGGATCGATCCGACCTCGGATCAGTTCTTATAAAAATTGGCTTCTTCGGTTCGCTTTAGGTCCGGGGTTTACTGGATCTGTAGCAAGCGGATCGGTCCGATTGAGGGGCGGACCGGTCCGGTGGCGGATCAGTCCGGTATAGAGGTGGACCGGTCCGGCTTCTGAGAAAACTAAAAAACTTTTAAAAGCCTCATTTTGGTTGAAAAAACTTACTTCTTATTTTTATAAAAAACATTTTATAAAAATTTCCCAATACTAAACATGAACTTTAAGGAATGTAAAAACAAAATTTTACCAAGTTCATTCTCGCAGAGGCTATGATGTTGAAGACACTTTGATATTCGGATCCATTGATGTAGATGCGATCTTCAATTTCTTCAACGGTGTAACGGCGTATGACATACATATTGACAATGGACAAAAATGTCCTTACAAATCTCCCCTTAAGTCTATGCCGACACATACATAAAAAATATCCAAATTATCAACTATTGACCTATACAAATCTACCCTCCCATGAACCCTAAAGATGGAAAGATACAAATGTTTAAATCTTCATCGTTTGTTCTTCAATCTTCAACAATCATCAAATCTCAAAGCTTTTCTCATCAGGGTGTGCAAGATATTGATCTTCATTCTTCACGAACTATTTTTGATTTTTTTTTTTTAAAATTTTTCATACAAAAATAAGATACCAATTTGAACAATTATGATACAAAAATCACACCATGGATTTAGACTCAAACAACCAAGTCATGGAAATGGAATGAATGGATGTGAACACATTCGATAGGTAAACCAACTCAATCAATCATATGTGCATGATGCATATGTGTACCCCTAACGAATGAACATCGAAAGTATCCTTAGGTGTAAAGATTGTTGAATTTAGATGACATCGTCTTATGCAAATCAACAAATCAAAGTCAAAATGATTTCCACACCAATAACGTAAAAAACTATGTAGCGCATTTTCAAGTATTTCAAGGACGTGCAAACCCGTTTTAAATTCTCCAACCAAACTCCCTCATATATATTTTCTTTTAGTGGTAATCTAAATTCTCAACCTTTGGAGAATTGGTGCAAAAACCTAAATGTCCCCTTTTTGGCATGAATATCTTTTTATTGCCTTTCATTTTTTTCGGGCTCTTTTAACCTCTTTGGACCTCGGATAATAAAATTCCTCAATTTTTTAGGTCCTTTTTAACGGTGGCTTTTGCGCAAAGGATAGATGATTACCTTTCGCAGCCCCTCCCCGTTATCAAACAAATCACACAAACTCACAAAACGGTTTTTATATGCACAATTTCCTTATCAAAATTTATCGCGCTTGGTTCATTCTAAGGATAGGATTGAAGTGAAAACACCCAACCAACATGTGATAAGACAAGCACTTTAATCAAACAAATCCGTGCAAGTGTGCATTAAAGGAAACATGAGTCAAACATGTAGGAAGTAACACTTAATTACATCTTAATGACTCCAAACATTATAAAGCACAAGGATGAATTGACCTATTGTCTCAAAACACTATCAAATAGTCACATGAAAATAATGGAATGATGTTGTGACTTGGTCATCCAAAGTTTTCATCCATAAATGGTGCAAACAAAATACAAAAATATTTTTGGATTTTTCAAAAAAATTATCAAAATAAAATCTTTTTGTATTTTTCAGAATTTAAAAAAAAAATAAAACATACAAAATGATACATACTAGCAATAGGCAAATAATGTCATCATGAAAATCACCCTATGCTAGTAAAGAAGTCAAACCTCAATCATTAGTTGCAGAGGGGTTTTCCAAAGGTGGTGACAGCTTATGAAAAACCTCCATCAATTCTTGTGAAGTTTTGACTAAAGACTTAACTTGCTCACCTAAATGTGCAAACTCTCTCATGTAGTCTCTGGGAGCATGTACAGTATCATGTGTGGGTGCATGTGTGCCAGAAACACGTGTAGAAGAAAAACGTGATACATACCCCAACTTAAAGCAAAATTCCCTAAGGTGTCCTCTCCTCTTGAAATGTGAGCAAATATAAATAGGCCTAGGAACACCTCTCTCAAAAACTCTAGGACGCACTCTCCTAAAGGGAATGGGAAGCCTAGGTGGGTTAGGGTGAGACTCACGCGAATCACACACTAAAGTGGGAACCGGCTCGGGTTCTAATTTGGAAGTAGAAGCACCGTCATGACTTATTCCTAACTTCTCACCTTTGCCCTTATGAACCACCTTTTCAACCTTCTTAGGTGCATTCAAAAAATTGACTTTGACCTCCCTGGCACGTTCGAGATCACTCTCGAGTTGGGATACACGTGTCGTCAGACTAAACAACGTGTCGGCCAAATCACACTTCTCCTTTCTCAAAACCTCCTTCTCTTTCTCCAAATCTAAAACCCGACGACCTAAATCCCTATTATACTTATTTGTTTTCAAGGTCTCGGTGTACAAGTCTTTAAAAGCTTTTTGGAGCTCACTTTCATCTCCACTCTCCTCCTCGCTTTCTCCCTCACTCGAAGAACACAAATCACTATTATCGCTCTCGTGTGCACTCTTGTGAGACAAAGTGGGTATGCTCACACGACTAGAAAAGGCGACAACCATCCCATGTCCCAAACCTTTATCAGACTTATCTCCTTTATCACCCTCATCACCCTCACTATCACTAAGAGTGGCGGGCATAGCAGTCTCTTTCCCTTTTCTCCTTATCCTAGTAGGACACTCTCTAGCTATGTGACCTTTCCCTTCACACTCAAAGCACACGATCTCATCCTCCTTGTCACTATCTTTGGCCTCCTCCTTCTTTTTATTTTTCTCAAAAAAATTCTTTTTATTGGAAGAATTATTTTTGTTCATGTTGAGAAATTTTTTAAAATTTTTCGCAAACAAGGCCATATCATTAAAATCAAAATCTCCCTCAGAATCGGACTCACAAACTTTTTCTATCTTTTTCTTAAAATGAGTCTTTAAAGCAATGCCATTATACTTAGCCTTAATGGTTTTGGGAAACATATCAATCTCATAGGTTTGAAGATCTCCTACAAGTTTTTCCAACTTAAGTGATTTCAAATTTCCCAAAGAGTTCAAAATAGTGACTTTAGGAATAAAGAGTTTTGGGAGAGATCTCAAAATCTTTTTAACGATACGCGTGTTATCAATCACCTCACCCAAATTAAAACATGTGTTAACAATGTTCGACAAACGTGTATAAAAATCATCAAAGCATTCGGACTCAGACATGGTGATAGTCTCAAATTGGGTGGCCAAATTTTGTAATTTTGACTCTTTAACCGCGTTCGTACCCTCATGTGTCAATTTCAAAAAATCCCAAGCCTCTTTAGACGTGGTGCACATCATAATTCGGCGAAACTCATCAGGAGAGACAGCTCCAGAAATAGCACTCAGACCACGGGAATTAAAATTGGACAATTTATAATCATCTTCAGTCCAGGCTGACACGGGTTTTAAAGTGGTGATGTTATTAATAGTGACCGTGGGAGGAGTCCAACCATTTTCACAAAGCAACCAAACACGCTCGTCAATACATTTTAAAATAGATTTCATACGAGCTTTCCAGTAGGCATAATTAGATCCGTCAAAAATAGGCATCTGATTATATAAGTGCTCCATAAGAAAAAATGCGAATTTTCACAAAACTGATTTTTCAAAAAAATCAATGTCACACGATTTTGCGGAAAATAGGAATACGCAATAAATTAGCGCAACCAGCTCTGATACCAATTTCAAAACTTGAGTAGACAAATTGTATCAGAAAGTAAATCCTCGAAAAATCAGGATCACGCGATAAATTAGCGTAATCCATTCTGATACCAATTTGAAAAGACAAGACTGTGTGATAATTGATTAACTTCGCAAATTTCTAAAATATCACACTCATTTAATTTCAGCCCCTAAACATGCATCTAAAGTGCTAGTGTCAACCCATAGAAAAATAAAGCAAGCGACACAAAGTTAAGGAAAAAAATCCCTGAAGGGAAAAACCTTTTATTTCTAGAACTTTGAATAATTTACAAGACCATTGAGTTACATACAACCTGATAATCGCCCTCAAGTGTAACGCACGGTGTCTTCGTCAAACCTTCAAAGCAACGGCTAGAAACAGTGTCGACTGTAATCTCCCGTAAGAACTCCAGGTGGTCAGCAATGAAGAAGGGAGACCGCTTCTTCACAAGGGTTGAACAATAACCAAATTGTGTTCTAGGGTTCCAAAAGATTCACAAAAGTAATTGGGATTTTTGTGTGTGAATCAAAAAGAGTCTTGGGACTCAAAAAGATGAAGACTTAGAGTATTTAGGACTCTGAAAATCGTCTTGAAAAGTCTTAGAAAACAACTCCCCGAAGTTGGTTTAAATAAGAAAACTTTGAGCCTAAAAAATCTCGAACAGATCTGGCCGAATTTATCCCAGGCGGACCGGTCTGGCTTGGAGGCGGATCGGTCCGACCTCGGATCGGTTCTTTTAAAAATTGGCTTCTTCGGTTCGCTTTCAGTCCAGGGTTTACTGGATCTGTAACAAGCGGATCGGTCCGGTTGAGGGGCGGACCGGTCCGGCTTCCCAGAAAACTAAAAAACTTTTAAAAGCCTCATTTCGCTTGAAAAAACTTACTTCTTATTTTTATAAAAAACATTTTATTAAAATTTCCCAATACTAAATATGAACTTTAAGGAACGTAAAAACAAAATTTTACGAAGTTCATTCTCGCAGAGGCTATGATGTTGAAGACACTTTGATATTCGGATCCGTTGATGTAGATGCGATCTTGAATTTCTTAAACGGTGTAACGGCGTACGACATACATATTGACAATGGACAAAAATGTCCTTACAAATTTCGACAAAGTTTCCTTTGTTTATTCATGAAATCCAACATATTTTAATATTAACATAAGCCCAAAACAACAACAAGCACAAAAGCCGTAGCTAAACCACCAATAAATCCCTTCCACCGATTTAACATCTAAAAATAGTATATAAATCCATATAGCCCATTCCTCCATGTCAACCACTTATTAAGGTCTTAAGACACACATCTTACACAACACACACACACGCACACAACTAAATGAAGAATTTACTTTGGTAAAGGTGCATTACATTATAAAATCTTCTATCATCAATATAAAATACTTACCAAATTTATTCGCAACTTGAGATCCTCCGAATAAGCTCCCTCATTCTTGATCCTTGCGTATTTGTGCAAACAACTTGAGATCTTCCCTTTTCCAATCACTTCTTCGAGTTCCGCTTTGGCTTTCACCAGTGTGCTGATGTTGTATCAGTCCCGACACAAAGAGGTCCTGCAATATCAAAATTATATTTTAAAAAGATATATTAACCATTATGTAGGGAAAGTAGTCATTTTACAACATGTGACTTAATTTTCTGACTTGTGAAATGTTCTTGGTTTTTTGTTTTATTTACCAGTTTTTCAATTTTGGCATACATGAAGAATTAGTGAAAATGAGTAAGTAATTGAGAAAGTCCACAAACCAAGCACATGTGTTCGATGTGGGTCTTATCGATTTGTCGATTTATTCTGAGTCCTATTGTGAAATATTGAGTATTGTCCTCACCCTTGGTCCTATTCATTATACTAAATAATTGCGAGTGTAGAAAATAGATAAGACAGTCATAAAGTCTATAAGCATGAACTATAATGTTGCCATAGAAGTAGGATCTTACTTAAATTGGTGAAATTAACAAAGGAATATCCCTATTTCCCTCTGGGATCACTCGCGCAAACCAAGTATAGTCTTAGATCATCCCAAACCTACCTTAACACGACAAAGCGATGAATCACCACGTATACCCATCGCTCATATATTCTACCATACCCAAGTCTATATGATGAAATATCCCCATCAATCCATCTCTGATACATGTAGCTATATATGTGACGCGGGGGTTATATGAACAAGTCTTACACATCTACTCAAGAAGGTGCCATCACGGTCTGTGTCGTACATGCCCCGATAACTAAATCCCCCTTGGTACGATATCCACGAGTACGCATGTAGTGTGAATTTTACACATGGAAATCTAAACAAAGTTTAGGAATTATTCACTCTGGTATCATTACAAAGTTATGTAAATAATGAACTTATCACATACAATAAACCTATGAATCACCCTAAACTTAATCTTACCCAACTTAACAAAACTCAAACCAAAACTCCATTAATGACCCCTAAACCTCCCATAAATCATTCATATAGCATCTAAATAGAGTAACTATGATTTACACATGCTTAAAACATCAAAAACACAATATTAATTCAGGATTTAATGATAAAACCCAATTCTGTATCAAGAACCCTAAAAATTCAATCTTAATCAATTTGATTCTATTCTCTAAATATTTACGCATATATTCAAGGGGTTTATGAACGATTCATAGTAGAAGTCAATTCATATACATAATCTAACAATTTCAACTCATATTGAAATACAAATAAACCAAACCAAAGAAAATTGACACCAATTACTACTTAATCACTACACAAATTGACATCAATAACTATATCTCATATAAACTAAGGTTATGTAAGTAATGTAAATGGTAAAATATTAAATTACCAAAGAAAGTGGGGTTTCCAAGGTTGTGCAAGTAATGTAAATGGTTAATCTTGGATCTTTTAGAGGTTTGATATCAAGGTTCAATGGATCTTTGGGGTCGGATGTGCTCTTTAACCAAGCCATTGAGGATAGTCGATTATTAGACTTAGGCTATAGGGGACAATATAAACTTGATGTAACAACAGAGATGAGGTAAGTTTAGTAATGGCCAGGCTAGTGTTAAAACCAAGAACTAAAAGCTTAGGATTCACTCCATTAAAGATGAAGAGGGTAATACTTGGGAGAATAATCAAGACGTTATTAATAATATTGTGGGATTATTTAAGAAACAACTTACAAAATACCAAACTACCATCTTTAGTAGTGTAACTGCAAACCTTATTCCTTCTCTCATTTCCACTCCAGAGCTAAGAATCTGAAAAATGTATGGGCACATTATGATATACAATTGCAGTTACGATGATTTCAAGCCATGAGATGAAAAATAGATTAAAAAACTAACACAAACTTGAACTTTTAAAAAATGTACTAAATTGAAAACATAACATTCTGAATAACATCCTTAAACTTACCGAAGGCGGTCAACAAAAGGTTTTAGGGACATTATCTTTTTCTCCTTGATCCGAGGCAACACATTGCAATGTAGAACTGTGATGGAGCATACTTGGGAATGTTTTTTACTGTCCGTCTAGTATGCATAACACAATATTGTCCCAACAAAATACATGTCAAATTACATAACACGTTGTAGGTTAATAATAAGTGAAAGAATAAAATACATGTCAAATTAGTTAGAAATTACTTATCATGGGGCAAAAACTAAAAGAGAAAATGGTATATTAGTATCTCTAGAACCCCGGGCACCATTGTTAGGCTTTTAAAGTGGAACATTCAATCAAACCTAAGATTAGTTTTATGCCATAAGGGGCTTTGGAAAACAACATGTCGAAGTTCATGATGGGTTCAACAATCTTCCTTATAAAATGTTTTAAGAATGTGAAATCCCCATGCCCCTCTATCGATAAGTTTCATTCAGTTTCAATCATATAAAGACCTAAATTGTTCTCCTCATTGCACCATCATATAGTAAGCTACAATGAATAATCTAAATACAATAAAACAATTTGAGTGTCACCCCCTTGGTGCCAAATTTTTTTGAGGTTATTTTTAGAGATTAAGAGTAACAAGACATGGCTTTTTTTTAAATCTCCATAAGTTAACTTTTTTAACAAAAAAATTAAATTCATCAAACTCAAATTTAAACCAAATTCAAACCAACAATATCTCTAAAATTAATCATAAAATTGACCCTGAATATTAAACCAACAATAACTGTAATATATTTCTAATAAATATCAACCATTTACCTAATATGAACTCTAAATTTAACATCTAACATAAATGGAGGGTATCAAACATAAATTAATATACAATCTCAACTAGTTTCAAACAAGAAGATCTTATAATCAAAATAATAATAAAAGACATGCATTAGATTTAGATTAGACAAAAGAGAGAAGAATTTACCAATATAGGGGCTCCCTAAAGAAAAGGGAAGAAACATTTATGTTGGGGAAGTGGAGATTCCATCATTTTGGGGAGTGGTATGAAATTTGATCGGAGAGTGGTATGAGATTTGGGCATTTGGATTTGAGGGCAAACCAAAATTTTGTGTGTATATTTCTGGGCACAGAGGTGTGTGGAGGCTACGGAGGTGCGTGGGTGGGGGAGGATGTCTACGCAGGTGGGTGGATGGTTGAGGATGGTGGAGGATGGAGACAGAGGTGCGTGGATGGTGGATGGTGGAGGATGACGGAGGTGAGGGATTGAGCGTGTGAGAGGAAGAGGGAGCGAGAGAGAGAGAGCGGGGGGCTGAGAAGAAGAGAGCGGGAGATTAAAAAAATCAAGGGTCTAATTTTTTGGGGGGTATTTGTATTTTAATGAAGTGTACTTAATTTTGGCACACTTTTAAACAGTGCCAAAATTTGGCACTGTTTTAAGGTGTGCCAAATTTCTATTAAACCGTGCCAAAATCTGGCACAGTTTTAAGCTGTGCCAGAATTTTAATATCAGGGTGTGCCAAAATGCTATTTTTGGTGTAGTGTAAAAGGCGATAAAAGAATAAATGAGTACAGTTGGGCCATAAGCCTGAATGTTTCTACAATACCTCCTATCTAGATCTCAATGATAGAAGCGTCTAATATAAATCTGCTTGCATCCAGAGCTGATCCAACAAACGTCTGACTCTAAAGAATTATCATCCAGGCGTCCCTGTGTCTGGACACCTATATATATACAGATATAGCAAGAGGGAAAAATAGAGAAACGGGTCAGAGCCCGAGTTTTGAAAACATTTTAGCATGTGCTTAAAATCTATATTTTAAAATATGTTATTTCTCATATTTAAACTGGTATCGCTCTCACATGAGATACACATCACCCCTCTTCTAACAGTGCACAACTATCGCATACCTTTTTAAACAACTGAGTTAAGCTAGCCTACCTAACTAATGTAATTACCGACCTTCTAATAATCCTCATCAATTCGAGTACTAAGGACTAAAATTCTCCCCATTCCCAACATTACGATACGTTCGTGCGTGGGGTGTCTCGCGAAGCGAAATCCAAACAAGGAACCCCCCCGATACACTACTACGTGACAATGTTGATCATCGGGATTCATTAGGCCTTGATTACATACCATATTTATACCATCCCGTATTTATTAATAGTTCTCATTAGAACCTAAGATTCATATTCGTATAAATCCGGATATTCATTTACCGAAAGTAATATCACCCTTTATTCATTCTTTTCACTTTATACAAGGTTAGGTTATATGATATCTCATCTCATATATATAAAAAATATACTATACGCAACAAGTATATTAATCATCCACCGAACTATAATATAAGTGGCTTAGTCATTCTCATTTACTAAGCATCCATGGATTATCTCAAGTACACATATATGTTAATCACAATACATATATACATATATGGAACCCCTAGGCTCAGCTGCGGTGCACTCATACTCTGCTATCAAATCCCTGTACATCACGCACATAAGGATCACGCGTTCTGCATCACTCAGGAACCGTATCAATATAAATCACACATATTGGAGGCGAACATAGTTCACATACCCATGGGTCACGCACATACCTACGCTCCCATAGTCAGCAGACTTATCGACTCACAAATAAGCCCTTCACAGTCCTATGTTCTTGAGGTACCAAATCTAAAATCCCCCCGAAGGCAACACAGGATAAGATTGTCCTCGCACGAACGCCAACCTCCCGTGAGAGCAAGTATGGTAGGTATGTCATGCACATAATAAACAATCATATAGCTACACATTCCACCTATATAAATATATAATCAATTTGGTATTCACACAACCATATTATAATTATAGGTATTTCTCTCACCTATACATAATTCCCCATAGGTAATTATTTAACCCACGTATATAATAACATTCGGGCATACACACAATCCGTATAATAAATTTCCTACGTAGTATATTTATCTCTCGAATATCCTACGCATTTATCAATTTTGACTAATCCTCAATATATTATTTCTGAGCTTTTCTCACCGCACGATGACAATACCAACAACACCGATATATTTATTTGTCCCATAAATAACGGTAGGCATTCCTCTCACCTATAATAATTGTCATAAATAGATGATTGCTCAATTCTCTTTAGCTCGTATCCTAAATTTCATCCTAGTCACCTCATAGGATTTTACTCAACCAAAATTGGCATATAAGTGTGTTTTCTACGCGCACAATTACTTATATAAAATTTTGCTCACCGAAACATCACCTCGAGTGTTACTCCTCCCAAACACCCCTATTTGGGTAAAACTTGGAGTTTACTTTCATCTAACCCAAGATACGTACCTTACTTAAAAAAAATATTTAGAAGTACCCACACTATTTTTAGGAACCCCAAATATTTATCTCCAAAGAATTCTAGCTTTTATTTTTCCAAAATCCGAGTGCATTTTCGAGTTGATGATTTCACCCCGGAACTGCCATCTTATAAAAATCATAAAAATACTTGGTCGGCTCCCACGCGACTGTATAAAAAAGATATACAACTTTCGTGTTTTGATCGAGAGCTGAATCGGCTGTTTTCCTGTCCGAAACAGTTTGGAAGTGACGCTGGTCACTATTTAGCTTTTTCTCCAAAAATCCAAACCTCCATTAAAATACGTCCAAGCTTTTTATCTCCTCTATCATCATCAACCAACCTCAAACAACCATAAATACACATATAGAAAGGGTTCTAATCATCCTAGAACCCATATTCAACAATTAATTTCAATAAATTTCAAGTTTCTCAAATTGGGTATTAATCGAGTTATATCCGTTTTTATCTGTCGAAAACCTGTTTGATCCACGAAATTTCAACCCAAAAATCTTTAGTTTTATACCAACTAAAATATGAGAAATTAAACACACTAAATCATAAAGCAAGTTAAACACCTGCCTCGTGGATTAAATTCGACGACCACGAGTCGAATCCCACGAATTTTGGCTGAAAATCTCTTTTTTCTTCTCTTTTCTTTCTTCTTCTTTCTTATCTTCTTTCTCTCTTCTCGTTCTCTCTCTCTTAGGGTTGATATTTGGGGGAAATGAGGGCTGCCACCTCTTGAAATCCGAAATTGGGTATATACCCAATTATTAAATGACTCGTGTACTCATTTACGAGTCCCAACTAGTCCAAAAATGTCCGGAACCCAAATACTACCCCCGGCTACTCTATTTTGACTATCTCGACCATTCCGAACCCAATGGCGCAGTTGAAATCTCCATCCGAGTCAGTTAACTAAAATTCACTATTTTGACCCAACACGTTCAATACGCGTATTTTTCAATTTAAAATATTTCCTTTGTTGCTTTACCCAACTTGCGACATGTAATTAAAAATAACCCACTCATATACTTAGTCTCGTAAGAAAATATAATCCATGTAAATATTAATCTGACACTTGAAAACTAATATTTACTATTCACTTTATAACATTAAAATTATTTAATTTCACTCATTAATCCCAAAATTACTATTCACAATAATTCCTCAAATTACCAAATTACATCCACCGTGCAATTTAAATTCCTTTAAATGTACGGGTTATTACATTCATTTTGACTCTTTCAACCATTCCAGAAACAATCGTGCACTCAAAATCTCCATCCGAGTTACTTTTAAAAAATTCACGTCTTAAACCCAACATATCTCCACATGTGTTTTTCGAATAAAATAACATCACCTGTCGCTTTGCCTAACCGCGACATGATATATAATAATCCAACTTCATTTATTTATTCTCGTAAGTAAATACAACATACATCAATATTAATCCGTCACTCGCCAAATTAATATTTAACCCCCACTTCAAATTCTCTCTCACTTTAAATTCTTAAATCATTAAATTATACCCACTCATGTAATTTATATATCCATAAAAGTACTAGGTATTACATATATATCGTCTCCAACTAACCCTAAGTTGCGAATTAAAAACCCTAGATTGCCATTGCTTTAGAGATCCAAAAGTTTTCAAAACACTTTATTAAGATTTATAATGAATTTAATTCAAAAACTTACTTCTTAATTCTCTCTCTCTCTCTCTCCACGAATCTTGGAAAACCTACCCTCATGACGGCTTAGCCGTCAAACCCAGCCATGTCAACAACCCTTACTATACCATTCCCCAAGCCTAAACCTCCTGACAGGAACACAATCAAGTCCTTGGCCGACCTGTTCTATATCAAAACCGATTCAGTTGATCAGAAGTCATTTATTCATCCCTCGCTCTACAAGGGAGAAATAACAATTATTTTCTCAGAAGATGACATTAACTCAATGGAATCTCCTTTCAAATACGCTCTTATAGGGCAATTTCATCATGGACGACCGTCATTAGAGATAATTAGGAAAAAGTTCTCAACCTTTTCTCTAAAGGCAGGATTCCTTATCGACCTTTTGGATGCAAAAAACATGTTGATACGTCTAAACTGTGAAGAAGATTATCATCGCATGTGGCTAAGAGATATATGGTATATCCATAGATTTCTGATGCGTGTCATAAAGTGGTCGACAGATTTCCAAGCTAGCAGGGACAACTCTTTCGTACCTATTTGGGTGAATCTTCTTTATTTGCCTATTCATTACTTCTTAAAATCAGCCTTGTTTTCTATTGCCAATGCGATTGGTAACCCTATCAAGCTTGATGAATCCACAGAATCTCTAGCTCTCCCTAACATGGCTAGGGTTTGCGTAGAGGTTGATGTGTCGAAATAACTACCTAAACGAATTTGGTTAGGTACATCAGATAAGGGTTTTTGGCAGAGAATTATCTTTGAAAACATACCTTCTTATCGCTGTTTGTGTTCAAAATTGGGTCATGACAGCATAGACTGTAATCAAGAAGATGGGAACATAAGACCTCTCATAGTTGATAAAGGCAAAACTACTATCGCTATTCCTTAACGCTAGAAAAACATGACTTGGAGACCGGCACAAATAGGTACAAAATCAACATCATAGGCTCCTAGGGAAGATCGTACAGAAGCTCTCATTTCAAACCAAGAAGAAGAGATTACAAAAGATTTAGTGGAGGAAGTCATAAAAAATAATGGTAATACGACAAGAACAGTAAAAGAAGTTTTGCTACAACTCTCAAACAACAACCCATTTCAACTTTCGCCAGATGAAAATTTGAACTTAGAGGAAGGTGAGATACAACTAGTGGTGGATCATTAAACTATTCTTAATGAGGTGGTGCATGGAAACCTACAGACATGCCAAGGCGATGAATGGGACTTTGATATGGCCGACGTGCCTAAATTAAATACAGTGAAAATGGATCCAATGACAATCAAAAGTTATTTTCTCTCTCCTAGAGATCCTAGGTTATCATCTGAGTGTTCATGTGCGGAAGATTGGCGTCATCTTTATGCCTTAGATTTTGATTCAACTTTGGTGCGAGAAATAAATGATGATTGGGAGTTGTTTTCTAAAGGACTGTCAAAAAAGTTCCCGAGGCTAGATGAGAAGAATTCTTTAGAAGACTCAATTCTGGTAGAAGAAGAGTTTATAGTGGTTAAAAACAAAAGGCCAAGGAAAGTTATAAGGCTCTAAATCCCTCTATAATTCAATCTCGTTTTGGAGGTAAGGTGTCAAAAACTTTACATTTTGCAGTTTCCAAATGACGCAAGTCCTTTTTTGTAATATTAGAGGGGTTGGAAATGATCCTTCCATTCGTAGACTTAGGAGATTAATTTGAATTCACTCAAAAAGCTTGGTGGCCCTCATTGAAACAAAAATTAAAGAAACTAAAATTGAAGAGGTGTGTAGGAAAATTAAATTTGTGGGGGGTATGGAAAATATTTCCAATAAAATTTAGATCCTATGGAATAATAATTGAAAGGTGGACTTAGCTCATAATGGGGTCCAATATTTATCAATTTGGTTGAACAACAAATTTTTTTAAGATCCCATTTTATTCACGGCTATTTATGCTAAATGTACAAAAGAAGAGAGATTGGACCTTTGGGAGGATCTTAAAGTGGTGTCTAATCTTGGGGAGATGAATGGATTGTAGGAGGGGACTTCAATATTGTGGAAAATAATGAAGAAAAAATTAGTGGGAATGGGATTAATTGGGAAGGGGTTCTGGATTTTAATATAGCCCTTCTTAATGTTGGGTTACAGGAAATTCCTTACAAAGACTTGAGATTTACGTGGTGTAATAATAGAGAAGGGAATACAAGAATTTGCGCTCGGCTTGATAGAGTTGTGGGTAATTCTAATTGGATGAATGGGGATTTTGTTAGCTCGGTTGATCATCTTCATTGGACTAAATCGAACCACAGTCCTTTACTTCTTATGGTTAAAGGGGTTAATAAAAACCTCTCTAAACCATTCAAATTTCTCTCTTTTTGGACTAAACATGAGGAATTCTTTATAGTGGTGAAACAAGATTGGGGAGTCGAGATGGAAGGTAGGCCTCTTAAATTTTTTGCGGAGAATCTTAAAAGTGTTAAATCTTTCCTTAAATTATGGTCTAGAACCAAATTTGGTGATATTTTCCAAGTAGTGAGGAAAGCAAAGGATGACATGTTAGCTTCAGAGGTGATATTTGACTCTAACCCATCTATGGAAAATAGAGAAAAGTTTCACAAAGTTCAAGCCGACTACTTAAAAGTTTTGAAGACGGAGGAAGAATTCTGGGAACAAAAATATAGAATCAAATGGGAAAAAGAGGGTGATGCTAATTCAAAATTTTTCCATGAAATAATAAGGAAAAAAAGAGCAGCGGTTAACTTAACCCGTATAAGGAACGATCAGGGACAGTGGGTGACGGACGGGGCTGCTATGGAACATGAAGTTGTGGACTGGTTTAAGAAGCTGCTGTGTGAAGACAACAACGTGGTAACTCAGCAGGTCACAGTCAGAGCTACAGGTGGTTGTAATGACGAGGGTCAACATGCTGAATTTTATCGGGGACTAAATGTTCCTAGCAGGAACCATCAAAGATCGTATGCTGGGAACTTTCATTTATGGGGGAACATTCCAAAGACAGTGTCGGCTGAAGACAACATCATCCTCAGCACTGTGCCAACTCAGGAAGAAATTTATGAAGCTGTAAAAGAAATGAACAGTGATGGGTCGGCTGGACCGGACGGTTTTAATGGTATTTTTTTCCAATCTTGCTGGGATATTATTAAAGAAGATTCATAAATCCATATCAACTTTTTTTCTTGGAGAAGAACTCCCAATTAGTTGGACCTCTACAAATTTGGTTTTGATTCCAAAAATTGAAAATCCAAATAATTGTGGGGACTTGCGCCCGATAAGCCTCTACAATTTTTCATCCAAAATTATTTCTAAAATATTGGCGAAAAGATTGGGACATATTTTACCAAAAATTATTTCTCCCTCACAATCAAGATTTATCAAGGGGTGATCTATTCTGGAAAATGTTCTTTTAGCCCAAGAAATGATGACGACTTTTAATAAGAAACTTAGGGGATTAAATCTCATTGTGAAGCTCGACATGTCAAAGGCGTATGATAGGATGTCATGGTTTTTTATTATCAAGACCTGTAGATGTTTTGGTTTTTCGGAGACGGGGATTGATTTAATTTGGCGTCTGATATCGAATTGCTGGTATTCTATAATGATTAATGGGAAAAGTTTTGGATTCTTTAAATCTAAAAGGGGAGTGCGACAAGGTGACCCACTATCTCTGAAATTATTTGTAATAGCATCGGAAGTTCTTAATCGGGGTATTCAAAACATGATGGAAGAGGGGCATATGAAAAATTTCTCTCTAACAAGGGGCTGTCCCATTATTTCTTCTCTTTCTTTTGCAGATGATACTCTAATTTTTGCTAATGGAGAAAGACAGTCCCTCAAAAACTTAATGGGATTTCTAAAAGCTTATGAGGTGGAATCAGGCCAATTGATCAATTACGACAAAACTTCCTTTTATCTTCCGGATAATGCATCTCGTGCTTTAAAAAGTAGTGTTAAAACTGTTACAGGTTTCAAGTTCAAGAAACTTCCAATCATACACTTAGGCATTCCTTTATTTTCTGGGAGAAGGAAGAAAAATTATTTCGCACCCTACATAGACAAGCTGGTTGGAAAACTCAACTTTTGGAATCATCAAACTATATCTCCAGCGGGAGGACTCACTCTTATCAAATCAGTCGCAGAATTAATGTTCCTGCATCTCCTTGTAGCATAGAATCCTCCAAGGTCAGTCCTTAACCATACAAACCACCTTATTGCTTGGTTTTTATGGGGTACCAAAGAAGAGAAGTTGAAACATCAATGGGTGAAATGGGAAGATATTTGCAAACCTAGGGAAGAAGGGGGGCTAAATTTAAGATCGATGCGTGATTTGTCCCTTGCTTATACTCACAACTTGTGGTGGAAGTTCTTTAATTCAAATTCTTTATTGTCATGGTTTATGCATAGTAAATATAAAAAATTGGAGGTACATAACTTTAGAGGATCAATATCAGCTTCATCTCAAGTTTGGAAGAGAATTCAAATAAATTGGGAGGATTTCTCGAATAATTTTGATAATCATTATGAGAAATGGTCTTTGACAAAAGCTGGTATCTTCACTTTTAAATCCGCTTGGCATTTGGTAAGGGAAAATGGTTGCACTCAATGATCCTTTTCTCTAATATGGGATAAGAGGATCCCCCAAAAATCTCCATTTTCATGTGGCAATTACTTTTTAAAGGGATTCCAATAGATGAGTACATTAAACGACTCAAAATTCCTATGGTGTCAAAGTGTAGATGTTGTTTGGTGGCTTGTGAGGAGGAGAGAGATCATATTTTTTGGAATAGTCCCATTGCTCAAAATATTTGGAGGCGATTTTACAACCTCATTGGATTGAAGATCTATTCATCAAATTTTAACCGTAACCTGATGACTTGGTGGATAAACTCTAAGAGAAACAAAATTAGAGGGATCCTCTGCCGTATCATTCCTGCCTACATCTGTTGGTACTTATGGTGTACTAGGAACAAAAGCATGTATGAGGGAATGCCAATAACATAATCCTCTATTTTTAATCAAATTTGCGGGGAGATTAAGCTTACTTTACGAACATTTCCTTTTTTGGGCACTAAAACTAGATGTTGTATTGATATTTTAGAGACTTTTTCTTCTATTGGTGCTCATATTGCAAATCTTTGATGTAAGCCAATGGTGAAGGGCGATTCTCCATTATTTATATCTAATGAATCTGGGTATCCCTTATCCTTCTTAAAAAAAAAAAAAAAAAATCAATGTTTAATTTCATTATTCTGAGGCAAAAAACTTTATTTAACTTGTTATTCAAAAGGTTCATGTTTAAACACAAAATTAATCAATTAATCAACCATAGACTCTGATGATACGAGAAATCGTACATAGGTAGATCTCGTGCCAACAAATCAAGTATGAAGTGTAGAATAAATAGATAAAGCAAGCAAACAGAGAGAAGACAAGATATAGAGGGGTTCAGCCTCTAAAATGGGCCTACGTCCACTATGTTGCTCCCCTCTCATTATGTGCGTTGCATTATACAATATAATCGTGCCTATAGAGGCGTACAAGTATGAGAATAAAGGAGAGTACATGATAATATTAGAGATTCCGGTGAGCCCGTGAGGAGGCTGTGATGTAGATTATAGGCCTCCAAAGATTATGTTGGGGTGATGTAGAGAGAATCTGTGTTGTAGTGCCTCGGGTGTGTCCGGAACCGACCCTCTCTTTCAGGCGTGAACCTCTATTTATAAGATAGTGTATTGAATCACGTACCCTTAGCACGTGGCGTACACCAAGTCTGCAGTAGATGTGGATGAGGGTGTGCGGCCCAGAACAGCAGCGCTGCTGTTGAAAGGGGGACCGCGGACCCTGAGTTGGGGTGCCGCGGCCTCTTATGGAGAGGGCCGCACCCTTCAGTTGTTCTGGCCGTGCCTTGAGTGCGATACCTGCCGCGGCCTATGTGGCCTGTGCGATTGTAGAAGTACTGCCACGGCTGGGTGCTATACTTGTAATATCAATAAGCCCCCAAGCCGTAGTGCCAAGGGAGATATATTGGGACTACAGCTAAGAGCCTAGGTGCCGCGGTGCTTCCAAAGCGACGATTCATCTTCCGCCCTCCCTTATATAAATTGTTTCTGACCGTGGACTTCATTACGTTTCCAAAACTTTTGAGAGCAAATCGAGAGCGAAACTCTGCACATTTCTTCTTGCATATTCCGGCGACCCTCCGAGGCGGTGTGTGGCAGTTCAAGGTGGTCTGTAGCTGATCTTCGTGATTCTCTTCATTCCCAGGTGATTTTTCAACCACTATTTACAATTTTCTTCCCTGTTTATGCCTTTCATGGTTCATTTGCTAGAAATCTTAGGGTTTTATTTGTTCATTTTGCTTTTTCCCACATATACTGTATATAACATACATATCATTGTTCTAGATGTTCATAGTCGAACCCTCTACATTCTGTGAATTTGATCTTAGAATGGTTAAAAATTGGATAATCAATTGTTTAGGATAGATGCCGCGGCATGATAGGATTATAGTAATCGTCTGAACTTGCAATTCTGCATCAAACCGTGCTAAATGGCCGCGGTCCCTCAAGCCATCATCCGCGACATCAAATCACTCCCTTGGTCATCTCGAAACAGCCTTGAAACTTTCATGAACCCAAGACATCCATGTAAAATAATTGTAGTTGCTACTAGAGCATATCGAATTCTGAAGAATTAGGAATGGCCGCGGTCGGGAATGCTTTAAAGCAATTCTATCTTATTTCTGTGGCAGCGCATGTTCAACAAATATGGATGTGGCCACGGCTAGTTGGGACCGTACAACCCCATAAGAAATAGAGTTCGCCCGTTAATAGAACTGTGTTAGGGACGTAACTCCAAACTTTTAATACTTAAAAATACCCTTCTGCGGCTTCTTGAAGTCTTACAAGTCATACTGGCTGCGGCGCCTAACTGCGAACTCTGCTTTTCAGGTACTGCTGCAGCCATATGAGCTTTGACCCAGATGAGTTCCTGAGAGGCTTTTGGGCAAAGCATTTTGGGATCTCTCCCCCCGACCTTACTTTTGTGCCCCCTCTGAGATCAGTTGGGCCCTATAAACTGAAAGATTGCCCGAACTGCGTGATAATTGACTCAGACTCCGCGAACTCTGCATCTGGGAAGGATTCCGAATCTCAGCCGATGGAAGAGGAAGCCAACTCAAGTACACATCCAATGGGTGTAGGAGACAATGCCGCGGCTGCTAGAAATAACCCAGGAGGCACATCTGGGAGGGATGAGAGACCATTGGCTGCACTTGATATCCGCGGCTCGATGACCCAAGATTGGGTTGAGCAGGTTGCTGAGGCATTCGAATTTCCAGAAAATTTGACGTGCTCAGCCCCTGTCGCGAACCAGAGACCGTGCACGGTTCTGTCCGACGATGGAATTTGCTTCCCTTTGCACGCCTTCATCTATGGGCTGCGGCTGCCTGTTCCTGTTCCCATCCATCGCATTTTCCAGACAATAAAATTGGCCCTAGCTCAGTTAGATCCCAACGGTTGGAGAGCTGTTCTTGCTGCAGTTGTCCTTTGGGAGAAGCTGTTCAAAAAGGACATTACTCCCGCGGAGTTCTTTCATTTCTACCGCCCAAAGGAAAACTCAGTAAAGTTCGCGGGCTACTACTATTTTTCTAGTCGTGGCAGGGACGAGACCCTTTACACCGGGAGACTGACCAGTGTGAAAAACTGGAAGGGGAAATATTTTTACATCTCCGGTGAAGGCTGGGAGATGCACCCCGAGGAGAACGAGAGAGAGAGATCATATAAAATGCCGCGACAGCGGGGTTCACCCTCAAAACTAGGTATAAGATTATAGCCGCGTCCTTTAATTTCACGTAACTTCCACTAACTTGAATTATCTTTTCTTTCTGCAGCCCTTGACAATCTGCACTTGAACGCGAGGCAGGAAAAAAGAGTTGCTGAGGCCGCGAAAGTTCCTGCTGAGAATAAGAAGTTCAGCATACTTGTAACGCCGGCAACTATATTTGAGGCGGTATTCTTCCCAAACAAATCAATTCCTCAACAGATGGGCGCAGAGGGTAATTAACTGTGCCATTATTTTTATTCTGCGGTCATTTTATTTTCTTGAACTTGTTGAACTCATGCTATTCCTTTTCAGGTGAAGAAGTTGATAGGGAGCTGCTGGCTGCGCAGCTGGCAGAGATGGATGAGGACGCGATCGTCCTGAATAACACTGCGCGAAGCAGAAAAAGGAAGAGGTCCAGAGCTAAGGTACCTGCCGCGGCCCCCACTGGAGATAAGGCCACTGATCCTGCCGCGGATCAGGCTGGAGATAAGGTCACTGATCCTGCCGCGGATCCGGTGGTTCATGAAAACCCTGCGCATCATGAACACTTTGATGACGACATAGGGAAAAATTTGGCCGCGGCTGGCCTGATGTTAGCTGAAGTCCCCTTTCAATCGTCCTCTCCTCCGTCGCCAACTGTAGTGGCGGTTAACGTGAATTTTCCACCTCCCCAATTCCGCGAAGAGTCCGGTCCAGACGGTAGGCCAAGGCCTCAATTAAGGCAGCCTGACCCAAACTCCTCTTGGGACACTACTGCAAAGGCTGCACGGAGAATGAAGCGAGCGTTGGATGCCGCGGACCTCGACAGGCTTGTTGGGGAGGACCACGAAGATCTGGAGGACTGTGGCCTCCACAGCCTTCTGAGGGTACGTACTAATCATTTAATCTTTGCATCTCATATTTTTCTGTACTTTTGCTAACTTCCTTTATTTCATACAGGACGCCGATGTCATTGTGGTCCAGAAGAGGAAATATGAGGCTTTGTACAGGCTGAAAGAGGTCGAGAAGAGTGCTGATTTTGCGGACCTGCAGTCTTCTCGGACCACCTCTTTTGAGGCAGGGAAAGCGTCCGCTGCCGCTGCCCTCCAGGAAGCCCATATGGACTTGGAGAAGGCCACCAAGGCCAGAGAGGAAGCGGAGGAGAATTTCAATCAAGCCGCGTAATCTCTGAAATCATCACAGGCCCAAACAGCCGAAGCCTCCCGTGTTGCAGAGATTGCAAATGCCAAGCTCGCCCTCCTCCAGCAGAAATATCAAGAGCTAGAAGCCAAATCTTCTCAGAAGGATGAAGCCCACGCCGCGGCCATACAAAAGATGGAAGTTGATAATGGCGACGCCCTCCAACTAGCTATAGATCATGCCGTGGAGTCATTCAAAGGCTCCAAGGATTTCTTCCTCATTAACAACAGGGCATACCTCCGCGGCTACCAGGAGCTGCGACAGAGAATTATTAAGAGCTTCCCTGATGCCAAGGAGACGGTCCTTGCTTGGAAATTAAGTGATGCAGAACATCAAGAGTGCATTGCTGAGCTGAAGGCCGCGGCTGAAGAAAGAGCAAGGCTGAAATCCCAAGCAGAGGCAGAGGCAGCGGCTGAGGAGGGGGAGACAGAGACTGCCGCGGGCGGAGAGGACGCTGGCGATGATGATGACGCGGCCTCCTAAATTCTCAATTTCTGTTGCATCAACTTTTGTAATCTTAGATTTCCGTTGTGGTTGCGGCCTCTATTTTGTAATCTGACTATTAATACAAAGGCTGCGGCCATATTTTTATCACTGATTGCCTACTTAATATTCCTTGCTTTTCAATATTGCATGTTTTACATTGCCTACTATAATGAATGGTTGTGCGTTACTGCCTCATTTTTGCAACTTGCTTTCTGTATTGAATTAACTTGGACTTGTAGCTAGGTCCGCGACAACATAGTATGATTCGATGCAATCTTGCTCTTACTAATCATCCGCGGTGTCCTTGTCACTTTGGCCCCCTTTTTTTTTTTTTTTGTTTTGCCCCTGCACCTCTGTAGGGTTGTGATCCCCCAAGCCGTGGTGCCAATGAAGTATGGTTTTGGGGCTGCGGCTTAATTTTTTCAATTTTTCGTAGAAGCCGCGGTCCCTTTGGTTATCTACTCGTTTGCCATGTAGAAATAATGAATAGATCGATTTGATGCCGCGGTAAGTTTGAACGAGGGCAAATGTTCTGAATTCAAGTCCACCTCAGCGACTCTTAGTCACTTTTTCCATTCAGCTGTGGGAGGTTTCCATCCAGTGCTAGGGCAGCGGTGGATGAGGATGCCGCGACCATTTACTTGACTGCTGATAAGATAATGAGGCTGTAGAACCTTGCCCTTGGAAAATCGAGGCCATCCTTTTGTAGGTTTGACATGCTTCATGATTATAGTAACAGAGCCTCCTATAACCGCTTCGACTGTCTTTCATGGCTTTCCTTTAGTCGATCTTGGGACACTATGAAGCCTCCCCAGGCTGGGTTACGTTATTAGGCCACCCACAGCCAATATGCGAGACACTATCAAGCCTCTCCAGGCTGGGTTATGTTATTAAGCCACCCACAGCTAATATGCGAGACACTATCAAGCCTCTCCAGGCTGGGTTATGTTATTAAGCCACCCACAGCTAATATGCGAGACACTATCAAGCCTCTCCAGGCTGGGTTACGTTATTAGGCCACCCACAACCAATATGCGAGACACTATCAAGCCTCTCCAGGATAGGTTATGTTATTAAGCCACCCCCAACTAATATGCGAGACACTATCAAGCCTCTCCAGGCTGGGTTATGTTATTAAGCCACCCACAGCTAATATGCGAGACACCATCAAGCCTCTCCAGGCTGGGTTACGTTATTAGGCCACCCACAGCCAATATGCGAGACACTATCAAGCCTCTCCAGGCTGGGTTATGTTATTAAGCCACCCACAGCTAATATGCGAGACACTATCAAGCTTCTCCAGGCTGGGTTATGTTATTAAGCCACCCACAGCTAATATCACACTCCGAGAGCAGAGAATTGGCGTTGTAGGCCCTGGTGGCTGATAAAAGCTCCTCGAATCCTCAGATGCTTCTGCGAATATGGTCATCATATGATAAGATGTAGTTGCACATTGCGAAGGGAACTTCTGAGCTAATGAAGGTCGTATCCCATCCATAAATGCATCCCGAAGTAGAATAATCCTTCGAGATAATTTTGCTATATTTCCTCTGAAATCTGTTTGAGACAACAAGTCTTTTTGTGAGGTAGCAGGTTATGAAACCAAGAGAAATATCAGATATAGCTAAACTTGCTAGTTCATATATTTATATATGTATGCTGCAGCTAATGACTTTGTTAACAAAACATAAAGTCTCGAGTATTAAGTCTACAGTGAGCTTCATAAAACATAAACATAAATAGTTGTAATTAGAAAGACTAAGGATGAGATGCGGTATGCAGCCTCTGCTAGATCTGGCTGAATCCCTTATGCATTCTTCAGGAATCGCTGCATCATTCCTTGCCCGATTAGCCTTTCAACTTCATCCTTCAGAGCATAACATTGCTCTGTGTCGTGGCCATGGTCCTCATGGAATCTGCACCAGGTAGCTTTGTTCCTCTTGTGGGGTGGAGCTCTCAATTTCTCTGGCCACCTCAAAATCTTGTCCCCTTTGATGAACTCGAAGATCTCTTTAATCGGGAGGCTCAACTGAGTATAGACACCCGACTTTTTCTGCCTTTTTTGACCTCCGACAGTTGATCCCGTGGTCTAGTTTACTACCGCGGCAGGCAAGGTTGGCTTTGTTGTTTCCTCCACTTCCGCACCTATGTTTTTAGATGCCGCAGCCTCCAGCATTAGCGCCCTCTGAGTTAGAAAATTGACCTGTGTCTGAAGTGAGGCGTGGCTGTCATAGAGGTGATTAAGGTGATTGTATAGTTGCACAATCTCATCCCTGACTTCTGCACTCCGGCTGGATTCTCCTTCCATCTCCACCTTTGTTAGTCTTTATAAAGTATACAGAATCTGAGACAAAACTTAATAGAGGTGAGTGATCACAGAAGTATCAGGAAGGTGGGTTTGAATTGCTCCATGATTATGCTGCTGAGGCCGCGGCTAGTATGGCACATAAGTGCACTGCCGCAGCCTTTCAATGTTATTCACCAAGGTTGATCCAAAGGCCACTCAAATCCCTCCCATGATGATTTTGAACTGTTGTGGCAGGTCTGCACAAGTAGGGGTCGCGGCATGAGATACTGCCGACCTTACAGGCCGCACCCCTGTCTGGGCAGGGGAGAGATCCCGATACAGGAGCTGGTATTTTCTCCCCCAACACGTGAAGAAAACCTACTAGGGTCCATTGATGAGAGAATTTCCTTACGGCGTGCAATATGGCACAACTCCAATGGAAACCCTAGATCATAGGTAAATGACAACAAAAATGGGGTAGATACAATCCCTCCCTAATCATTCATCTTTTTGAGGCAAAAGCTCGTCATGCTTTTTAGCATTATCTAGATGGAATGATATCATAGGGGTATGAAAAATAGATCCAAAGCCATTAAGTGAAGATCCAAAGATAGATCCAAAAATATGAAATTCCCGTTAAAGGGGGCGAATGTGGTGCAGAGTCCAATAACCGGCAACCGACCCGCGAGGAGATGATCCAAAGGACCCTCAGGGGTCGAATAAGGCGTTTGGAGAACTCATATATGCAGAGAAACAAGATTGAAGTATCTCGTTCCCACAGACGGCGCCAAATTGATGAGAGAATTTATGAGTTCTCTCTAATATTATCATCGTGGGACCATGTGGTCGTGGGTTCGATTCCCACAGACGGCGCCAAATTGATGATACGAGAAATCGTACATAGGTAGATCTCATGCCAACAAATCAAGTATGAAGTGTAGAATAAATAGATAAAGCAAGCAAACAGAGAGAAGATAAGATATAGAGTGGTTCAGCCTCTAAAATGGGCCTACGTCCACTATGTTGCTCCCCTCTCATTATGTGCGTTGCATTATACAATATAATCGTGCCTATAGAGGCGTACAAGTATGAGAATAAAGGAGAGTACATGATAATATTAGAGATTCCGGTGAGCCCGTGAGGAGGCTGTGATGTAGATTATAGGCCTCCAAAGCTTATGATGGGGTGATGTAGAGAGAATCTGTGTTGTAGTGCCTCGGGTGTGTCCGGAACCGACCCTCTCTTTCAGGCGCGAACCTCTATTTATAAGGTAGTGTATTGAATCACGTACCCTTAGCACGTGGCGTACACCAAGTCTGCAGTAGATGTGGATGAGGGTGTGCGGCCCAGAACAGCAGCGCTGCTGTTAAGAGGGGGACCGCGGACCCTGAGCTGGGGTGCCGCGGCCTCTTATGGAGAGGGACGCACTCTTCAGTTGTTCTGGCCGCGCCTTGAGTGCAATACCTGCCGCGGCCTATGTGGCCTGTGCGATTATAGAAGTACTGCCACGGCAGGGTGCTATACTTGTACTATTAGACTCCATTAAACATGTGATTAAACTTTAACCAACAATCTTAATAACGTTTATAATTCGATTTACAACGTATTTAATGATTCAAAATATATTTTCGTGGTTAGTAGTAATATAATAAATGGGTAAGAGTATACATAGTATACCCATATGCCCCCAAGACATTTGAATTGTCTTACTCTATTTTACAAAGCACCCATTGGGACTAGTCCAAGATGTCTCTGGAATGCTTCTTCAAACTCATACCGGATCATTCATGCCATTGCGTCGAGTTAATCACTTCGAATAAAGGTATATTCTCTAGTGAACTTAGATTCACCCTTAGTTAAAATTACTTTTCATAATTTAAAAATCTTATGATTATAACCTTGTGGTCCTTTTAAGATTGCCAAATACAAGATGCTATATTATTCCTATACAAAAGTATTCTATTTTTAAAATGCATCTTTTGTGTTGAGAATTTTTCTTTTACTTGGTTGAACATGCAAAAATTCGACGTTTTGTGGAACTTTCAAAGTATGGCAATTCCTGTTTCCATCAATGACTTGGCTCGCTGAGAGAAAATAGGTATCCGAATTAGTGAAAAGTCCGAATCATTGCTCACAACTTTGGAAACTCTATCGGTGTTATTGTCTGGTCACTTGCGCGACCTTATTTGTTGGTTTTTGCCTCACTAAAATAGGACTTTGCGTTAACGAAGCTTCTAAGTGGTGGGTATGACACAAAATAATCCATGTAGAAAATATATAGTTTCAGTGAAACATTGGTCACTTATCTTTCGCATCAGCAAACAACGACCTTGCTACAATGAAGTGTCACGCGAGACCAATAGATTTACCAGTTTTTAGATCTTTTCATTTTGATCTCATTAGAAGTTGTGACCATATATAATATTTATTGGTAACCAATAAAGATTGTTTTTAAGACAATTAGGTTGTTTCATTTGAGCGTTATACCACTTGGCTTAATACATAAGTGTTATACATACTCTTGCTTGCCTCCTTATTCCATGTTAATTAAAGAGTGAACTTATATAGGAAAAGAAGACACGAAAATATTCATCTATTCAAAAAAGAAAATTTTCTTTATTCATCTCTTGTGTGTATTTTAAGCTTTGTGATTCATTATTGAATCCTTAAAAGTAATACTTTTTTACTCAAGCTAGTTTTGACAATCCATTTCCCATATATAATTTTATTATTGAGTATGACCTTATTTCAAGCTTGAAAAATCAACTTGTGAGTTTTTAAGAAAAACTAAACCTTTTACTACATCTTTTTAGCCAAAACATTTTATCACACATCCTAGTTGTAGCCAGTGATTCTGTTTCATAGGAACAAAGTTATCTTTAACTTTAAATGGATATTTATTGTCGTAAGACTTAAAGACATTGGACTAGTCCAAAATTGATGGCGATTATATAACATTCTTCAACTGTTGGCTCTCTGTTTGGAGGATGTAGTGGGAAAGAGTTGATAGTCGGTCAATGGGTTATTTGATTGTAAGTTATTATCTTCTATTTGTAATAATCTACCACATTAAATTTTTCATCCATTTTGACTTGAGGTGTTTTCCCGTTAGTTATTTTTTCTCATATATCCGACATCATGTGAACTGTTTTATCTTTGCGCATATTATAATCACTCGTCTAAATTTGAAGATATAATTGATGGGATTCTAATATTGATAAAATATTTTTTCAGATAGACTTTTTGAATGCTTTTAAACCATTGATTAGTTTTGAAGTATAATTATCCATAGACAAGTAATTTAATTTTAATTCGGTATCTGCCATTGAGTGCTCAAACTCTCAGTTGAAAGTAGAAGTGGACTCATTATTTTAGGTTTAATACCTTAGAGTAGATCCTTTACTTCCGAGACGGATCATGGTTCGTCTTTTTAACCTCAACCTTATGATGGTAGAAGCTATTCCTATTGAAAAATCCACTGTGTGCAACATATAGTGTCAATGGATGATTAAATATGGAATTATGTTTTGATGGGATGGAATCCGCTGGTAATTAATGGTGACCAAGTACTCAAAATCTGATCTGGTTGTGATGAGAATGACATCAAAGAAAGTGGGTGGAATGGGAATTTTTTAAACAAAATCGTTAGTTGTGTAATTGTTAAGGAATTTTAGCGTATTCGAACATGCTCTATGTTAAAGGAGGAATGATAAGTTTTATAAATGACCTATGAAGGCATCTCCACTGTGAAACATGAGATGGTTCAATGCCTCACCACCCATTTTAAATTCCTTACCATGAAGTAAAAATAAACTTTCAATAAATTTTTTACTCAACTAGGAGACATAGTTAATTCAACGTTTATTTAGGGAAAGGTCATCAAAGAAATGATGATCATTGATTAAATTCTTGTATGCCTACTCACTAAATTTTGTGGCAAGCTTGATTCCATCCAAAAAGTTAGAGCCTTACTTTAAACACCCATAAAAGTAAATGAATTATTAGGCTCATATCAAACCCATGAGGAGAATTTGAACTAACGTCCCTAGAGAACCTATCAAGGAGAAGAGCATAGCTTCTAAAGCTAAATCTCACAAGCTTCCTCCGTCTAGTTCCCTTGACCTTATTGAAGAAATTATGACCTTAATCACTAGGAATTTGCCAAGACTTGACAAAATATGTTACAAACCAAAGGCGACTAAAAATATTTCCAACCTAGGTTTGAGTCTAATCAAGGAAGTGGGGAGAAGAAATAAGATTCCCCAAATGCAATCACATGTTACACATGTGATGGTAAATGAAATTTTCCATGAAAATTCCTACAAAACTGGGTCAAGGTAGTGGCAAAAATGTATATCAAGACATTTTTAGTGTCGATGACTTGGATTCTGATCAAAAACTCCCAACAATAACTATGCGACTTTTATAGCCCAAGGGAATTTTGAAGATTTCTAGGAATTTGATTTTCCTCCCATGTGTGTTGATGTTACCACAAGTATCTCTTTCGATGATGGTCGGGAAGAAGAATATAGAGCTCTCCACCATGCTATCCAATGTTAAAAATCAAAGGGCTTTGGTTAGTGATGACTTAGTGTATCATAATGTGATTTGTGGAACACCACTTAGCACATAAGGTGGTTATAACAACAACATTCGTGTTGAGGTTTCGTACTTAAGGAAACCCTTAAAGAGAGAGAAAAATCTTGGATTGCCTTATGAACAAAATATTTATACCAGAGATGTATTTGCTATTCGCATACACTTTGAAGTTGGATTTAGAGGATATATCTCACAATTTGTGTAAGATTCTTTTAGGGGGTTAATCATCGAAAGACAAGAGCATAATTGATTATTTAAGTGAGATTCCTTCATCTACTTGTAGTGTTGTCCTGCATCATAAACCATTTTACACCATCCTTAGATATTCCTTTTTTAAATAATACATCCGTGAAGAGCGAAAGGAAAATGAAGTTAAGTTGTTCCTACTGTGATAAGGTGTGACATTCGAAAGATTTTTGTTTTATGTGGAAGAAACATGCTATTAGAAACCCAATCGCTCCTATAGAATTTAAACCCTACAACTATACCCATTTCCTCATCTTAAAAAGTTTTGTATTTTACTTCGATCGTTAATGCCCTTAACTAATATTTAAGGATAGTTTGAGTGTTGGTCGAAAGGGTAAGAATAATAAGGGTACCCATAGAAAGAAATCTAAAGGGGCAGAAACTGTAGTTGCTCCCAAAGTTTTATCTGAGTCTATTACCTTACGTACATATCATAGTTGGTCAAGGAATCTCGATGTTGATCTAACCGAAGTTGAAAACCTTTCGAATCATTGAAGGTTATTTACCTCCTCTATGTCTTTATCGTTAGGCTTTATTATATATTCCTAGGATGTGCTTTAGATTTCTCATTTTATTCCTTGGTTATATTTAGGTTCAATTTTATTATGTGCTATTTGGTTGGTATTGATCCTTGCTTGTTAATACCAGAAACCTTTACATTTGTTCAATAGAGTGTTCTATGTGTGTAGGTATTCATATATCCTATGTGATAAATTTTAACATACATGCTTAGTTATTATGAAATCAGTTCTGTTTATGAATTTATACTCATTGGTTAGAATTCTATAGCTTGAAATGCCTTGGTAAATTAATCTTGTAAATTTTATAGTATTAGCCAAAACTCATATGCTACACCACACTACAACGTGAGAAGTTTTCAATGTAAAGTAAAAGGAAGGGATCTTCCTTATTCTACCAAAAGAAATTAAACGTTTTATGTGGTTTTGAGAAAAAAGGTGTCATTTGCAAGCCATTTGTACGAGAGAGTTTTGATCATGGATGAAGTTGAAAAATAAAAAATCTAAACTTTCAAAAAATTCATGAGAGAAAAAGTGGTCAAGACTATGACATTAGGTCAAACGAGATACTTACCTTTGAAAATTAGATATAAGTTCCCAGCCTATGTTTGAGTGAAAGTCTCTACTTACAAAATTACTTTATTATGATTTAAAAAAAATTAGGATCTATCTAAAATTGCATAACAACAAATATTTGACAGTTTAACCAAAGATCACTTAATGGGGAAGAAAAAAGTAGTAGTAAAAATAATAATATAAAATAAAGTTTGTTCAAAGTTGCATAAACCCAAAATTTCCAATAGTGAGATCAAATATTAATCTTCACTTTTTACTTTATAGATTAATGACCTTGATTCACTTCGATCACGAGTTATGTCTTTAAATCACTATTCTTTTTAGTGGTTGTAATCCATGCCATCATACCTTTTGAATTCTAAAATATTTTTACGTATAAATATAAACCTTGAATATGATTTTGTAAGTATATATTAGTCATATCAAAGTTTTTTAAAATTGGATATAGTGTACTCGATTAAAACTAAGATGATTTTTTTACTTTCGTGTGCCTTTTTTCTTGCTTTTTTGGATCACTGGACATGTTCGTGACCCGCAAAAATGAGGCTTAACTTAAATGATGAAGTCGTGACCAGTGAAAAGAGACTTTCACGTCAATGAATAGGCCTAGGAAGAGTAAAGTTACTTAAAGAACCAACTTTACTATTTGCACCCAAACCAAGTTGTTTCCGCACCTGTTTTTCATCTCTATTCCTAACATTTTCATATCTTGGGAGTTTAGGGGTTCACATTCTAGATCTAAGCGACTATTCACCATGTTGGTAAGTTTACTTCCTAGATTTTAAAATTTTTTCTTTTCTTAGAACCTAGGGTTTGGTGTTATTATTTGTTGGTTTGTTTTTTGAGTTTTGTCCATGATATATGGATTTATTTATCTTGAGATAACATCCTTTTAGATTAAAGTAGTAGTTATTGAGTCCAGCCTTGTAATTTATTACTATACTCACCCATTTAGAACTTTGTTGATCTAGTATCTAATGTGTGAGAGAGTTTATGTTTATATGTCGTTATGTCTTACATGAAACTATTTCACATATTTTTGGTATAGGATCCTTTGGATTATCTATTAATGATTTCTATATACTCATAGTATTTTTTGTGACTTTTGTCTTGGTTTGTAATTTTAGGCTATTGATATGTCTCCAAAATCTCATTCAAGTGCCTCGACATCTACATATACATGTTCTGGAATTTATGATTTATTCTCTAAGTACTCTATGCATTGGGAATCTTCTTCTACTTTGGATTCTCTATCTTAGACTTGTACGCCTCAGATTTTAAGTAACCATGTGTGGACTGGTCTTTATTCTTAAACCAAGGGTTATTTTCCAAATCACGTTAGAGAATTTTATGAATATGTTATATAAGGAAAGGATAACATGGGAAAATAAGTTCTAAATGTGGTATGTGGTGTGAAAGTGTGTATCATTTCTCATATTTCGATAATGCATCAATAAAAAAATTCCAAAAAGCATCGCTACTTTGTAATGAACCTAGAATCCTAAGAGGCCGTAATCATGTACGAGGCCATAACGAGAAATTGAGTTATGGAGAAAAAGGCCACAACCTTGAAAGGATAGGACACATAGGTAAAAGGAAGCCTACAACCTAAGAAAAAGGGCATGAAGTTTGGTGAGACGGACTGCAAAAGATCAGCATATGAGATGATGATGTGGCTTAATTAAGTCATAACTTGAGAGCCAAGTTTATAGGTTTCTAGAAGCCTTTTCAAGTTGGTATTTATTGAAAACAGAGGATAAAATAGGAAACCTTAGGTTTCATAATATTTTCTATAAGTAATAAACCCTGGCACACTGACCAATGTTACTAAAATCCTAATTTCCCTCTTTAGAGAGAGAAAATAATATTTTAAGAAAGGAGGAGGTACTGTTGGAGTTGAGGTCGTGGAGATCCACTGTTCACCGAAGGAAGATTCATTTTAAGGTAACGACCATACACCGTTTATTGGACCAAGTCCATTGAGGTAAGGGGTAAGGGATATGTTCTTAACCCATTCTTCCTTGTTAAAAACCTAATTTCCATGCTTTCTATTGAACGAGATGAGCCTTGGCATGTATTCTGGGGGTAATGCCATGGAGTTTTATTATTCATATTATTTCTGGGTTTATAAGACATGGATAGTTATTGTTTATCGAGGTTTTATAGGCCATGAAGTTCCACTATTGATTAGCAATTACAAACCTGGGAATGTTACGATTCATCTTAATTATAGAATTAGTAGTTATCTCTTAGTTTTTTTATTGGAGATTTTGAGTTTGAGGATAGGGGTTCTTGATAGTGTTCTTACTGAACTTTTGAGTGATATGCCCAAGTGTGACCTCGGTTCAGAGACACCAACCTCAGCTGGGAATGTAGCCAAGATTATGGCTGACACTGGAAAAGCCTTGGACACGAGACATCAGTCCTCGACCATAGCAAGGTCGGACCAGGCCGACACCACCACCAACCTCTCCAAGGGACACTACACGCATCATAAGGTTCAACAGCAATCCCGTACACCTGGGAATGGAAACCTCGGCCAGATGAAGGCCGAGCACGCAAGGAGCCTTACTTCTGCCAAGGTCAACATCATCAAGATATCAGTTAATGCTCCAAGCACATGTCAGTTCAACCTCGGCCCAGGCCGACCCCATATCCATTATCTCGGCTGAACTTAAGCCGAGACCTTCATGGCTCATCTCGAATTGAACGAGAAACTAGACTTATCGACCTCAGCTTCTCCTAGGCCGAGGTCATGACCAAGCATGATAGTCGAGCACCTATTGATATGGATAAGGACACACGGACACAAATTAGTTATAACAAATCATTCCCCGCACGCGGGGAGAATATTTCATCATCATTCTCTACATGTGACAATGACAGATGTCTTCTCCTTATTGGCTAGATCAACACACACATGCTCATGGCATGCATGGGGGGCACATTACACCCCCTAGGGACTATATATAGAGGTCATCCTCTACCTTGCAAAGGATCCGAAATTGGCAACCCTAGCTAAAACTCTGTTAAAATATACAGTAGAAAGAGAAAGCTTGAGAGATTGTATCTATGGCCATTAAAGCCCTCATACAGTGATACACATCATACACTTGCATAGTGGACGTAGGCCTGATTGGCTGAACCACTTATATTCCAGTGCTAATCCTCTTCTCCTCACCTCCTTCTACCATATGTGTATATGTTCTATATACCTTTATCCAACCATTGTTGACATTGAATTGAGCTTACAAACACCTTGAAGGGTGGTGCTGTTTCCAGCATCATCATTTTGGCGCCGTCTGTGGGAACAAGAAGATATCTCTTCCTCTTCTTCAGCTTAACCTCACCGGGGACTCTGGTGGTGAACCAGGCATCACCCCTCGCATGGAGCTGTTTCACCATTGAAAGAGGTCCTTTAAGGTATTAAGCTCACCTGACACTTAAGCTCTTCACTAAGCAACACATGGAACCGGAGTTACCGCCGCCTCTTCTGCCACCCGGAGTTGGGGGGCCTAGTTCCAGTCAGGCGCCGCACCAGTCCGAAATGGCGGTGGTAGCTGCAGCCTTGAGGTCTTTGGCTGCAACATAACAAGGTATGCAGGAGCAATTTGCACAGCTCAGCCAAACTATGATGAGGCCACCTGGAATCTCACCGGATATGATCACTCCAACGGCTGTTCAGCCTCATCCTGAAGCTAGGGGACCACCCCAGGCACCAATGAAGGACCAGCCTGCACCCCAGCGGACAAGGGACGTTGCTGACCCTAGGCGCTTATGCCTGGGGAGGCAAGAAAACCCTTGCCCAGAGGACAGGTATGACGATCTAGAGGCGGAGGAGGCCCTAGAAGATTGTTGGGAGCCATATGAGGTTTCGAACAATACGGTTCCTCCTCTTCAGTAGAGCCGAGGATGCACTGGCTGAAGAGCTGAAGGGGCCCAACAGCGAGGATCATCTTTTGATCGATTGAGCAGAGGGACAGCCTTTGAGAGGTTGGGCCCAATGAATGACCTAAGACAGAGATTATCGAGATCGAGGAGCGCAGCAGGCTCTCAGAGAGGAAACAGATAGGGTCGGCCTGACCAAGGCTGACACTGTAAAAGAAGGGGCAGGGGATAGGAAGAGGTCAACAGCCGACGTTGTACTATGGCAGGGGAACCCTCAGTCCATCCCTTGGAGGTGGCTGGGGACAACCTCGACCAGGACGATGGCAGAAGATCATGGAATGACTCTAACCAGCGCCTTGAGGAGAAGATAGGGGACCTCATCAAAAGTAGGGACCCATTACAAAGGGGTTACTCAGAGGGCTCTCCATTTGTGGCTAGGATAGTGAGCTTCCTAACTCCCGCTAAGTTCAAACCTCCTATGGTGTCTCCCAAGTATGATGGCAGTACCAACCCGGTACATCACATCGAGATGTATCAGTCGGCAGCAGACATCTACTCGATACCCGATGAGATGAAGTGTAGGGCCTTCTCTAGGACCTTAACAGGAGCAACACACAGCTAGTTTACCTCTCTTTCGAAGAACTCAATTGAGAATTTCAAAGGCTTGGCTGAACGATTCATCCACAACTTCTGCTTTGGGGTGAGAGCTCAAAAGACGACTACTCACCTACTGTATGTCAAGTAGGGAAAGGACGGAAGCTTAAGAGGCTACATAGACGGGTTCAACAAAGAGAAGCTGGAGGTCAAAGATTATGAAGAGAATATAGCCATGACCGCCCTCATTGGGGGTCTGCAGAAAGGGAAGCTATTGTGGAAACTCGCGGAAGACCCTCCTAGGTCTATGACGGAGCTCCTGGCAACCGCAGGAAAAGTCATGAATGAAGAAGAGGAAATGGCCGCCAAGTATGAGGATGAGAAACGCGGTATTAGTGGGAGGTCCCAAAGAAAGAAATATGGAAAGAAGAGGTCGGGTGATGACAAGTTTGCCCACTATACTCCTCTCACTGTGAGTTGTGAGAACATCCTCAACGAGATCAAGAATGACAGGACTCTGAGATGGCCAGAGAAACTGAAAGCCCCACCACATAAGAGGAACAAAAACCTATGGTGCGAGTTCCACCAAGACCATGGCCACGTCACAGACATATGCTTTGCCTCGAAGGATGAGATTGATAAGATGTTAAAATCTAGAAAGTTGAGGAAGTATGTGGACGGTAAGGCTCCCAAAGGGGGAAGAGATAACCCTAAGAAATGGAGAAATGACGGATGCCGTGACAATGCCCCATCCAGAAGAGACAATGATTCATAAGGTGATGATGAAGATGACCCAGACCTTCCGCCGAAAGATGAAAACACCCCGGTGAAGAGGGTTGGTATGATCGCGTTTGGTGTTGACACCATATGCGGAGGATTTGCAGGAGGTGGCTCTGAAATAGCTGACAGGAAGGCTCACGTGGAGGATGCCAAGTCAGTGGTCAAGCTGGAAGTTGTAAACCTAACGTCTTCCGATACAGTGCAGAAGAGGAAGAAGGAAGACATGGACACCCTTGTAGTTGGGTTCTCCAGACTCGACTTCAAAGGTATCTTAGCCCCCCATGATGACCCTTTGGTAATAACACCAAGGGTGATGGGTGCGAGGTGCAGAGAAACCTCGTAGATGGGGGGAGCTCAGCAGGCGGGATGTTTTGTCCTTGCTTCAAGAGCCTAGGTCTTAGTAGAGCAACGTTGGTACCCTATCACCACCCCTTGATAGGATTCAGTGGCGAAAAGGTCCACCCCTTGGGCATGTATGAGTTGGACGTACGGATGGGTGATGAATGGCCTAAGAGGTTGACCAAGAAGATGAATTTTTTCGTAATGGACGAGAACGTCTTCTCGGCCTATAACCTCATCATAGGAAGAGTGGCCCTTAAGGAGTTCGAAGCTATGCCGTCGACAGTCCACCAGATGCTAAAATTCTCGACCCCCTACGGGGTAGGGGAAGTGCAAGGTGACCAGACCATAGCACGAGAATGTTACTTTAACTCGGCCGAAGAGAGAGAGGCCCATAAAAGGGCAACCACCACTTATAGCATTGATACGCTTGACCCAAGAGATGAGACAAAATTGAAGAAGGGAGAGACCGCGAAAGAGGTAGAATCCATCGTCCTCAATGAGGATGAGTCAGAAAAAACCATCCAGGTCAGCAAAGCCCTAAAGACAGAAATCAAGTAAGAGCTGATAAACTTCCTCAGAAGGAGGCAGAGTGTCTTCGCATGGAGTCACGCAGACATGCCAGGCATCGACCCTGAGGTTATGAGTCACAAGCTCAACGTGACCAAAGATGCCAGGCCTATCAAGCAGAGATGAAGAGTCTACTCCAGGGAGAAGTACGACGTCATCAGGGAAGAGGTCAAAAAATTAGAAGAGGCTGAGTTTATAAGAGAAGTCACATATCCGGAGTGGTTATCGAATGCAGTCATCGTGCCCAAGGCCAATGCGAAGTGGAGAATGTGTGTTGATTTCACTGACCTAAATAGGTCTTGTCCAAAAGATACCTATCCCTTACCTCGGATAGAACAGATGGTGGATGCTACAGCAGGACATGAGCTCATGAGCTTCATGGATGCGTATTCAAGATACAACCAGATCTTCATGGATGCTGAAGACTCAGAGAAGACAACCTTCATTACCGATAAAGGTACGTACTGCTACAAAGTGATACCCTTCGGCCTGAAAAATGCAGGGGCAACATACCAGCGTCTCGTGAATAAGATGTTCGAAGAGCAAATAGGTAAGACTATGGAAGTGTATGTAGACGATATGCTAACGAAGATCTTGAAAGCTTGCACTCATGTAGTAGATCTCGAGAAGACCTTCGATATTATGGACTCATACAGAATGAAACTCAACCCCGCGAAGTGTGTCTTCGGAGTAGGAGCTAGGAAGTTTCGAGGATTCATCGTCAACCAGAGAGGGATTAAATCAAACCCAGAGAAAATCAAGGCTTTGCTTGACATGAAGACACCGAGGAGTATCAGAGATATAAATAGACTTACGGGGAGAGTGGATGCACTTAACAGATTTGTTTCTAGGGCAACGGATAAGTGTCTTCCATTCTTTAAAGTGCTTAGAAAGGCCTTCTAGTGGGACGAAGAGTGCGAAAAATCCTTTAACCAGCTGAAGTCTTACTTGGGGTCTCCCTTATTGCTGTCTCGGCCTGTCAAAGGAGAGAAATTGTATGTGTATCTGCCAGTCTCCAAATCAGCCATCAGCGCAGCCATAATACGGGAGGATGATGGGATCCAAAGGCCTGTGTATTTCAACAGTAAGGCCCTTCAAAGGTCTGAACAAAGTTATCCCCGTATGGAAAAGTTGGCTTACGCCTTGATACATGCTTCAAGGAAGATGAAGCCTTACTTCCAAGCCCACTCCATGGTTGTCCTCACCGACTCCCCGCTAAGACAGGTCCCATATAAACCTGAGAAGTTAGGGATATTGATGACCTGGGCCATTGAGTTAGGGGAGTATGATCTTACCTACCAACCTAGGACAACCATCAAAGGGCAAGCCCTCGCAGACTTTGTTACTGAGTTCACATGGGAAGAGGCCGAGGCAGAGAATGGCCCAGAGGGTGTTAAAAAGACAAACCGTGGTGTCTTCTGAAATCAGGAAGGGATGACACCAAACGTCTTCCGAGATCAGGAAGAGGTCGCATCTAACAAGGTCAGGGTCAGAGTAGAGGAGAACGAAGAGGATCGATACCTCTTCAAACAAGGAATCATGTCGGAAGGAGTCTTCTCATCGGATAAAGACATTTGGATCCTCTTCGTTGATGGCTCTTCCTGCGACAGTGGAAGTGGTGCAGGGTTGATACTTTCAGCCCCTGATGGCGCTAACATCGAATACGCTTTGAGATTCAACTTTAAGGCCTCTAACAATGAGTCGGAATATGAAGCCATGGTAGCCGGACTCTCTTTGGCAAAGCCTCTGGGAGTAAAGAGACTCCTACTCCACAGCGATTCCTACTCCACAGCCACTCAAGGTTAGTTGTCAATCAAGTACTGGGAGTTTATGAGGCCAAAGTTGAAAGGATGTCCAAATATCTAAAAAGGGTGAGAACAATGTTAGAATATTTCGAAGAGGCAAAACTGAAGAGAGTGCCTCGACAAAGTAACAGCCACGCAGATGCATTGGCGAGGTTGGCCTCGACAACGAAGATAGACGTCGGAAAGACCGTTCCGATCGAGGTCTTAGGGAAGGCGACCATCGAGGGAGAAGAGGTATGTAACCCTTGTCACAATTTGAACCTAGGAGACTCGTGGATGGACCCCCTCGTCATATATATCAGAGAGGGAGAGCTACCTGAGTCCAATTTGGAGAGGAAGAAATTGAGATATAGGGCTGCCAAGTTCTCGGTAGTAGGAGATGTCCTGTACAAGAAAGGATTCCTATTACCTCTCCTCAGATTTGTGCACCCCACGGAAGTCCCCCGGGTCTTACAGGAAGTTCATGAGGGTTCTTTCTCTAGCCACATAGGGGAAGACCCTTGTCCAAAAGAATCATCACACAAGGGTACTAGTGGCCAACCTTGTCCAAAGACGCGGCAGCCTATGTGAGGAGGTGTGATAAATGTCAAAGATTCGCCATAATTCCTCACCAACCTCATCAACCTATGACGTAAATCACCTCTCCATGGCCATTTGCAGTATGGGGGATTGACTTTGTAGGACCCCTACCAAGAGCTGCTAATAGTTATCGATTCTTGATAGTTGCCATAGACTACTTCTCAAAGTGGGTAGAGGCAGAGCCGATGATAGCGATCACAGAACAAAAGACCTTCCAATTTATTTGGAGGAACATCATATGCAGATACGGCCTCCCAAACACTCTTATCTCAGATAATGGGACCCAGTTCAAGAACTCCTCTTTAGAAAAATATTGCGTAAGAGTTAGGATAAAGCAGTTATTCTCATCACCTGGCCGACCTCAGGCAAACAGCCAGACCGAGGTCACGAATAGAACAATCCTCGATGGAATCAAAAAGAGGTTATAAGAAGCGAAATGGAAATGGACTGAAGAGGTTTATGCTGTACTATGGACGTACAAAACCACGGCAAGGACACCGACAGGAGAAACCCCGTTAATTCTAGCACATGGCTCAGAGGCCGTCATACCAACGGAAGTGGGGCTCCCAACTCATAGGGTTCAGACCTATGACCCTGATAAAAATGGGGAAGAGAGGAGGCTAGACCTAGATCTGATTGAAGAGAAAAGAGAAGACGCAGAGATTAGACAAGCAGCTTACCAGTAGAGAGCAGCGAAATTCTACAATCAGAGGGTGAAGTCAAGACCCATCGCAGTGGGAGACCTAGTGTTGAAAAATACCTTATAGAAAGCAAATAAGCTCCACCCAAACTGGCATGGTCCCTACAAAGTGACAGAAGAGGTTATGCCTGGCACCTACAGGTAGAAAATCTAGAAGGGGAACCTTTCGCTAACCCATGGAATGCTGATCACCTAAAGAAGTATTACATATGATGTTGCAAAGAGTGTAAATGTAACATCTCATTATGAAGAGGTTATTAATAAAAGATTAGTTCCCATGGCGGTTCTTGCTTCATTGTGCACTTGTCAGAAATTTATGAGGATAACATCTTAGGTGATGGCCTCAGACCTTCATAACACCATTCAATGGTGACGAGGTCTGAGTCCAGACACCATAATGGGATGACCTCAGACCCTTAACATCACTAATTTGGTGAGATTAATTATGAGGATAAAATCTTTGGTGATGACCTCGGACCCTCATAACATCACTCAGTGGTGACAAGGTCTGAGGTCAGACACCATAATGAGATCACTTCAGACCCTTAACATCATTAATTTTGTGAGATTAATTATGAGGATAACATCTTAGGTGATGACCTCGGACCCTTATAACATCACTCAGTGGTGACAAGGTCTGAGGTCAGACACCATAATGAGATGACCCCAGACCCTTAACATCATTAATTTGGTGAGATTAATTATAAGGATAACATCTTAGGTGATGACCTGAGACCTTCATAACACCATTCAATGGTGACGAGGTCTGAAGTCAGAAGCCATAATGAGATGACCTCAGACCCTTAACATCATTAATTTGGTGAGATTAATTATGAGGGTAACATCTTAGGTGATGACCTCAGACCTTCATAACACCATTCAATGGTGACGAGGTTTGAAGTCAGACGCCATAATGGGATGACCTCAGACCCTTAACATCATTAATTTGGTGAGATTAATTATGAGGATAACATCTTAGGTGATGACCTCAGACCTTCATAACACCATTCAATGGTGACGAGGTCTGAAGGCAGACACCATAATGAGATGACCTCAGACCCTTAACATCATTAATTTGGTGAGATTAATTATGAGGGTAACATCTTGGGTGATGACCTTAGACCTTCATAACACCATTCAATGGTGAGGAGGTCTGAAGTCAGACACCATACTTGGATGACCTTAGACCGTTAACATCATTAATGTGGTGAAATTAATTGTTTGGATAACATCTTAGTTAAGGACTTCAGACCCTTATAACATCGTCAAATGGTGAAAAGGTCTGAGGTCAGACTACTAATTTGGTTTAAGCAAACACCATTGCATAAGTTTCAGAGCCAAAACATCACGACATACATTTAACAAAGTAAAAAAGATGATCCTCCTCAGAGATTGACATATTCAGGGCTTATAAATATTCAGAGGTTACAAGATTCAAAAAATAAGAACCATGTTCATTCAAAAATTACAAATGTTCAAGGGTTACAAATAAGCTTCACAATTGAATTCAAGGGTTAGAGGGGGGAATGCTGGTGTCTTCGGCCTGGTTAAGCTGGACGACATTGGTCACCTCGGTAATGTCATCATTGTGGTCTGCCCCTCCAACCTCTGTGCCGTTAAACATTGCAGTCTTGGTAGGCGCGACAACCTCCTCCTCGACCTCCTGAAGAGCCTAAGCAAGCTGCGGATTTGTAAAGCCAAGGCCTAAAAAATCAGAGGCTTTCAAAGTGCCAGCCTCCTTCTCCTTGGCAGCAGCCCACTTGGTAGTAGCTTTGATACCACTCTCGAGGTATTCAAAGCCAATGCTCATAAACTCATCAGAAGTTTTATATTAGGCTATTATCCACTCAGAGGCATCATCGAGGGCTGCCTTCACAACCGAGTTGACCTTTTGCTGCAGAATGTCGTCTTTAGCCTTCAGATCCACAACATGGTCCTTCTTAAGCTGAGAGATCTCCTTCTCTAGCTCCTTCACTTTCTTCTCAGACTTACCCAACTCAGACTTTAGGCGATCAATTTCTGCGTTCAGAGTGCTTTGCACCTTCTCGGCCTCTTGACCTTTCTGGATGAGGGGCAACTTCCTGAGAGTCCAGTTGGAGAGGTGGTGCATAGCTGCCAGGCCCTGCAGATTTTACGATCATGAATAAGTTAGAGACAAATCAGAGGTTACACTTGGAAATTACAAAGAAATATGAGGTCATAACTGAATGGATCTGTGGATGCCGAACTCAATCAGCAAAGGAGTATCTAGTGACCGAAAGAAACGCTTATCGGCCTCGGTCATTATAGAGCCGAAGGCATCCAAGGCCTGCAGACTGTGGCCGATGATGCTGTCAGTAATCTTCAATTTCTCTAGATGAGCCGATAAAGCGTCTGCTAAAGAGATTGGGATGGAAGAATCAACGCTCTTTTTCTTCTGCCTCTGATCCTCAGGGGGATGTTCAGTAGGAGCCCTCTTCTTCGTAGCTTGGGGCTTTGGGGCAGAGGGAGCTGGAGGAGGAGTATTAAGACCTGCCTTCTTTGTGAGTCTCATCAAGATCGGTGCAACCATTTCCCAAAGCTCGTCTGAGATATTCTCTGGACGTTCTAAAAAAATTAATAAATCCGAGTTAGAGAATCAGATATGAATAAACTCAGAGGTTTAACTTGGAATAAAAATGCTTACCAAACTCGGCAAGAGGACTTCCACCTAGGCCTGTCTTAGAGAGGTAGTGGGGGGTCATCAAGTGTTGGAACTTAATGAGCAGACCATGTATCCCCTGATCTTGAAGGGCTTTCACCTTCTGAAGGTTTTGCAGTCTTAGGCCAGGGTTGGCCCTCGCAGACATTGTGACCTTACCCCATCTCAAGGGCATCCTCGGCTCCAGTAAGGACGAGGGAATACATGGGCCAAATTCCCATGGCCCAGAAGTGAAAAAGTATCGAGGCTTCCATTTGTGGTTGGAAGTCTGAGTTATTTGGAGCATCTTTTTCTCAGGCTTCCGAGCAACAAAATGATAGTAGCTCGGATGATTTTTGGCAGAGGAGGGAACATAACAACCAACGAAGACCTGAACTGGAAGGTTCGAGTGGTGGACAACCCTCCACAAGACTATGGCCCCTATTATGACCCTCCAAGCATTAGGGGACAATTTGGAAGGGGTCAAATTGATGAAGGCAAGGATAGACCTAATTATAGGATGAATGGGCAAACGAAACAGATCTCACCATCTCGACCATTGTAGGCCCTCTCTTCCCTCAGAGGTCTCCTAAGCTTTATGGAGGGACAAATGGAGTACAAATATCTGAAGCAAAGAAGGTCCACCTCAGTAACGGTACTCTCAATCTCATCCGCCTCAGAGACTTCGACATCACTTTCAACGTCATCATCATCATCTAGCTCAACGTCGGCCGGAGCAGACGTTGATGGGTTATTTGGGAACCTCTGAGCGAATTCGGCCCTGGTGACGGCCGACAGAGGGATGGCGTCAAGTATGGGTGGAATGGCCACACTCGGCTCAAAAATATCAACCTTTGAGGAAGAGGATGAGGTGCTTGAATTATTATGGGATGAGGCCCGGCTAGAGACCTCGGCTTGGTCAGGGGCCTGATCTTCCCGAGTTGTGAAGTCCATGGACTCCTGGAAGGAATCCATAGAATTGGGGTCTGAGGTGGAAGACTCAGATTCAGACATCGGTATTGGTTCAGTAGGAACCTCTGTCTGGTTAAAAAGTTTCGAGGGATCAGGATATATCACCTTCAGGGGTGGTGGAAAAATGGGTCTAATAGGGAATCTTGTGACCTACGAGCCTCCTCATGTGCTCTCTCTATTTGCCTGATTTTTTCTAAAGTCCTATCTCTGAGAGAGGCGAACTCCTCAAGAAGTTGGTAGAGGGGTCTGAGCATCAGAGGCAGACACTACCCTCTAAAGATCAAACGATAAACAAGATGGGCTAAGGAAATAAAGCTATTTAAAGATCAAACTACCCTAACCTAGCAAGAACAGTTCGCCTGAAGCTATGGTGGTCTCACCGGAAAACTAAAAAATTAGCTGAAAAACACAAATAGAAAGGAAAAAGCAGAGAAAATGAAGACAAATGAAGGGAGGAAGATACCTGAGGATGAAATGATAGGGGAAAGCGAAGAAAATTCGAGGAAATCACCACCAAGGACCTCTGAAATGAAATCGCGAAGAAAATGCCCTTTAGAGAGAGAAACTATTGGAATGAAATCATGCCAGGAAAGAGAATTGAGGAAGGAGGGAAAAATGAGGGTTCAAACCCTTAAATAGGCAGGCGCATTTCCCAAGTCCCATCATTGCCTTGGGAACCCCAAAGGGCGGTTGACAACACATGCTTGCCAAGCAAGCCACATTTTAGCATTGGACAAGTGTCAAACGAACATTGGCTTATAGGAGAAAGGACTCAGAGGTTTAGAGATCCCATAGTCACCTGTTCTCACATGTAACTAAGGGTTGGGGGTGATTGATATGCCCAAGTGTGACCTCGGCTCAGAGACACCAACCTCGGTTGGGAATGTAGCCGAGATTATGGACGACACTGGAAAAGCCTTGGACACGAGACATCAGTCTTCGGCCATAGCAAGGTCGGCCCAGGCCGACACCACCACCAACCTCTCCAAGGGACACTACACGCATCATAAGGTTCAATAACAATCCCGTACACCTGGGAATGGCAACCTCGGACAGATAAAGGCCGAGCACGTAAGGAGCCTTACTTCTGCCAAGGTCAACATCATCAAGATATCAGTTAATGCTCCAAGCACATGTCAGTTCAACCTCGGCCCAGGCCGACCCCATATCCATTATCTCGGCTAAACTTAAGCCGAGACCTTCATGGCTCATCTCGGATTGAACGAGTAACTAGACTTATCGACCTCGGCTTCTCCTAGGCCGAGGTCATGACCAAGCATGATTGCTGAGCACCTATTGACATGGATAAGGACACGCAGACACAAATTAGTTATAACAAATCATTCCCCACACGTGGGGAGAATATTTCATCATCATTCTCTACATGTGACAGTGACAGATGTCTTCTCCTTATTGGCTAGATCAACACACACATGCTCATGGCATGCATGGGGGGCACATTACACCCCCTAGGGACTATATATAGAGGTCATCCTCTACCTTGCAAAGGATCCGAAATTGGCAACCCTAGCTAAAACTCTGTTAAAATATACAGTAGAAAGAGAAAGCTTGAGAGATTGTATCCATGGACATTAGAGCCCTCATACAGTGATACACATCATACACTTGCACAATGGATGTAGGCCTGATTGGCTGAACCACTTATATTCCGGTGCTAATCCTCTTCTCCTCACCTCCTTCTACTATATGTGTATACGTTCTATATACCTTTATCCAGCCATTGTTGACATTGAATTGAGATTACAAACACCTTGAAGGGTGGTGCTGTTTTCAGCATCATCAATGAAGTTTACTTAGGGCTATACCTTTCATCTTTGAGTATTTGAGTTCAAAGTATGCTAGGGCTTAAAACCTTAATTTCACTAAATTATCTTGTTGTTGAAGATCACGAGTTCTAACTCCTTCTCGAGGATGCAAAATTTAAGGCATTATTATATTATACTTTTGTGATTTTTGAGATAGGACTTAATGTTGAGGGCATGACAATACTTTTGTTAGTCCGAGGTACCATTGCCTATTTGAGGGCCTCCTTCTCAGTGCTTGATGTCAAAGCGAATAATCTAGGGAGATTGATCATGGGTTAGCAATGGTGATTGTCGTCCCTAAATTTTCATGAAAGATGAAGATAAAGCCTTAGACCTTGAACCCTTCACTAGTGATTGTCGTCCCTACATGAGTTATTCATAAGTCGCGACCATGTTTAAGGGATATGCTGCAGAGATATGAGAAAAGTGTGTTTAAAGTTAACTTAATTCCCTTGAAAATGGAGGACTTTGATGTGATCTTAGGTATGGATTGGCTATCCACCCAATTTTGTAGGATAAACTGTGCTAATAAAGAGATTATCCTTTGCAAACTTGATGAGGCTGATGTTAGTTTAAGGGGTACTATAGGCAAAATCCTCTTTTGATATCAACCTTTAGAGACAGGAAGATATTAAAGGGTGGGTGTCGTGGATATCTAACCTATGTGAAAGATCTTGATAAGACTACGATCACCTTAGCAGCTGTTCCTGTGGCCGTAGATTTTAAGGATAATTTCCTTAAGGAATTTCCACGTTTTCCCCCCAGACAGAGAGATTGAGTTATTACTGACCTTATACTTGAGTCTGTGCCCAATTCAAAGGCACCATACAGAATTATATCGACAGAGGTGAAATAATTAAAGCATAGGTTAGAGGATTTATAGGGCCGAGACTTTATAAGACCTATCATTTCCCCTTGGGGTGCCCCAACACTTTTTGTGAAGAAGAATGATGGATTTATGAGAATGTGCATAGACTATAGAGAGTTGAGAAAAATGATCGTGAAGAATAAGTATCTTCTATCTAGGATTGATGATCTTTTTGACTAATTGAAGGATATCTTATATTTCTATGAGATTGATTTGAGGTCAGATTATTACCAACTTAAAATAAGGGATGCGAACATTTATAAAAAAACATTAAACTAGGTATGGTCATTATTACTTTATTGCGATGCCTTTTGGATTAACTAATTCCCCATTTACATTTAAGGTTTTGATGTATATAGTGTTTAGGCCTATCCTGGACAAATTTTTAATTGTTTTCATTGATGGCATACTGATTTATTCTCGGACTGCAAAAGATCATGATGAACATCTTCACGAATTTTTTTCAGGTGCTTAGAAAAGAGAAGTTATTAGGAAAATTTTATAAGTGTGAATTCTATCTTGAAGAGATAGCCTTCCTTGACCATATTTTGAACAGAGATGGGTTGGTTGTGGTCCATGGGAAGGTCGTTGCCATTATTGGTTGGGAGAGACTAATGACTGTAACCGAGGTTGGGAGTTCCTCAGCTAAACAATTTATTGTAGTATATTTATGGATGGGTTTTCAAAAATATCCATTCCCTTGATCCAGTTAGCACATAAGGATAAGAAGTTTATATGGTTTGCGGAGTGTGAAGACAGGTTTCAAAGTTTTAAGGAAAAGTTAGTGATTGTGCCCATTTACATGAGAAGAATTACCCCACCCATGATTTAGTGTTAACGGCTATGGTTTTTGATTTGAAAATCTGGAGAAATTATTTATATGCAGAAACCTGTGAAGGGAGTTTAACGTACATTTTAAACCCAAAAGGATTTCAATTTGAGGTAGAGGTATGGTTAGAGTTAATCAACGATTATAATTATTTGATTAAGTATCACCTTGGGAAGGCTAATGTAATGGCCGATGCCCTAAGTAGAAGGGATTACCTTAATACTTTGAGAATGACTAATCAAGAACACACCTTAAGAGATTTAAAGATTATGGGGATAATGGTCTTAATACACATAGGCCTTGGATGTTTAAGTGCCCTTATCGTGGAACCTATATTGATTGAGAAGTTAAAAGTTTCACAAGTTGTAGACCCCGATCTCCTGTTGATCCACAAACTAGTGGAAAGAGGACATACCTCATCCTTTAGAGTAGTTGATCATATGACCTTATGATTTAGGACAAGGATTTATGTGCTACGAAATGAGGGATCAAGGCCGAGTTATTAGAAGGTGGCCATTCCTCACCTTTTGTAATTCACCCCGAAAGCAAATAATTTATAAATATTTGAAGGAAAACTTCTACTGGCCTAACATGAATAAAGAGACTGCAAAAATTTGTTGTTAAATGTTTCGTATTCTAATAATTAAAGCAGAGCACCAAAGATCAGCTAGGCTGTTACAACCCTTTCCCATCCCATAATGGAAGTGAGAAAATATTTCTACGGACTTTATTATGATATTAATGCAGACACTGAGGGGGATGGACTCCATTTAGTTTACTGTGGATAGGACTTCACACTTTTTAGATGTTAAGACCACGACTAGCATTGATCAGTTGGCCAAGCTCTTCATTAAGGAAATTGTAAAATTCCATAGAGTACCAGTTATAATAGTACTGACCACGACCCCACATTCACCTCAGGATTTTGGAAAAGATTTCAACAGGATATGGTTCTATGACTAGACTCATGTACAACTTTCCATTCACTAATAGATGGATAAATGGAGAGGACCAATCAAACCCTAGAAGATATGTTAAGGGCTTGTGTTTTGGACTTTCATGAAAGTTGGGAAGACCATTTACCTTTAGTAGAATTTGTTTATAATAATATCTATCAAACAAGTATTAAGATGGTTCCCTACACTGCCTTATATGGGAAAAAATGTTGCATCGTATTGTGTTGGGATGCGGTGAGAGAAAGACAACTGTTGGTGCCGGAGATGGTAGAGCAGGCCATTAAAAAAGGTGGGGATCATTCAAAAAAGGTTGTAGGATGATCAAAGTAGACAAAATATCTGGGTAGATTTCAAAAGAAGGGATGTTCACTTAGAGGCCCGGAACCATGCTTCTTTAAGGTTTCTCCTTGGAGGGGTGTTATGAGGTTTGTGAAAAATGGAAAATTGATTCCGCAGTATATAGTTACTTTTGAGATACTTGAAAAAATTGGGAAGACTTCCTATAGGCTTTTCGTACCACCAAACTTGTCCCATGTACACATATGTTCCATATTTAGTGTTCTGGAACTATATTTGAGATCATGGACATATTATTAACCATGAGCCTATTGAGATTCACGGAGATTTGATTTGTGATGAAGTTGTCGTTGAAATTTTGGTGATGAAGGAAAATAAAACAAGGACAAAGATAATTACCCTGGACAAAGAGCTTTGGAAATATTAGGCAGTAGAAGAGGCCACTTGGGAGATAAAATTTTTGTATGAGAGAAAAATTCCCACAATTATTGCAAGGTATGGATTAAGTTATTGGTTTAATTTATTAAACTCTGAGTACGTAATTTATTAAGTTCGGGAGATTATAATGACCATAAATAGCATTTTAGAGAGAAAGTCCATGAACTTGAAAGGATATATCGCAGAGGTAAATAAAATTCCATGGCCTAAGAAAAAGACTGCTGAGTTCGGTCACACGGACTTAAAAGGCTTAAACCATGAGATGATGATGTGGTGTATTTAGGTCATAACTTGAGAGGCAAGTTCAGAGGGTTTTAGAAGGATTTTTGAAAGTCTATTTATGGAAAAGAGATGACAAAGAGGAAACCCTAGGTTCCTTAATATTTACTATAAGTTTCAATCCTTGGAACACTTACCAAAGGTGATAAAACCCTAATTTCCCTCTTTTATGAGAGAAAGTGAGATTTCGAGAAAAGACGAGGTTATTCGAGTTAAGGTATTGGATATCCACTATTCATCGGAGGAGGAATATTTCAAGGCAGTGGTCGTACATTATTCATCGAACCAAGTCCATTGAGGTAAAAGGATTTGTCTTCAATCGTTTCTTCTTTGATAAAAAATCTTTTTTCCATGCTTTCTATGGAATGAGATGAGCCGTTGCATGCATTATGAGTTTTTGGGTTTCTATGTCATGGATAGTTACTATTCATCAAGGTTTTATATATTCCAGGGGGTTCCAATGTTCATTTGGGATTTAGAGACCTGGGAATGTTACTTTTCATCTTAATTCATTGAATTAATAGTTCACTCTTAGGATTCTAGTTAGAGATTTGAGTTTGAGGATGGGGGCTCTTGAGAATGTTCTTACTAAACTGATGAGATTTACTTAGGGTTATGCCTTTGATATTTGATAATTTGAATTGAGAGTACATTAGGATTTAAAACTTGAATTTCACTAAATTACCTTATTATTGTAGATCAAGAGTGCTAGCTCTTTCTCGAGGTTGCAGGTGATTTTTGAGATGGGATTCGATATTGAGGACGTGACACTATTTTGGCCAAGAAAAGATATAATTTCCTATTTAAGGGCCTCCTCGTGAACGCTTGAGGTCAAAATAGTTAATCTAGGGAGGTTAAGTTGAGGTTAACTTCAGGGCTTGCTCTGCGATTGAGCTTGACCAAGGTGTGGAGTTAATAGCAGACCGTGAATCTGACATTGTGGAATTAGAAAGGAAAGGAGTCACAACATGTGGTATGATTGGGTCAAAGATACTTGAAATAAGTATGAGGATAATGAGACGTCCAGGGTCATAAATAAAGTCCACAAACTATGAGGGAGAACCAAAGAAGACAGAGCCTTAGGGGAAGCCGAGGGTACGTATCTAAGGGAGATTGAGCTTTCGGTCTTTGGGATATTCTGATGGGTTAGGAAATTTATATTCTTTCCTTCCTATTTGCTGATATATCACAATTTTGCTTACTTTCACTATTTTACATTTCTTAGTTAATATGTCTATTGCTTCTACAAATACTAACACTAACAGGTGGGATGAGATCTTTTGATTTAAATCCTTGTTGGGATAATTTTGCTCTTGCCTTTCATATTCCTTATTTCCTCAGGATGAGTGGTTGTAGGGTATTTAGTGTCCAAGGAGTAAAGTTAAAAGCCACAGAGTATCGCTAGAGGACGAAGATGATTAATTATTATTAAGAGTTTTGAGATAATGTTAGTTAAGGATTAATCATTATAGCTTTGACTCTTAGTTATTTCCTTTACTTTAATATATATTATTATTAAAGGCTGTAATGAAACATGTTTAAAGACCCTTACTAGATAAATTGTTGGTTATTAATTAAATGAGGACTTTATTTAGTGATTTTCCTTATGGTTTATCATTTAATTAAAATGATGAATTAATCGACCAACTCTGACTTTTACGTCGAGGTTTTGTTTAAGGACCGAGGCGTAGGATGAATAAAGTTTAAAAATTTACCATGAGAGAAAGTACAATGAGCGTGGCCAAATAGTGAAGGTTGCAAGGAGTTACATACGGATTGTAATCCATTAGAAATAATGCATATAGTTTGCATTTAATGATCATGATCTTTATCCTTATTGTGGGTTCTCCAAAGGATGATATGAAGTAGCACGCATTGTATTTTGGTTATTTAACCAGACACTTGATTTTGGAATTAGGGTTTCTTCTTATTCCCGATGAAGTTACGCAAAACTCAAGGGGATGATCCTAATGAAATCATACTATAGATTAATCAATCAGTTCGGGAACTACAGTCTTTACCTGCACCACCGTATATTATGAATCATTGGCATCGTGCTCCATGTCCTTCTATTACTTCTCTTTAATCGTATGTGCATACTATTTGGATAAAATTACTAATTAATTGTCTTCCTGTCTACGTTATCAACGTTTACCCGCATTTAATGAACGTCGAAACGTGATTTTGTCTTATAGTTTTTCCTCTTCACAGTTTTATGAAGCATATTAAATGACACCAACATTTATCTATATTAATATAGGGATGCCTTTTACGATGTTGAGTTGAATTTTTGGGATCTTAAGAGATTCATGAAGATTTGTAAAGGAGAGTGATAAGTTTTTTTTTCTTCTAGTTCTTTTAGTAGTTTATGAGTTAGGATTTTTCATTCGTTGCTTATATCTTTAATATATCCTATAAATATTATTTGGTTCCATTTTTTTAGAATGACTTTATTATATATTTTTGATGTAATATACCTTGTATGTTCATGTGATTTTGTTGGTCTGTTATCTTAGGCATGCTTATCACACATTTCATATCTAGCCTAAATCACCATATCAACCGGTCATTCTCTACATGATTATCTCTAATTTTGTTGGTTTGACCAATATGTTTACTCTCTTTAGTGGCCAACTCCATTTTTTATCATTATGTGCTTAGTTCTTTCTGTTATCCCTTTACATGACGAAAGGGGTAGAAATTTCCAAATAGAGGGGTACATAGTATTAAGCATGTTGTATTATGGAGAGTGTTTATATGACATTTCATGTTTATTGAGAGAAATTGCATAGTTGAGGGGGAGTTACTTTATTATTTTGATGTTTATGTGTATACATTGTTATATCAACATGTTTCATCACATTAATCTTATATTTTTATTGTTTTAACATTACACATTGGTATTTGATGAGTTTACTAGTGCGTAACAGGAAAATAAGTACCTCAAAGATCCTTGAAGAAAATATTTGAGCGTCCCATATTTAGTTACACGTAAATGCATTATATCTATCTTATACGCCTTTAGCCAAGAAAGTCCTATCTTAGGTGATAGATTTAATTAAGTTACAGTAACTTTTTATTTTATTTGTTTTTATCACTGTTCAGACCGCGGGGGGGATGGGGGGGGGGGGGGAGGATTGTAAGAGTATATTATACTCATGTGCCCCATTATATTTAAATTGTCTTACACAAGTTGAGTCTAGTCCAAGAGGTGTCTGGAAAGCTTCATCAAACGCATACTATATCATTCATGTCGTTGCCTATAATTAATTGCTTAGGATAAAAGTATACTGTGTAGCGGACATAGTATACCCTTGGTTAAAATTACTTTTCATAATTGGAAAATCTTATGTTTTTAACCTTGTGATCCTTTTGATATTCCCAAATACAAGATGATATAAGAAAAACATATGTTTTTTAAATGCATCTTTTGTGTTTAGAATTTTTATTATCCTAGGTTGAACAAGAGAAAATACCATGTTTTGTGAAACTTAAAGAATAGGGAAATTTATGTTTCCATCCATGACTTGGTTCACCATAAGCTCACTGCAGTGAAACATAAAACTGCATTAGCAAAAACTCTTGTTTGTTGGTCGCGACTTTTGAAATTTTGTCCGTGTAAATATATGGTCATTTGCGCGGCCTCATTCGCTAGTTTCTGCCTCAGCGACATAGAACTTCATATCAATGAAGCGACTATATCGTTATTCAAAGTAACACATATAGAAAATATATGGTTACAAGCGTGACTTTCGTCATTGATCTTTCACATCAGCAAACAATGTTGTTGCTGTAGCAAAGCGGTTCACGAGCCCATTAGATTTTCCTCCTTTTTGAGATCTTTTAAATTTTATCTCATTAGAAGTTCTGTCCAAATACAATCTTTTTTAGCGACCAATAAATATTGCTTATATTCTAATTAGTTTGATTCACTAGAGTGTTATGCCAAGTGGCCTCATACTCAAGTGCTATACATGCTCTTATTGGCCTCTTTCTTCAATGTTGATTTAAGAGTGAAATTTTAAAAGAAAATAAAACAATAATTATTGAAATTTTCGAAAGAGAAAATTTTCTTAATTCATCTCTCGTGTGTATTTTAATATTTTTGGTTCACTCTTGAATCCTTGAAAGTAAGACTTTTGTACTCAAGATAGTTTTGACAAATAATTTTCAAAATATAAATTTGTTCTTGAATACGGCCCCCTTTCAAGCTTGAAAAACACATTTGTAAGCTTTGAATAAAAACCAAAGCTTATACTATATCTTTTCAACCATAGGATATACTCACACATCCTAGTTGTATTCGGTGGTTACTTGGAGGTTCAATTTCATTAGAACAAAGGCTCTTCGACTTTAAATAAATATTTTTTTGAAGTTAGACTTGAAGATATTGAACGGATGCAAAATTGGTTATGGTTGTGTATCATTCTCCTGGTGTTGGTGATCTCTTTAGAGGATATGGTGGGAAAGAATTTATAGTTAGTCAATGCAATGTTTAATTGTAAGTCACTGTTTTATACTTTTAATACTCTACCATTATATGTTTGTCGTTTATTTCGGATCAAGGTTTTTTCCTGTCAGTGTGTTTATCCTTTTACATCCGACATCGTGTGAATTGTTTTATGTTTTTACATGTAAGAGAAACTTGCCTTAATTTGAAGATAAAACTGATTAGATTCTATATTGATAACACATTTTATCATGTAGACTTTAATGATGATTTTAACTTATTGATTAATATTGAAGTACTAGTAATTAAATTTTAAGTTGGAAGCTACCGTTGATAGCTCACATTCTCACAATGTATTTCTAAGTTTAAACATATGTATTAACATGAATATTAATTTTATTATTAATTCAATTAAGGTCCACATCTAAGTAGATATAATAATCGGACTAAAATTTATTAATTAAATTTCAATCCTAAAACAAAGTTCTAACATTTTATTCATAATGGGAAACGATAATCATAAAGAAAACTCACTTAATAAAGTAAGGAAGATGATTTTTCTTGACTTAAGGAAGATTAAACTCAGATTGAGATCTCTGATGCTAGGTTTTGTATCATGATATGTCATTATTATTAATGAGGTATAAATACCTATATATAACACTAATGCCAAATTTCCTATATGGGCCCACTTTTGGACCCCAAATTAAGCCTAAAACACAAATCAAATACTCTTAAAACATTCCCCAAAAGGGTACCCACCTTTGGGGCCCAATTCGACAGATTAAAACACCACTTCGGGTATCTATATTTTCTTAGAGCCCATACAACGATAATAACCCTAAACATAAAATTGATTACAACCACATTACTTAATTGATAAGCCGTTCCCATATTATTTAAATTCTCGCTTTAGTTTCTATTATCAATTCGAACCAAATAATTTGGATTAATTACAATGAAATCCACAAGAGTAAATATTTATTAATTATTACAAAATCATTTGCTTAATTCATAAAAATATGGGATATTACATTCTTCCTCTTAGTGATGAAATCCCATCCTCGGAATTCGCTAATAGCATATCCTCCCCAAAGATAAAGAAAGGTAGGTAATTGGATCCAGTTCTCAACCCCCCATAGAAATTTATATGTCAGAAGAATAATTTAAACAAGGAAACCTTGTATCCTACCTATCTGAATGTTGGATCCACTAGCTTACGAAATCTCCAAATAAGATCTTCCTAACCTAGACCCTTAAATTCTCAACACTTATACTGTGTTGTGGCAAATTAACCATACCCGAGGAAAATCACCCATGCCTTACCTTATCATCCTAACTTTGGAAAATCACCCATGCCATCACAATAAGAAAATCACCCATCATATGAAAAATAAACCATGCTATCTTACACAAAAAATACCCATGCTAGTCCCAGTAGTGACACATTATTTATCTAATGTATCGATGCATTCTACCAACCACTCTCTTGCATATGCATAGATAATAGATACAATAATACATAAATAAATCATTAAGAACATACCATAGTCCATCAAATATGGTACCTGTTCTATAAGGTACCACGTTGATTGTCCCTCCCTAGCACGATAGGATATTGTACCTAGATATGGTGGTTCCAGCAGAGCTAGAGTAACATGAATTGGTGATAAAATTGCGATGCCTATGGAATCACCTGAATTGGTTGTATCCTATTATTCTTAGACGAACTATCCTAGGTTTGACTTCGGACACCTCTTGGAAAATAACCCCACTCTCCACATCCATAGAAATGTCCCTAAAAAGTTTCGTTGTGAGTCCCTTATTACTGGTCCATTACTTCCCCCTTATGTTTCTTTCATGGATGATACTACTTCTGCTAATTCTTATTTTATGGTTGATTGTCCTCCTCGCAATAAAAGGGCTTCCTCCATTCTATCTTACCGTTTTATCTTGAGTAGAATTTGTCACCTTATCTGTTATCTTCCCATTTTTTTACAATTTTGATAGTTTGAACTCTCCTGATAATGCATAAGCCGGACATTCACCACCTGAGTATAAGTGGTGTATGGAGGATTCTCTAAGCCAGTCCCTTGATGAATTATATCATTTAGTTCTTCTAAGTGTTCACCTTCTCGGGTGCGAATAGAGAGAAATTTATAAAGTCTGTTTCATACATAGTAACAGTGTGGCTTCCTTGAACCAAAGAAAAAATCCCCTCTCCTTCTCCCCCTAATTAATGGCATGAAATATTATCCTCCAACCTCTTCCCAAACTCAACTATGGTCATATTGTTCCTTTCATTTATAGTGGTAGTAAACTCCCACCATTATAATACCTTCCCCATCGGCTTAAAGCTAGAAAACATTTTCATCTTAACCTCTGTTTATTCCAATATCCTTGAATGTCTCTGAATGTCCTTAATGCATTGATATGATACTATAATGTTAGTAGTCCTTGAAACTATAGCAGGTTACCCTTAGCAAAGGCCCCACGTGCCCTCTCCTATATAAAAAATTATGACTAAGCTTGCACCACCACCTGTGGCTACTTGGGCTGCTGAAGGTGCTATAATTTGGTACCCACTGTGGTTGTGACTGCTTGGGCAATGATGGAAACCAAGTCCATTTGTGTTGTCGGTTGTGCCTACTGTGGTGGTTACTGACCCGGTTGAACATACTTGTTTCTAGCCTTTATGGACACTTTTCATCCTCTCCTAACTTGATTGTCTTCCATCTGAAAGAAAACTAATGAATTCATATCATATACCCACTTCTAATAAAGAGTACAAAGTAACCTAACCACATAGATATAACATCAAATAACAAAATGTGGAATACCTAATGGGCAAAACATAGATCCTAAGGACAATAAAACTTGGGATGCTATGATACCAACATTAATACCCATATTTTCCACGTGTCATGTGGAAAATCCGATACGCCGAAGATACGGGTGTGTCAATAAATTTATACCATTCTCAACAATAATGATAAAATAAAATTTTGAATTATGAATATCACTCAATCGATAACTAAATTTTCATTGGGTAGCTATCATCAAGAGCTCACACTCTCACAATGTATTTCTAATTTTAAACATATGTATTAACATGATCATGAATTTTATCATCTAATCAATTCATCTTGACATCTAAGCTATAAAAGAACTTGGTTTTGACGACGTTTTTTGGGCGACACTAATAAAAACTTCAACATAGAGAGGATATAACGACGTTTTATTTAAAACATCAGTTATTTTACTACGTTTGGATTAAACGTAGGATATTGACAACGTTTATTAAAAAATGTGCGACATTTTTTTGTCATTTTTTAATAAAAATATCGGGTATTTGGCGCCTTCCCTCCAAAACGTTTTTGGTAACCTCCTGAAAATCAGCAATCCCTCCAATATCCATATCTCCACTTCCCCAATCTCCGTTTCTGAAAATCAGCAATCCCTCCATATCTTCGTTTCCCATTCGTTATGCATTTGATTACGGCACAAAAAAAAGTATAAATTAGCAATCCCTCCATATCTCTGTTCCCATTCGTTCTGCATTTGTTCTCCGTTCCCTATTGCATCTTAAATCTTTGATTACTGAGCCGATTTCTTAATTTCAGCAATCCCTCCATCTACTCTTGACTTTCGGCATTGATTTCTTGTTGCCGCTGACCTCATTCCCACCGATTAATAGGTAAACAAATGTTGGTTCAAGGTTTTTTTATTATAAATGGTTTAGAGTATTCAGTGATTTGAAAAATTGTGTCTAATAGTTTATTTAATTAAACTATATCTTGTTCTTCTTGGATTTGTTTGTTTCGTTTGTTTACATATTGATTATTATCCATTTTTGATAGATTGGTTGGATTGTATGTTACTGAGGCTCATGCACACTCTCTAGAAATTAATTCAACATCTATACATTTTTTAAAATGTGTAGATGAATTATTTAAAAGATTATTTGCATATCTATAGGGGTTAAATAAAAAAAATAATTTATCATGGTAGTTCAATTTCTAATGATTAAACCAAATTAATTTATGTGACAATTAATATCCCTGTGATGGTTCTTTAATTTCCGGTGTGTTGCAACTAATGAGCCATTTTTAGCCCTTGTTTCCCTTTTACTCTGTGAACTGTGATGATAGTTTCACCCATTAATTTAGTTTGCCCTGGATATGAATATTTTATTCGAGTAGAGAGCAATTTTGGTTGAGACCTACACAAATTGTTATGGGGTTGATTTTTGCAGTAAGAGATGGATGATCTAGAATCGGAACATCCAGAGATAGCGGAGACTGATGTTGTAGGGGATGATATATTTAGGCAAGTTATGGGACCCGAAAGACATGGGTGTGTGCGCACATTTGGATTCGGTGTCTCTCCAAGTATGATATTTGGACCATCATAGAAGCAATCCCAATATAAGTTGAGAGATATTGAGACACGACATCAACAAGAGCAAGAGAGGTTTTGGCGTGAGATGGAGGCTGAACATGAAAGGATGCGACGTGAGATAGAGGAAAAATATGATAGGAAGCAAGATGAATTGAAAGAGAAAATGGAAGCTCAAATGCAAGAAAATATATTTGCTATGGAATATCGGATGAATGGATGGGTGGAAGCTCATATACAGGATTTTATGGAGTCTCGTATGCGTTATACGGATGATTTTATCCAATCTATTCGAGATGTTTCTTTAGGTGCTAAACAAAACAACTTTGATTAATATTTGGATGTATGAGTACAATTTCTTAATTTTATGCATTACATCTAATATTTTGTATATTCTCATTGCGAGGTTCCTGTTAAATCCAATGTTGATAATATAGCATCACCATAGTTGCAACCGTTAACATCTGAGGTTTAATCGCAATGTAGATCTTAATCCTCAATGAAGGCACCACCACAAATCATATCACGAACTCAACTTCATAACTATTGCGTGGTTAGTATTTTTGCCTCTAATATTCTTCATGGCACATTTTTGTAACACCCCGCGCGCCCGAGATAGACACATGGCGTGCTACTGCGATAAAAACTAAACTAAAACCATCACAAAGAAGTATATAGCATCTAAATTTCCACAATTAAAATACAATAAGTCCATAATCGTTATATTCCCACAATAATGATTACAATAACATCTCTCAATTAAAAAATTCTCCAACTAAAATTTCACCACTAGTTTATACATCAAAAATAAATCTTCCAAGCTATGCTCTAAAATATTTCTTCAAAATAGCCCATAGCGTCCCAATCCATGCTAACCTGCCAACTAAAAGAAAATACGGATAAGTACACAATATGACAGGAATAGATGCTAAAAAATAATTAGCATGATGAATAAATTGCAACAATACGAATCGCATATAGAAATCAAATGCAACACTCAATCATTATATCAATATTAATTTATCAACAACACATCAATGAGTTACTAGGCCTCACCTCACCACATCTATGAATTCTCAAGAATATCTGAATTTTGGACTATAGGCGGGTGCCCATTCACCGTGCCATATTAAAATCTCATGACACGATGTTCAAATCACAATATAATATATCACAATGAATCAATAATTAGATTTTAAAAATTTTCTGATTCCAAATGAATATCACAATTCAACATGAGTGCAATCAACACAGAAAAACAAACAGAATAGTCTTGAGAGAATTTAGGAGCATATTGTATAAGTCCCGTATCTCAAAATCATCATATGAATCGTCACATAAATTCAGCCTCTAAATCTGATTGCACCCTCACATTCCTCTTGCGAAAATAATCCAATCACGTTCTATCCCCAACACGAGATAACCCAAAATAGGCCTCCAAATCTAAGGTTGAATGTTAAATAAATAGGGCTAGTGTTTGTATATAGAGTGAGAGGAAATATAAAGGGCTACTGCGTATTGGAGAAGGTAAAAGGTTGGTTAAAACTCTCAGCCGCGACTTCTATATATAAGGGGAAAAGAAGGAATTTGAAAGGAATCAAACTCTTTACAAACAGGCTGCCGACTCAAAATCTGGGCATAGTCCATCGATCGACTCCCAGGGTCGATCGATCGACCCTACAGGTCAGGCGATAGTTCCCCCACAAAAATTTTACAAAAGGCAAATATTAAAAACTCCACTAAAAATCCATTTTAAATCCGATTTCAATTCCACTTGAAGTTTTATCCTTCTAAAATCATAACCAACATATTTATTTAATAAAAATCATTAAATTCAAAAATTTATTTATCTCGAATATTCCAATATTGATTTGAAAATACCCGTTTAAAAACCCGGGTTGTTGTAATTTTAAAGCAAGAATGTTAATATTTTCATCGTTTGATGCATATACGATCCATTATATATATATATATATATATGATAGTTATACTCCTTCCAATGGTAATTTGTTGAAATTAGTGGAAGGAATTTATTTGTGGTTTAATTTGGTTGTTGCTGTTGTTGTTGAGTTAATTTTAAATGTTAAAACAAGTTGGTTTTCATGAATAAAAAAAAAAACTCTACCAATTTTTTTTTGAAATAATAAGCCTATTAAACATATTTTGCTCCTATATAAATATTTGCTTTATCAACATCCACATGTTTTTATCAGTTCACTTATTCAAATGCATGGAAAAAACAGAATATGTTATAGTAGCCAATAATGAAAAAAGTAATTTATAAAATATTACATCTATTTTTATAAATCTTAAAATGAAGCGTTGATCACAATTTGTAATAAAAAATGTTAAAACTTTAGGGATCCCTTTTGAAAATTAATCTTTTAACTTGGACTTAAAAAATCTTACTAGACCTAGATTGTGTGGCTTATGGGTTTTATTTGGGCCAGGTCGCAAACTTCATAAGATATATAGGAATATTAATTGCTAACATATTACATTTCTTTGGTTCTTTTATATTTGAAAATATATTTTAAAGTTATATACATCACTATTTTTTAGTTTGATCATACAAGTTGTTGTAAGTTTACATTATTACTCCATAAGTTCTTGATTTGAAAACATTGAAGCCAATTACTAACCCTCTTCCAACTATTTTTTTGTTCAAATTTTAGGAGCGGATGAAGAAGGGGAAAATACCAACTGATTGAAAAGTTTGAATTGGGAAGTAAGTCCCCAACCACCTTTCATTAGTCTTTTGTACAAAACTTTTACTTACTTTTTAATACTTATTTTCTTTCTTTTTATAGGTTGTTCTGTCTTGTCCATGGTGGCGGAGACATCGTATTGACTGTTTTCAACATTACTCTAGCCTATTTTGATGATAATATATGTTTCGTATTTTGTTTGGAATATTTGGGTACAAATTTTTGGCTTATTAGTAGACGACTTTGGGATGTTTGAAGGTATACTTTCTTCATTTTGTTTTGAGATGATTAGATATTATTGTATATAGTTTTTCTTTGGTTGAATGAGAATTTCTTTGAGGGATCCATTATAATATTAATGATGTTTACTTGGATATTATATGGAACTTAAAATATTTACGCATCATAAAAAATGTTGGAATAGAGTATGGGTAAAGTTAGTTAACATTGTGATGTTTTCAAGTAAATGATTAAATTTTGTATTAATATGTTAATTTAATATTCCCGATGCTTTTGGGGAAACGTTGAGACAAAACCCAACGTTTAAAAAAATTAGTATCTATATCACAAGGTGGGGACAATTGCCGACGGTTGATAAACGTAGCAGGAAGCATCGAGAAATGTGTATCCGACATTTTTAACAAACGATGTTTATTTCCTGACTGTAGATATGTCGACATTTTTAGAACTTTTTAGAGTTTATGCCGACGTTGAAAAAACGTCGCTAAGACCAATTTTTCTTGTAGTGATAATTAGATTTCAATCCGAAAATAAAGCTCTAACAATGGTTTCATAATGTGAAATGATGATCATAAACAAATTACACTTCATAAAGTAATCAAGATAGTTATTTCTTGTCTTAAGAAATATTATACCCTAATTGAGCCCTCTTATTATATCTCCTCTCATAATAAAGTTTACCTCGAGTTCTAGGTTTGGTATTATGATTAATGAGGTCTAAATACCTATTTATAATTGATTCGTATCAAATATTTCATATTTATACCCTCGAATCATATGAATTCTAGCCCCCTTGGGTGCCTTAATATCTATATTTATGCCCGTTAACCACACAACCTCTATTTTATATTGTTAACATGCTATATGAGGTATAATTAGGATTTTGTAGGTACTTAGGTACCAAGTATGAAGTTTGGATGCATTCCGGCGAAGTTCCATACACAATCGCATGAACAAGAGCATTTTGGTCATTTCATAGTTTGGGAAACTGGTCCAACATCACACGCAAGTTGTATCCATCTGGGCAAGATTTTCATGGCTACAAATGGTGCACGATTATGAATTCCAACGAAGTAGTTACGACAATTCTCGCGAAAGAGAAAGACATTTCAAATCAAAGAAGATGAAGGAAAGGAAAAATAAGGTAGTGAATCGATTCGCCCCTTTGTGAATCGATTCGCTATGAACTAGTAGACAATTTTCCAGGAACGAATTAATTCTCTCCTTGGTGAATCGATTCTCTACGAGTCAGTGCACCAGGTCATTTCCAGCGAATCGATTCGTTTTCAGCCGAATCGATACACTCAATTGCAACCTTCGAGATATTTACCTAGCGAATCGATTCATTCCAAGGCGAATCGATTTAGATTTGCAGATCTTTTGCTTTTCTTTTAATTGCATGTTTTCCATTGAGACTTTTGTATACATACTTTTTTCTCTCATTTGAGAGAAATATTTTGTAATAATGGATTGTTTTACTTAGGTTTTGTTTTTGGAAGCTAGGGTTTAGAGATTATTTTGGGTGTACCATTTTCTCCCTCTGAGGGTTTACTCATATAGAGGGGTTTGCCCGTCGATGTTGTATAGAAGACTATTCATCGTCTTCTCTATCAATCCAAGTTTCTGTTTTTGGTATTTCTTTATTTCTCTCGCATTTATTTAATTCTTTCCTTTACTGCATTTATATACTGCATTTTTACCATGCTTTCTAGCTAAATTACTCTACATTGCGATTTATTGAACTCGCCTCGTGTTTAATACGTTCCTTTGCTTTGGTGATGGAGTTTGTGTATTTATTTCGACTGGGTTGTCCTAGTTGCTACGCCTAGGAGATTTGACGGGGAATATCATGTATGCTCCATGCTTACGATCTTTCACGCGTAATTTTCGGTATATTTGTTGACGAAAAAATCTTATTAGCCTTCATGCGATTTTAGGGTGTGATAACCTTGGATTTAATTAACTATCGAAACGAGACCCAATCTTATTGAATCCGTAGTCCCATGTAACCATTTATATGTGTTAAGCCGAGGTGAGGGATATTAGTCGAATCCTATAGTTGTTATGTCTTTGTTAATCTAGTTTTAATTAACCAATGCCTAGATTATCCTTTTCTTTCTCATTTAGGTAGAAAATAACCTTTTACACATTTATTCAGAAGTATTAAACCAGTTAAATTCTAGCATATTTCTCTGCGAATTTGATACCCGTACTTGGCCGCTATACTCCATTTGTTGAGTGTAGTCATAAGTTTAGGTTTTGGTATAGAATTGGTGAGCTGAATAAAATAAAACGACCGACGTCGATGAAGCGACCCCGCGGCACCCAGTCTATCAAATGGCACCGTTTCAGGGGACATGTTTGTTTTAGTATTTTGTAATATTTTCTTTCTATTTGTATTTTTTGCTTAACATTTTTTTGTAGGACTTCTACATTTGAGCGCTATGAAACGCTTGAATTTTTCCATCGCACTTTACTTACACTTCGAGCCATCTTTGGGGTAAGCATGTCTTATTCCAATCCTTTCGGTAATCGTAATGATAATTATCAAAATCCCCGTACCCCTATGAATTTTGGTCAATACTTAAAGGCCCAAAAAATTACAAATTCAAAAATGTCTTTGGGTGAGTATAACTAAAGTCAAAATTTGGAGTGCGTGTATTTTGAGGATGATTGTTATGATTTTGGGCCTCTAATTCCTTGTAATACGAATGTTTAAACTACATGCATTAGCTTTCAAAATTCTTATAATAATGATTTGGAGTATAGTCGTGACAATAATTTTTAAAGTTCTCATTTGCAAGAATCTGCACCTCAGCCTATGACTTTCGGTGAGGGTTCACGCATGCCTGAAAATGAGAAAATTGAAAATCATTATCGGGAAGAAAATCATTCATGGGAGCATGAATTGGATTTATTGTTTGAATTCGACGATGATTTCTCTTTCGAGACTTTTGAAGTCGATGAATGTTTTGAACCAAATGAGGACTTTGTGCCTAATTTGGAACAAACCATTCTTCACTTGGCCCATGGCTTAATTGAGAATGAAAGTGAGGATGAAATGGAAGTATATCCATTTTCAATGAAATGATTTCCTCTTTGGCCCCCAAAGAAGAATGTTTCATTGAAAATTATCATATTTACTTCTAAACTCAATCTTCAAGCGATTATGACTCATCTCTTGAGATTGAATTTCTTTTCTCCTCCTTTTCATTCTCCCTTATCGCACCATCACTAGTACCCAATGAATCGGTTTCAAACTTTAAAGTGTTAAACCTATTCACCAACGAGAAGTACTTGCTCGAGTCGCCTTCCATGAAGGAATCTTTGCCTCCATATGCGCCCCCTCCCATTCTAATTTCAAAATACTAGGGAGAAAATTCAGTTTTTTCTTGAACCTCTCGTGTTTTTGTCACCCGTCTTATCCGAATCCCCCATCCTCCCTCCAAAATTTTTAATTGGGAATTGTTTATTTCTTCCGCCTTACACATGCCTTCGATTTTTGAATGGAATTCCTATTTTTCAGGAGGCATGCATTAAATGGAGGGTCCGCTGTGGATCTTTCAAAGAAAAATTGTGTTTTGGGTGGACCCTCAAAAATTTCAACTTCTAGTGTATAGTTAGTTGGAAGTTAAAATTGTAGGTTGTAAATAATTAGTTTATTTTTCTTTATTCTTACTTATTGTTTAGTGTAGTTAGTTAAGATTTTGTTATTTTTTTCGCTGTGCTTGGTACTAACATGTTTTGTAGAATCATTGGACTTGTACTTTTACAAGATCGCTCCATTTTGGTTAATATATCTCTTTTCGTCTCTTTAACTTGGTTCTTAATTTACATTGAGGACAATGTCAGGTTTTAAGTTAGGGGGTGTGGGATATTCTATCCATTCATTGGTAGTTTCCATGATTTGATTACATGTTATATTACTAAGCATGCTTTTCTTGTAAAAATTAAAAATTAAAAAAATATTTTCTTTCTTTTCTCTCTTTTATTGGGCATTTTGCCTTTGTTTTTGATGAAAAATTTCAATAATTTCCCGATCCATTAGACAACTCAACAATGCATGTTCTCATTTTTAGAAGTTATTAGACTTTAGTCCTCAATTATTGATATTATGAATAACTTTATGAATTAAACTTTAATCCCATGAGCACATGCGATTTTCTTTCTTTATTGATTTAGTTTAAGATTTTTATAACCCGATAATCTTTTGTTGCATTGTATATACTTATACCGAGTGAGCTTTGTGCTTTTCGTCGTTTGTGAGAGTTATACACTATTCATTCCTCATTAAAAATGTTACAGTTGTTGCTAATCTCACTTTTCTTTCATTTGACCGTTCATTAATTGAGTTTATATCTTGAAATGTGTTACTTGAGCATGATTTTTAAAGTTCGTTTTGACTCGAGAATTGCATAAACTTTAGGAAATGATCATAGGCCATCTTTGTTATATCACCCATATTAGCCCTGACCTCACCTTTAATGTTTCCATAGTCAAACCCTTTGAGCCTAAATATAGCCTTTCGTTTCATAACCCCAAAATCCCATAACCAACTCCACATTGGAGGTTTAAGCCATATATATATCTTACATACCGTTGTTTGGAATGTTACTTGGGATTGAATGATGTTCTTGTTATGTGGTTGCAATTTAGGCATGTGAGAGTGAAAAGTAAAGAAAAGAAAGAAGTGAAAAAGAGAGAAAAAGAGAGAAAAAGAGAAAGAAGAAAAAAAAAGAAAAAAACATGAGAAAAAGAAGAAAAGAAAAGAAAGGAGAAAGTTGTATATGTTGTTTATAGTTGTTCAATAAGTTTTGTTTACTCTCCCCATTGCATATTCAATGCCTGTTATGGATTTTATTTTTCAATTTTTGATATTGCCAGCAATTTCCCATTATCCTGAGTTTTCATCCCCAAACACTTTGAATTCGTACATATATTCCTTTCTTTTCGTACCCTTGCCTAGCCTACATCACAACCCTATATAAAATTCTATGCGATCTTAGAGTGAATTTAGTTTAAAAGTTTTAATAGTTGCGAAAATTTGTGAAAATGCATTTCACCTCTTTAATGATGATGTCTTTCATTGAGATTGCAATTTTTCATTTTCTATATAACGTTCTTCATTTGTGATAAGTGTGAGGCCTAGGTTCCATTTACATTTACTCTTTATGCCCGTATGTCCCGTGTATTACCTCCTGTTTCGAGTGAATTCATTTGTTGAGTGTAATACCCCGTGAGGATTAAATATATGCACCCTTTTATGTTATTCGATTTATATAAGTTTTTAGCCAAATCATACTTTGCATGTGATCGCTCCCCTCCCAATTTTAAGGCTTCAATTCGACGAATTTCGTTCTATAATGTTAATAACTACAGACTTTTTTGTGAATTCATTTAGTTTTCTAATAACATGTTGAAATCTTTTTCGCTGTTGTTGAGTTTGTCGCATGCTGGTTTGGCATATTTTGAGTAAACTATTTGATGTTTGTGGGTTTCATCCCTGAAAACCCTCACGAGACGACACTCGTTCACTAGGGTAACCTAGGGGTTTAACGACTTTTTGCCTATGCTAAATGCAATCGAATCGATAGCGAAAGTGGCTTTTATGTTTTCTTCTTTGTCCCATTTTTGTACTTGCCTCTTGCTTTGATTTACATGTAGTTCTTGTTGTTTCCTATTTCATTACTAGGGACTAGCAATGTGTAAGTTAGGGGGTGGTGTGATTCGTATCAAATATTTCATATTTATACCCTCGAATCTTATGCATTTTATCCCCCTCGGGTGCCTTAATCTCTATATTTATGCTCGTTTACCAGACAACCTCTATTTTATATTGTTAACATGATATGAGGTATAATTGGGCTTTTGTAGGTACTTAGGTACCAAGTATGATGTTTGGATGCATTCCGGCGAAGTTTCATACACAATCGTACGCACAAGGGAATTTAGGTCATTTCATAGGTTTGGCAAGTGGTCCAACATCTCACGAAAGTTGTAACCATCTGAGCATGCTTTGCGTCGCCATAAATTGTGTGTGATTCCGAATCCAAACAAAGAAGTTACGGAAATTCTCGTGGAAGAGAAAGACATTTCAAATCAAAGAAGATAAATGAAAGGAAAAATAGGGGAGTGAATCGATTCGCCCCTTTGCGAATCGATTCGCTATGAACCAGTAGCCAATTTTCCAAGAATGAATCGATTCGCTCCTTGGCGAATCGATTCGCTACAAGTCAATGCACCAGGTCCTTTCTAGTGAATTGATTCCTTTTCAACCGAATCAATTCGCTCCCTTACAGCCTTCGAGATATTTACCTAGAGAATTGATTCGCTCCATGGCCAATCGATTCATCTCTACAGATCTTTTGATTTTCTTTTAATTGCAAGTTTTCCATTGGGACTTTTAAATATATACTTTTTTCTCTAATTGGATAGAAATATCTTGTAATAATAGATTGTTTTTCTTAGGTTTTGTTTTGGGAAGCTAGGGATTGGAGATTATTTTGGGTGTGCTATTTTCTCTCTCCGAGGGTTTGCTCGTATAGAGGGGTTTGCCCGTCGAGGTTGTGTAGAACACTATTCATTATCTTCTCTATCAATCCAAGTTTTTTATTTTTGGTATTTCTTTATTTCTCTCGCATTTATTTAATGCTTTCCTTTACTGAGTTCATTTACTGCGTTTTTACCATGCTTTCTAGCTAAATTAGTCTAGACTGCGATTGATTGAACTCACCTCGTGTTTAATAGGTTGCTTTGCTTTGGTGATGGAGTTTGTGTATTTATTTTGATTGGGTTGTCCTAGTTGTTACGCCTAGGGGATTTGACGGGGAATATCATGTATGATCCGTGCTTACGACCTTTCATGCGTAATTCCCGGGATATTTGTTGATGCCAAAATCTTATTAGGCTTTTATGCGAGTTCAGGGTGTGACAACCTTGGATTTAATTAACTGTCGAAACGAGACCCAATCTTAATGAATTCGTAGTCCCATGTAACCATTTATATTTGTTAAGCCGAGGTGAGGGATTTAGTCGCATCCTATAGTTGTTCTGTCTTTATTAATCTAGTTTTAATTAACCCATGCCTAGAAAGATGGGAACCGAAGTACATTTTCCATTTTATCAATGAAACAACATTAGGTATATTCAAATCGTTCACCAAGGCTTCTAGGTTGTCGCCATAGTTGTTCTTCCAAACCCTATGATGACATGTATGGGATGGAAACCAATGATGGTCCACTATGCCTACTTTGTGTTCTTGGCATGCTTATCCTCTTTCCCTCCAAATCAGTTCTTTTAAAAGACCTCTTTCTATTATAGTTATTTTGTTATTACTCTTTATTGTTGTATAAAAAAAATATAACACAATTGTAAATAACTTTAAAATGATATTATATATTTCCATTAATATACATTACGCCTCACGATTATCATTAAATACCCTAGATTAAACTATTTTATCCTAGACAAGACCGTGATTAGGGTCCATAATGATGTGGTGGACCATGATTGAGGGATTAATGTTGATTATTTTAGTATGACTCCAAGGAAAAAAACTTTGGTTTATCAAAGAAATTAAATTAACTTATGTTTGAGGTGGGTGTTGAAGTTGGCCATAATTTTTACTACATTTTTTGCCAGTGACTCATTAATGCTAATGTGCATGAGATATTCTATAAGATGTCCTATTTTTCCCTTTTTTTCCCTTTCTCCATATTGTGTATCAAAGGCATCCATGTTTAACCTCTTGATATTTAGACATTCTCTAGACTATTGAAACTCTCTTCTTACCTCTATGATCATGACTCAGGTCTATAATGAGGTTCCTTTGGCCTTTGCCTATTCTTCTATGGCCTTGGTGAGGACATAACAACTTGGCAAGGGGATTTTTTTAATCATGCATTGATACATTATAGAAAATCTAATATTTCTTTTGATCCTTATGACCCCCAACTATAAAAGGAGTTTGGAACCAGTGGAACATCCTTATGGTTGTGATCATTATATCTAGTTCAATGCGAGAATGTGTATTGAAGGTAACATTGTAAGTTTATGAGAGGTCCACACAAGGAACTTATTCCATATTATGGTGCGAAACTCCTTTAATCCTATTGTGAGTGGTAGAGTGATGTACCATGTTAAGTAGGTTCATTATCAATTAAAAGACACCAAATGAGTCTTACTGGAAAAAAGGTTTTTCAATATAAAATCCTTGATGATGAAATCATCTACGAAGAGGATGTTAGCTAAGTTGCCTATGACAATGAAGAATCCCCTCAAATTTTCATTTTCCTATAATTATGGTCATCACAAGGTAGGGTAACTTTGGTGAGGTCAAATTATGGAAAGATCATAATGGGAACCTACCTATTTGAGTTGATTGATCTCACTTTTTAGGCATTGAACACTTTGTAAGTGAGCTTTGAGAGACAATAATAAGGTATCCCCATCTTGAAAGTTGCATGATATGGTATTTACATCTACGACGGACATTTTTTTCTTTTTTCTTTTTCCTTTATCAAGACATACTGCTTACTTGGCTATGAACTACTTAAGGAATCCACACTTCATGACCTTCTATGTGGATTCTTTAAGGCAAAATCACTCATTAATGGTTCAGACCATGGTCCTCATGGAAGTGAAATATTTTTTATTTTCCCATTCTTTACTTTAGATATCGCATGGGCTTGGGAGTTATGAGGTTATTTCATAACTCCATAGTGGAGAAGTTTTCTTTAACACCCACCATGAATGTATCGGAGTGTTATACTCTGGGGGATATATGCTCTTCTTCTTCTTCTTCTTCTTCTTCTTCTTCTTCTTCTTCTTCTTCTTCTTCTTCTTCTCACCCTATATCAATTCATTTGGGGTATTCCCTATCTTAGAGAACATTTTTTTCCTCTTTCCATATTAAGGGTGGTAAAAGATGTAAGGTCTTATCATTTGGTTAAGATGGCATCCTTGATATTCCTATACTTTAAATCCCTTACTAAAAGCAAAGTCATAGATTGATGATGTATTTGAATAAAGGACCTCGACAAATATGATAATATTATAGTGCCATAAGAGGCTATAGAGTGGTTTGGTTATAAAAATGAGCATGCGTCCATTTTGTTACCGTACTCTCATTATGTATGTTCAATAGTATAATATTATAGAGCCATAATAGGTATACAAAAAAGATATAGAGGAGAATACATGAAAATAAAAGAACTTAGCAGCCTATGATGTGATCTATAGAAGAGGTCTCTAAATAGGTTCAGCCAGGTAAGCCCCCAAGTGTGATAGCTTGTAGAAAGATATAGGGTTGAGACTTTGGTAAGGTTTTATCGCCAGATTCATCTTAGTATTCGTGAAGTGAGCATTTCTATTTGTAGAATTAAAAAATGAGGTGTCACCTTCATAGCACACATGGCATGTGGATAAGTTTTATGATAGTGGAATCATTCTAGAAGTAGTATAGATATAAAGTGGGTGATGACCTATTGATGTCTGTGGTAAACTGTGTATTGTGGAAGGAGAAGGGGGTCGTGGCCTGTCTATTGCCAGGCTGTGGCTAGTGTTAAATGCTGGCCGTGACTTGTTTCTCCCCAAGCAGTGGCCTTTCACTTAGTCTCTGTGGCCAGTGCTAGTATTGAGCATATAAATAAGTCCCTAAGACTTAGTGCCTAAGGGTGGTGAGTTGGTGTTACGACTGTATTTTATGCCCTTGGCCGCAGTGTTATTATTCTTGTCTTGTAATTTGTTATCTGGGACTCTAAAGGATGCTGCAGCCAATGAGTTGCAACGCTTCACCTTCCAGTGCCCTCTTATATAAATGGAAGGGAACTGAGGCCTTCATTACCTTAGCAAATATTTTGAGATAAAATCGAAGGGAGAAGTCCAGCGATTTCATTTCTTATCTTTAGGCAATCATTTTGTGGTGGTGCAAGGTATTTCAGTAGTGGTTTCAAGGCGTTCCTCAACTGATTTTACATCTTGCCTCCCTTTCCATGTAACTAATTCTTTCCTTTGCTGCAAATTTTATCATATACCGTACCTTCTGTTTTTCACCATTTCCTTGAATTTCTGTCCATGTCCTAATTGTTTTAGATATTAGGGTTTTTAGTTTCTAAATTTTTTTAGATCCTCTGAAATTGGGATTTTGTTTTTTCTGGGTAAACTTTATTGGATTTGGAATTGAAATATAGTATTTGGGTGAATTTTGGTTTAGTTGAATGAATTGGGTTTTTGGAAAATCAAATAGAAATTTTGTAATTTTTGGGTTTTAAATGAGATTAGATATATCATTAGGTTAGGATTGATGGGGTTTGGTATTCTCTGGGTTAAATCTTTACTTAACCCCTATTTTGGATTTTATTTTCGGCCAAGAACACCAAGACATGTTCTTAGTGTTCTTGGACAAAACCCCTAGGATTTTGGTTTTTAATCCTTGGAAATTTTAAACATAAACTGTTTACCTGTTTATCCCCTGACCACAGCGTGATAGTGAATCTGCACTAGCTTGCTACGTTCTCCTTTTAATGCTTATCTAAATTACCCCTACCTGCAGTCATTTAGTTTGCTTGAACTGATTGAATGGAACCTTTATTTTTACATTGTGCCCAGGTCAAAATTGCCTTTGCCTATAACCTATTTGGATTTTTAGTTTAGATGGCTGCGGCCTTCAATTTGAACTTGTTGCTTTATGCTCCATTTTTGGTATATTCTTGTGGGTTCGCTCACTACCTTTTTCTTGTAAAGATTTTCATTTAATCTTTACATAACCACGACCTCCTCAATGGCCTTTTGATCATAATGGCTACGATAACTAGCTCCGAAGTCCTTCTGCTTTTCTGGTCCTTATCGCGGCCTTATGGATTGGAATACCTAGGAATACTTGGAGTATTTCTGAAAGATGCTCTTTGGTGTTCCTCCTCCCGTTGTGCTCCACATAAAATCCCTGAAATCCATTGGGCCTTGCAAACTCAAAGATTGCCTTAAGTGTGTGACGATAGACTCTAACTTCCCAGATTCATCTGCTTGTAGGGATCCCAAGGAGACTGCAACAATAATGGAGGAAGACACCCATTAAAATAGCAACCCCCTAGTGAGATAAATGTTGCGGTAATGGTTAGAAATATTAAGGCCGAGACTTCTGGCTGTAGACAATCTATTGAGAAAACTTCTGCAGCACTTAACCATCATTACATCATGAACGAGGTGTTGTTAAGTGACTTAGCTAAGGCATTTGAGTTCGTCGAATGAACCATTTTCACAGTTCCTAATGAGGAGCAGAGGTCATGCTCCGCGGTCCCAAATAACGGAGTTTGCTTCCCTTTGCATGCTTTTCTCTTGGATCTACGGATTTGGATCCTTGTTCCAATGAGGAGAATTTTGAGTGCCATGAATTTGGACCCAGGACAACTTGATCCAAGTAGATGGAGGACCATTCTTGTTACCATGGTCATTTGGAAGAATTATGTAACAACCCGGATTTTTAAATAGGTATTTTAAAATTAATTTAGGAATATTCGAGAAAAATAAATTTTTGGATTTAATTATTTTTATTGGTAAATATGTTGGTTATGCTTTTAGAAGAATAAAACTTCAAGTGGAATTGAAATCGGATTTAAAATGGATTTTTAGTGGAGTTTTTAATATGTGCCTTATGGAATTTTGTGGGGGAATTGTCGCCAGACCTGTAAGGTTGATCGATCGACCCTGGGAGTCGATCGATCGACTATGCCCAGATTTGAGTCGGCAGATTTCCATTTTTTAAGAGTGGAAGGATTTACAAATTCCTATATTTTTCCCTTATAAAAATAAGTCGAGGGTGGACCTTTAAACCACTTTTTCACAAATACACAAACGCAGAATACATATTTTATTTCCTCTCCCTCTATATGCAAACCCGAACCCCTATTTTATTCAATGTTTATCCTTAGATTTGGAGGCCTATTTGGGATTATCTCGTGTTAGGGATAGAACGTGATTGGATTATTTTCGCTAGAGGAACGTGATGGTACGATCAGATTTTGAGGTTGAAATTTATGTGATGATTCATGTGATGATTTTGAGGTGTGGGACTTACACAATATGCTCCTAAATTCTCTTAAGAGTATTCCGTTTATTTTCTGTGTCGATTGCTCTCATGTTGAATTGTGATATTCAATGGAATCCAAAAAAATTATTGGAATATATTATTTGATTCATTGATATATATTATATTGTTGATTTAAGCATAGTGTCATGAGATTTTAATATGTCACGTAGAATGGGCGCATGCCAAATAATGGTTTTTAGACTATTGGCGGATGAGGTGAGGCCTGGTGACCCATTAATGTGTTATTGAGAAATTAATATTGATATAATACTTGAGTATGGCATTGATTTGTATATGCGCATTCGTATTGTTGCGATTTATTCATCGTGCTAATTATTTTTGAGCATCTATTCCTATCATATCGTAAACTTTATGTATTTTCTTTTAGTGGCAGGCTAGCATGGATTGGGATGCTATGGACTAATTTGGAGAATTATTTTAGAGCTTAGATTGGAAGATTTATTTTTTTGAAGTAAAAATTGGTGGTGTAATTAGTTGGAGAATTGTATATTTTGAGATAAACATTAGTGTAAATCATTATTGTGAAAATAAAAGGACTATGGACTTGTTGTATTTTAATTATGGGAATTTAGATGCTCTATTCTCATTCTTGAAGGTTTTAGTTTAGTTTTATCATAGTAGCATGTCGCGTGTCTCTTTTAGCGCACACAAGGTGTTACAAATCACTTTGAGAATGACATCTATGTCGTGGAGTTCTTTGAGGTTTACAGACCCAAAGATAACATTATTGAAAATCTGTGGTATTATTACTTTGGTTTGCAAAAAGGGGATCGATATCAGTTGACGGTAAGGCTTTTAATTGCCAATAATTGGAAATGCAAGTTCCTTTTCATTTTTGGGGAGAACTAGGATACCCACTCCGAGGAAAATAAAAGAGAGAGAGAAATTAGGTCGCCGCGGAAATTTGGTCGCCCATTTAAAGAATGTATACTATTTCTGGGCCTTTTATTTCTTTGCATCATACACTGCAGCTTTATCTTTATTAGTTTTGTATCATTGCCGCGGCCCTTATTAACTCCTTGTAAATATAACCTTTTCAGACCTAAAACTCAACACCAGGTAGATGAAGAGGGTTGAGGACGCAACCATCGTAAGCGACGAAGAAAAGCACTTTCCCCGTACAGTACCCTCTTAGAAGCTTTCAAAAGAGGTTATTTTCTAGCCAAGGAGATTCCCAAAATGACTGCGGAAGGTATCCATACTTCTTCTTAAGTACCGAGTGTGGTGTGTATTTTGAACTAGAAACTTATTTTTCCCAATTCCTTTTCAGGTGGTGCCGAGGATATTGACCTTGAGTTATTCATTGCTTAACTCAATGAGATGGATGAGGTTGCCCTTGGCCTCAACCAAGCCCTCAAAAATAAGGGGAAAACGAGAAAAATGTCACCCAAAGAGGTGGCTCCTGAGGCTAAACCAACTTCTACTACTGGGGTTGAGAAGGCTAACCCTCCCATTGATAAGGAGGCTGCCCCTGTTGATGACACTACTACGATTGGCCAAGTAATAAGGGTTTTACTGTGGAAGGCCATGTGGATAATGACATTGGTACTGATATGGCCGCAACATGACTATTTTTTAGGGGGACCTCATAGGGGTTCTTGACCCATCGATGTATGTTTCAAACACCACGTTCCTCCGCGAACTATCATGGTCGTAAATGAAAATCTACCCACCCCCATAGAAGGGAAAAAAGGGATGTTGAAAGCCGTCCTGATCTTGTTTGAGGAAGCCTGATCCCAAATTCTCATGGGATATAACCGTCATAGCAGTCTCCAAGATGAGGATGGTTGCGAACACTACTGATCTCCATCATCTGATGGAGGACGATAATAAGGACTTGGAGGAATATGCCCCCCCACAGTCTGCTAAGGGTAAGTAATATTCCATTATTTGCTTTTCATAGATAATTACTTCCTAATATTGTACTAACACCCATGTTGTAATTTCAGGTTTCAGAGGTTACTATAGCCTAAAGAGCCAAGTATAAGGGTTGTTTAAACTTTATAGAACTGCGGAGTCCAGCCACCAATCCTTCTTAGAGAATTCCAAGACTTCTTCCTTTGAAGCTGGAAAAAGTCTTAAAAATAGCCCTTGAGGCTTATAAAATGGACGTGAACAAGTAGGTATAGACCACATCCACTGTTCAAAAGGAGGCTAAAGACAACTTTAAGCAGGTTGTGAATGCCTTGAAATATTCTGAGGCCAAGACTATTAAGGTGGCCAGGCAGACTGCCTTCCTCTAAGAGAAGATGACTGCAGCTGAGGCACTGAATCAAAACTTGACAACCAATCATGCCGCATCCTCGAAGTCACTTAAAGGGAAATACGCTGAGGCCATCAAGAGGAGGGATAAAGGTCATGCTGAAGCCTTGAAGAAAGCTGTTGACGACACCGTGGCCTCATTCAAAACCTATAGATATTTCTATACGCTCAACAATAAGGCTTATGTCAACGGTTTCCAAGAGTTAAGGCACAAGGTCATAAAGAATTTCCCAGAGGCTAAGGACTCCATTTTTTCCTGGAAGCTCAGTGACCCTGAGCATATGGAGTGCATGGTTAAGCTAAAGGTAGCAAAATCACTAGCAAGAAAGCGTCTTGATGAGGGAGCTAATGGAGCTGATAAGGTAGAGATTGAGGCCGATGATGCAGATGATGGCATTGAAAAGGATACATCCTCATAGTTTGTTTATAATTTTTGTACTTTGCTTGCCCTCTGTGACTTTGAACAATTAGACAATTTATTCTTGTCTACATTGTAGTTTGATCTTCATGGGCCCTCCGAGGCATATAACATTGAACCGATTTTTGCATGTAATTATATCGGGCTGCGGCCATATTGTTGATGGTTGCCATGCTCTCTTCTTCAACTTTATCTTTTATTTACTTTTATTTTCATGCATGTAGCTGTCTTATAAAGGTTGTGGACTTTAATAGCTTAACCTTAAATACTTTTCACAGTAGCTTTAGACACAAGTTGTAACCTTCATATAAAAATTTCCCCTTTTTGAGTTAGGTCGCAACTATGTAGACTTTGTAGAAAAATTAGATGTGGCCTAGAAGATCGCGGCCATGGATTTTAGATGTTTTATTCCTTAATTTTCATTCCATAGATGAGTGTCTCATACAACCATGTCCTTTTCACACCTCCTGATTTAACTGCGACTTCTTCCACGGAGTTGGACCTTTTATTTCTTTTGGGGCATTTTCCCTAGGCTGGGTTGTCAATAAGCTACCAATGACTGTATGTGTATTTTTAGGCCTCCCTAGTCTAGGTACTATCAAGCCTCCCTAAGATAAGTATTTTTAATCCTCCCTAAGATGGGTTATCAATAAGCCACCCATGACAAGACGAGTTTTTTTAGGCCTCCCTGGGCTAGGTATTATCAAGCTTCCCCAAGCTAGGTATTTTTAAGACTCCCCAGATCGAGTTGTGAATAAACCACCCATGATTAATAATGGGTATTAGGATCCCTCAAGGCTAATAATGAGTATTAGGAACCCTCAAGGCTAATCTAAGAATTTCGTATCTTCGAGTGCTGAGAGTGGGTATTATGAGTCCCTAAGGCTAGTATAAGCATCCCGCATCTCCAAATAGTTTTGCAATATGAGGGGTTTTATAGGACACTTAAGACCGCCACCCCTTCTCCTCAATAGACTCTTCCTCTTGTAATAAATAATATTTTGAGATAATTGGTCATTTTACTTTGAAATCTGTTTAGGATAAAGATCTTTCATAAGATTTTATATGAGGAGATCAAGAATTAAGATATGACTAAATCCATCATATATATATATATATATACACACACACACACACACACACACACACGATTTTATTAGTGATATACAAAGCTAATGCGTAAAAACTACACTTAAAGAGTTTTTGAAAAATAGGAATATAAATGTTTGGAGGAAAAAACTAGGCATGTGGTCTTTTAGTTATGGGCTAAAGCCTTTATGAATCGCTGGAGTATCCCCTGCCAGGTAAGTGTCTCAATCTCATTTTTCAAGACGTCGTGGTTTTGATGAAATTTACGCCATTTAGCCTGATCCCTTTTATAGGGCGGGGATTTGAGCTTCTCGGGTTACCTGAGAAGTTTGGCCTCCTAGATTCTCTCTAAGATGTCAACAAGACTGGAGATGAGTGGGATGCAGTCTTTATATGCTCTTTATGGCTTTGCTTCCTCCTACTTCCTATTCTTGAAAGGCATGGTCGTGGACTTGTCTTCAATGGCCACAACCTTCTACTGGATGGTAAAGGCTGCGGCCTCCAGCAACATATCCCTCTATGCCAGGAGGTTGATCAGGACTTGGAGGGATGCCTAATTATCACAATGGTGTTTGTTGTAGTTCAACAGTTCGACAACATATTCATTCTATTATAGACTTGATCCAAAGCTTCCTCCCATGAATTTTTCTATGTCAATCTTTAGAAATATACTCTGAGATGAACTAAATCGTGGTGAGAAAACCAAGGAATTTGGAGGAAAAAATTAATGTATAGTCTCTGGGATGGAGCCTTTTTGTGACTGGCTACGACCCTTTCATGTACAAGGGCAAGGCTGCGGCCCACGATGCACGTGAGGCTACTTCCATGGCCTCCCAAAGGAAACGTTCACCAAAGTTCAATTCTGATCATGGCCTATATGTGTGAGCTCCTTTGTCTAGGTGGTGAACTAAAAAGTTAATGAAAATATGCTAACTGCTATAAAGGGGATATGACCTGTAGGTAATTGACCTGCCAGACCGCATCCAGCCAGAGAAAGTAGATTGTTTTAATAAAAAATGACCCAAAATTAGGGTTTCACCCACAAAACATGACCAAGGATGTCTACTAGGAGCCTACTAAATACATAAAAAGTCAAGTGCAATATAGCATAAATTTGGTAGTGAGAACCCCGAGCGTGGCAGATAGCAATGGAACTAAATAAATACGGGCATCCCTAGTTACCCACCTTTATGAAGCCATGGCCTTTTGTGCTTTCCAACACTAGCTAGACAGGGAAACATCATTGGAGTATAGAAATTAGATCCAAGGTCATGGAAAAAGGACCTAAAAATAGATCTAAAAAAACGGATCCCTTTTATGGGGTTTAGATGAAAAATAGGATCTCAACAACCAAAATCTCTTCCATGGGATGATGACCCATAAGTCCCCGTGGATGAAATAAGGTGTTAGGAACCCAAAATAAGAGGAAACGAGATTTAATACCTCGTTTCCCATAGATGATGCAAAAATAATGATGCGAGAATTCAAATTGATGCCATTCCCAACCATCATATAAAGTATAAAAGTGTAAATAAAGCAAGTAAGAAGAGAAATGCATAAGATATAAAGTGGTTCGGCTATAAAAATGAGCCTACATCCACTTTTTTTGTCCTACTTTCATTATGTATGTTCAATAGTACAAGATTATTGTGCCATAAGAGGCATACAATAAAGATAGAGAGGATAATACATGAATATAGTAGAGATGGGTAGCCTTGGATGCGACCTATAGAAGAGGTCGTTGGATATATGCGACTAGGTAAGCCCCCAAGTGTGGTAGCTTATAGAGAGAGGTAAGTTAGAGATTTTTGCAAGGCTTCACTGCCATATTCATCATGGTATTCATGAGGTGAGCACTTATATTTATAGAAGTAAAAAAGGAGGTGTCACGTGCATAGAGCATGTGGCATGTGGATAAGTTATATGATTGTGGAATCATTCTAGAAATAGGACAACTGTCAAGTGGGTGATAACATGTTGATGTTCGCAAAAAGTTTCACATTGTGTAAGGAGAAGGTGGCCATGGCCTATCTGTCCCCAAGTAGTGGATGATGTCAGATGCTGACCACGATCTGTCTGTCCCCACGTAATGACCTTTCACTTAGTCTTCGTGGCCAGCGCCAATATTAACCATATCATCTTTTAATAAATGCAACAACAAAGATAATGCCATTTACATCATCGACTTGTATAGATTATGGGTTATGCCTTATGGTAAACTCGCTTAAGGTTCCCCCATTTTCATCCTAAAGTTGCGTAGTGAAGAATTGGTTACTTATCTTTTAATCTTTAATACAATGGGCAGTGGATGACTGTTTCATCTCTATGAAGCTTTTGATCATGATTGTCTAGGGATGGAAACATGTCAGTTCGGGGTCGGGGAAAGCATCTCTATCCCCGTCCCCATTTGAAATATCATTCCCCATTCCGACCCCATTCCCCGTTATAAAGGGTTCGGGGATCCCCGTCCCCGTTTCAAACGGGTATCGATTTCCCCGCGGGGAACCCGTGTCTTTTTTTTTAATATAAAAAAATTCATTTCACCATAATGATGAGCATAGTTGCATAGGGGAAAAACACAATTAATCACCCAAGTAAATTACATTTAAATTACATCCCAATTAGAAATGATTAAACACAACTAAAGTTCGAAATGGAAAATATACTTATCCATACATATTTAAACAAATCAGACATGCAAATTTAAACAAATCCATAAAAATTTAAAATATATTCATCCATACAGATTTAAACACAACTAACGTTCCAACTAAAGTTCCAAATGGGAAATATATTCATCCCTAAACACAACTAAAGTTCCAATTAGAAAACCAATCAGCACTATTTAAACAAATCAAGGCATACTGAAAATATTTTCTTCCATAAAAAGTTCCAAATGGTATAGGCATACAAAAAATATTTCATCCATACAGATTTGAAGTATAAAATATCTAAATGCGTGAAAAAATGAAAATAAAAACCTATATAGACAATGGACAAAAACCTATCCCCAAATCATATTACGACAACATATTCAACATGACGAATCGTAAAAAAAAGAACGTATTCAGACCTCTTGAAACGGTGTTGAGAGGGAGAGATTTACAGTACTTTTTTTGGGGAAAGATGGTCGCTATCTCAGGTTCAAATGTCGCTGTCGCGGATTCAGGAGAGATGAGGGAGGCGCGGGTCGCTAGCGTGGGAGGGAGGTCGCTTTCATGTGAGAGGAGGCGTGGGAGGTGAAGGTGAAGGTCTCCGTTGAGGGAGATAAGCTCGGTCGGTCATGGGAGATGGGGGAGGTCATTGGAGATTTTGAGAGAGAGATGAGTGAGGCAGGTATGTGGGTTTAGGTTAGGGTTACACTAAAAAAAGGGGCCCTTTCTCATTTATTAATGAAATCTTATATATTTATTATAATATATATATATATATATATATATATATATATATATATATATATATATATATATTATATTAACAATTCGGGTATCCCCATGGAAGCCCGAGGCTATACCCGAAACTGACCCAAAATAATTTGGGGATTTTTTAACTCCCCAAACCCGCCCCGATCCCCTAATTTTCGGGTATTTTTGAGGATTTTTTTTCTGCTATCTGTGGGAACCCGAATTTTCGGGGAGAATTGCCATCCCTATGCTTGTCTTGATTAGGGCCAAACAATTATAGTCATTTCCCTTTATATTAGCAGGAAAAGCTATGCACAAAACTTGATCCAGAGTATCATGTATCAACAAGAGTTATTTATTGGGGATGGTCAATTAGATATTTGTTCCGATTAAGCTATTTCATCATATACATATTCCACTTAGGGGGCAGACCAAAGGATTATATCTCATTAGATAATGGAGATAACTTCTTCTCAATGCCCAACTAGATGGAGCCTAGTGTTTGGGTTTTATACTACTTCAGGAATTTTCCTAATTGATCATGCATATTCCAAGTCTTTTTCTACCATAATTTGAGATCATGGGACCCTCCATAATATTCTTATGAAGGTTTGGGAGACTATATTTATCAATACTCTAAAATGGGTTTTAGGGGATAAGGATAGACCTTATAGGGGACTTTGTGTTTGTCATTTCCTTCATTGTCTCCCACTTCTTACTTCAATAATCATTTTAATAATCCATTTCATTGTTATGAGGGGATTGAGTATACTCTTTTTTATTTTTTTGTTGTGTATATTCTTAAACACTAAAAAACAGGGGAAACTTATATCTAAATGCTATTGTAATCCTTTTATCTTGTTTCTAATTCCTTGATGTTGCGATCTAAATGGGTATTGGTTGTAATTTTACTGAAACAAAATCAAGAAATATTTATTAAGATGTCTTTATAGAATAATTTTCCCACGAATATCACCAAAATAATGGTGTTAGATCTCAATCACATGAGATGATCCCTATATTGGGTTAGGGATAGGGTGTGTAGTCATAATAACAATGAGACATGGTGTAAAGTGGTTCAACACCATCCAACTCACTATTTCTCTCTCTCTCTCTCTCTCTCTCCCTCTCTCTCTCTCTCTCTCTCTCTATATATATATATATATATATAAGAGAGAGAGAGAGAGAGAAGCAGGCTCCTGTGCACAATAAAGTTTGCACACTAAGTTTGCACATCATTTTTTTAAAATACCAAAAAAATATTTTTGACATATTTTTTTTGTGATATTTAAACATTTCAAGGAACTCATATAAAAAAAATCTAATTTTTTTTTTCCATTTTAAAAAAATCGGTCAATTTTTTTTCCAGTTTTTAAAGTGCTTAAAAGCTGTGAAAGTTTGACCAATTTTTTTAAACAGAAAAAATGATTTTTTGAGTTTGTTTTTTGTGTGATATTTAAACATTTCAAGGAACCCATATAAAAAAAATCAGGGAAAAAAGATTTTTTTTGCTATTTTAAAAAAATGATGTACAAACTTAGTGTGCAAATTTTAGTGTTCACATGAGCTTGCCTCTCTCTCTCTCTATATATATAATCTATATATTCTAGTAATGAATATTATAAGTATACCAAGCCTCATACTGGAGGATGAGATTATTTGAGGTCTTTGTGATGGTCAGAATACACTTAGAACTTACAAAGGAAAATATACATTACATCCACTAAGTGTGTTATCAAACAATAAGGATATTGGTTATTATCTAAGTGTTTGATCAATCCTCAAAACCTTCCTCAGTCATAATTTTTATAGAATGTGGATGGTGACGTCAATGGCATAGTTCTTGGTTCCCCAAGATCCGATGACCACGGGGAGGGATATAGGGAGCTAGATAAAGGTCTTTAGACCTTAAGTAGTAGTCTGTGATTGAATTTTTCATCAAAATGATGTATAAAGGGTGTGGGTTGGTAGCACAGTGATTGTATTCTCTACCAACATGTAAAATTAGAGAAGGGTGCCCCATCTGAGTTTCCTAACCTGACCTTAGTTGTCCAAGGTTGATGATTGTAAGAGGATGATGTGTGTTATGGGTAAGGAACTCATGAGGAGGTTCTCCAAGCCTTTTTGAGGTTGAATACTACATATTGGACCCTTATTGAGCATGTAAAAAGCCTGAATTTGAGTTGAAATCATTAACATAAGAAATGGGACGTTGTGACAACCTTAGTGAAGGGTTTAAGGTCCCCGGGATGTCATTGTCAATAAGGACCTTCAATGTTCTTGCATCTTGTTTGCATACAAGGTATATAACTAGAGATTCGATAAATTTGGTATTGATTCTAAATGGATGTTATGGTGTGATTAAGTGTGGATAAGGTCTTTTAACTATTGGGGATACTTCATATTTGATTCCCGATAACTCTATTATAATATCGAGGCCTAAAATAATGGTCCATGCACTCTGAACTTGTTATGGTATCATAAAGATACAACTCTGACATTCCCCAATTTATTTATATTGAGTTTATCATGTTAGGATATAGTAAATAACTAGATTTTAACCGTGCGTGATGCGCAGGCGTTTTGTAATTCTCATAAAGAATATTTATGATATACATGGACCATTTATTTTCTTCTAAATCACATTCAAAATATCATTTGCTAACAGTATACATAATGGGTACACAATTAAAATTTTCTAATGACTCATAATGTTATATATATATATATATATATATGTTAGTACCAAGAAAAATATGGAATCACCGGTCTAAATGATGATTATCGATAAATTATGTTGCATTAATAAATATAAAGCATGAAAATAAGTCCCGTTCACGGTCATAATACTCCAACACTATCAACAATGGAAAAACACAAAAAATGCATATTAACAAATCTCATCACATCATAAATCCTCTTCAAGTGTGTTCACTAATTGTTTTATAAGCAACTCCAAAATATTACCACAGTGGCAGTACACAATTTTTCACAATGTTTACAACTCCACAATATGAAAAAACACAAATCCCCCTTCCCCATATTACTCCACTTTTCTTTCTTTCCTAAAACTAAAAACAACATAAATGGATACACTTAAACATGGAACCAGACCACCTTGTGCGGGTTTAGGAGCGACTGTTTGGTTCCATATAGCAACTGGGAGTTCTTACACTTTTCCTCTAACTCTTTAAATTTGTTTTGGCTTTTAACCAACACCATCTCTCTCTTTGACATATGTTTTGGGATTCTTTCACGTATATTTTGTAATAAATTTCCGCCGTGGGTTGTTCTTATGATAGGTGTATATAGATACACACAAGACTTTAAAAACCCTAAAGCCATTTACTCTTTAAAGATAGATAACCTATAAAATCATAATTCCGAAAAATTGGAACAGACCATCGATTATTGAAAAGTCTTGTGGAAGATATATGGCCTATACATTTAAAGTACTTAATACATAGTATATGTGGGGTATCATTCATTTAGGAGGAATTATAACATTTATGAACTGTACACACATCATTTTGTGGGCACGATTGATATGTCCAAAGTGCACCCTCGTACTCGGAGTCACTAACCTCAACCTGTCTCATCGTTGACTTGACAAGAAGCTTACAACAACCATCGAGAATCATTTTTTGGAAGTTCGGCCCCTCATAGGGTAACCTCGATTGAACAGAAGCCGAGGTTGACGACATCATTTGGGCCCTGGATATTGTCAACCTCATACTCTGCATCATCCGACGCTGTACCCAACCTCATATATATCATCGGCCAGTCTCCTAGGCCAAGGTCATATTGATTGACATGACAAAGTAACATCGACAGACTCCTACAACCTCGTACTCGGCCAAGCCGAGGTTGCATTATCCAAGGACACAAGTCCGAGCATATGCAAGCACATGTAAGGTTTGGAACACGTGGGCAAATCAATTATAACCGAATCATTGCCCTTATGTGAGGGAATATTGTGGTCATCATTATCTACATAAGATTAGCCAGGTGTCATCATCATACTAGTTCGATCCTCACGGACATGCTCATTGCATGCTTGGGGGGTACATTACACCCCTCAAGCCCTATATATAGGGGTCTTCCTCTACCTGGTAAAAGAATCGATAATTGCAACCCTAGCAAAAACTCTCTTGGTTTACACAGTATAGAGGGAAAGCTTGAGAGATTATATCTATGGACATTAGTGCCTTCATCTAGTGATATTACTCACACACTCACAGTGGATGTTGGCTTGAATGGATGAACCACTTACATACTAGTGTTCATCCTCTTTTCCTCACCTCCTTTTAGTAGATATTTACATTGTGCTACCATTGTCATTGTTAGCTTGAGCTGATCAACACCTCAGCCCGTGGTGCTGTTTCCAGCATCATCATTTTGGTGCCGTCTATGGGAACGAGAAGATTCATCTCTTCCTCTTTTGCTGCTTAACCTCACCAGAGACTCTGGTGGTGAACCAGTCCTCACCCTTCGCGTGAAGCTGTGTCACCATTAAAAGAGGTCATTTAAGGTATCAAGCTCTCTAATATTTACATTGCAAGATCTATAGTCTTATCATATGGCACCGGAGTTACCACCAACTCCTCCACCATCTGGTGTTGGAGGAACCAATTCCAGCCAAGTACCACCCCAATCCGAGATGGCTGAGGTGGCAGCGGCCTTGAAGTCCTTGGTTGCGACTCAGCATGTGATGCAGGAGAAATTTACCCAGCTAAGCCAAAACATAATGAGACCACCTGGGGTCACACCGAAGATGATTACTTCTGCGGCTGCTCAGCCTCAGCATTAGGCCAGGGGACCACCCCAAGCACCACGAATGGACCAACCTACTCCACAACGGAGGAGGGATGTTGCTGACCCTAGGTGTTTACGCCTGGGGAGTCAAGGAAACCCTTGCCCTAAGGATATGTATGATGATATTGAGGCAGAAGATGCCCCAAGAGACTATTGGGAGCCATATGAAGTCTCAAAAAACATTGTACGTCCTATATAGTAGAGCCGAGGTCAGTGTGAGAGACGAGATGGTGATGTAAGACAGAGAGGGTCAGCTCTTGATCACTTATGTAGAGGGTCGGCCTTTGAAAGTCTCGGCCCAGTTAATGATCTGAGGCAGAGGCTATCTAGGTCAAGAAGAATAACAAGATCATAAAGGGAAGGTGGTAATTATTGCCCTCATCATGTCCGACCCCCACATGGCCGAGACTGTGGTCAGGGGGAGGTCAACAATCGACATTGCGCAGTAGTTGGGGAACCCTCAGTTCACCGTTTAGAAGTGGCAGGGGACAACCTCGGCCAGAACGACGTTGCCAAACCATGGAATGAATCTATTCAGAGATTGGAAGAGAAAATAGGGAACCTCATAAAAATCCGAGACCCATTACAGAGGGGGTATTCAGAGGGCTCACCATTGGTGGCAAGGATTGTTAACTTCCCAACCCCAACCCCTACCAAATTTAAACCTCTGGTGGTGTCTCCCAAGTATGATGGTAGTACTAACCCTATCCATCATATTGAAATGTATCAATTTGCAGCAGACATTTATTCAATCTCTGATGAGACGAGGTGCAGAGCTTTCTCAAGCACTTTGATTGGGGCTGGACATATTTGGTTCACGTCTATTCCTAAAAATTCAGTTGAAAATTTCAAAGGTTTGACCGAGCAGTTTATTCATAATTTCTATTTTGGGGTAAGACCTCAAAAGAAGATGTCTCATTTACTTTATGTAAAGCAAGGGAAGAATGAAAGCCTCGGAGACTACATCGCGAGGTTCAACAAGGAAAAAATGGAGGTAGAAGATTATGAAGAGAGCATAGCCATGAAAACCCTTATTAGAGGACTACAGAAGGGAAAGCTACTTTGGAAGATTGCTGAAGACCCTCCCAAGTCTATGGCTGAGCTGTTATCAATAGCTGGAAAGGTCATGAACGCAAAAGAATCAATGGCTGCGAAGTATGAGGATGAGAATGGGGATAGTAGTGGTAAGTTTCAAAGGAAAAAGGATGGAAATAAGAGGAATGCAGATGGTAAGTTTTCACATTACACTCCTCTAAATGTGAGCTGCGAACATATCCTTAATGAAATAAAGAATGATAGATCCCTGAGATGGCCGGAGAAGCTGAAGGCTCCTCCACATAAGAGAAACAAGAATCTATGGTGCGAGTTTCATCAAGATCACGTCCATCTGACTGACAAGTGTTTTTCCCTGAAGGACGAGATTGAGAAGATGTTCAAGTATGGAAATCTCAGAAAGTATGTGGATGGTAGATCTTCTAAGGGGGGAAGAGACGACCCTAAAAAGAAAAGAAATGATAAATATTGGGAATATGTCCCTGCCAGAAGAGCTGATGACTCAGATGATGATGACGATGACCCTCACCTCCCATCAAAAGATGATAATGCCCCAGTAAAGAGGGTTGGTATGATCTCTTTCGGTGTGAAAACTATCTGTGGGGGACTAGCAGGGGTTGGCTCAGAGGTAGCAGATCATAAGGATCATGTGGTAGAGGCTAAGGCGATGACTAAATCCGAGATTGTGAATTTGGCATCTACATAGGTTAAGCGCGAGAGGAGAAAGAAGGTAGATATGGACACCCTCGTGGTCGGCTTCTCACGACTTGACTTCAAAGGTATCTTATCTCCCCATGATGACCTTTTAGTCATCACCACTAGGCTGCATGGGTGTTAAGTTCAGAGGATCCTCGTTGATGGGGGTAGTTCTGCAGATGTCATGTTTTGGCCCTGTTTTAAGAGCTCGGGCTTAAGTAGAGCTAGGTTTATTCCTTACCATCATCCCTTGATTGGCTTCAGCAGTGAAAAGGTTCATCCATTGGGTATGTATTAAATGGGTGTTAGAATGGGAGATGAGTGGCCTAAGAGGTTGACTAGAAAAATCAATTTCTTTGTGATGGATGAAAACGTCTTCTCAGCCTACAACCTCATCATAGGACGAGTAGCCCTCAAGGAATTTAAGGCCGTGCCTTCAACGGTCCACCAAATGCTAAAATTCCCGACTCCTTATGGATTAGGGGAAGTGCAAGGTGACCAGACGTCGGCAAAAGAATGCTACTTTAACTCTACAGAAGAGAAAGAGGCTCATAAGAGGGCAACAACCACATACAACATCGACACACTTGATCCTAGGGATAAAACAAAGCTCAAAAAGGGAGAGGTTGTGGAGGAGGTAGAATCCATCGTCCTTAATGAGGATGAGTAAAAAAAACCATCCAAGTCGACAAATCCCTAAGACTTGAGATCAAGGAGGAACTAATAAATTTGTTAAGGAAGAGACACAATATCTTTGCTTGGAGCCATGCAGACATTCTAGATATTGATCCTGAGATTATGTGCCATAAACTCAATGTGGTAGAAGATGCCAAGCCCATTAAGAAGAGAAGAAGAGTATACTCATGGGAAAAGTATGAAGTCATCAGAGAGGAGGTTCAAAATCTTAAAAAATCTAAGAGAGGTCATATACCCTGAGTGGTTATCTAACGCTGTCATTGTGCCCAAAACTAATGGGAAATGGAGGATGTGTGTAGATTTCACTAACTTAAACAAGTCCTTCCCAAAAGGCAATTTACCCTTGGCTCGTATAGATAATATGGTAGATGCCACAATAGGGAATGAGCTCATGAGCTTCATGGATGCATATTTTGTGTATAATCAGATCTTTATGGACTCGGCAGACTCAGAGAACACAACCTTCATTACAGACGAGGGGACCTATTGCTACAAGGTTATACCCTTTGGTATGAAGAACGTAAGGGATACTTACCAACATCTTGCAAATAAGATGTTCGAGGCTCATATAGGCAAATCCATGGAAGTTTACATTGATGACATGCTGACAAAGAGTTTGAAGGTCGACACTCATGTGGTCGACCTTGAAAGAACTTTTAACACTATGGACATATACAAAATGAAGCTCAACCCTGCCAAGTGTGTCTTCGGGGTAGGAGTAGGAAATTTTCTGGGATTCATCGTCAACCAAAGGGGAATAAAGGCTAACCCTGAGAAGATCAAGGCTTTGATGGAAATTAAGACACCCAGAACTATCAAAGACGTTCAGAGGCTAACCGGAAGAGTTGCTTCACTTAAAAGGTTCATCTCAAGAGCCAGTGATAAGTGACTTCCTTTTTTCAAAGTTCTTAAAAAGGCCTTCGAATGGAATGCAGAATGTGACACAGATTTTAAAGAGCTCAAGTCCTACCTCGGTTCTCCCCTACTACTATCTCTACCAATTCATGGGGAGATGATATATGTATACTTAGTTGTCTCAGAGTCAGCCATCAGTGCTACGATAGTAAGAGAAGATGATGGAGTGCAGAGACCAGTCTACTTAAATAACAAGGCACTCTAAGGGTCTGAGCAGAAATACCCCCGGATAGAAAAGTTAGTCTATGCTTTGATACATGCTTTTAGGAAAATGAATCCATACTTTCAAGCCCATTATATGATTGTCCTCACTGATTCCCCACTTAGACAGGTCTTGCATAAGCCTGAGAAGTCAGGAAGGTTAATGACCTGGTCAATTGAATTGGGGGAATATGATATTGTCTATAAACCCAGGGTTGCCATCAAGGGATAGGAACTTGCAGACTTTGTGGCTGAGTTTACCTGGGAGAGGCTGATGTTGAGGAGAATCACCCGGTCGCAAATGAACTAGACGGAATCGTCTTTCTAGATTTGAAAGAGGTTGAGTCAAGCAAAGACAAACAAAGAGGAGTTGAGAATGAAGAAGAGAGGTACCGCTTCAGACTGGGGACCCTAGCAGAGGGTAACTTCTCTTCATATGAAACCGTCTGAAACCTCTTCATCGATGGGTCATCGTGCGAAAGCAGACTAATAGTGTCAGCACCGGATGGTACCGAAATTGAATATGCGCTGAGGTTCAACTTCAAAACTTCCAATAATGAGTCTGAGTATGAGGCATTGATAGCAGGTCTCTATTTGGCAAAAGCCCTCAATGTCGTCTAACTCCTAGTCTATAGTGACTCCAGGTTGGTCGTGAACCAAATCCTGGGGGTGTATGAGGCCAAAGATGAAAGGATGGCCAGATAGCTGAAGAGGGTGAGGACAATGCTATAGAGCTTCAAAGAAGTCAAGATGAAGAGGATACCTAGGCTACATAACAGCCGAGATGATGCACTCGCGAGGTTGGCCTCAGCAATAAGGACATACATAAGGAAAACAGTACCAGTTGAGATTTTGGTCAAGCCGACCATTGAAGAGGAAGAGGTTGCTAGACATTGCCTAAACCTAAATATGGGAGCCTCATGGATGGACCCTCTTTTCAGATTCATCAGAGATGGAGAGCTTCCAGTGTCGAAGTTAAAAAGGAGAAATCTGAGGTTCAGAGCTGCTAAATTCTCAATTATAGGAGATGTCCTGTATAAAAAGGGATTCCTGCTCCCTCTCCTCAGATGTGTCCACCCTTTAGAGGTTCCACACATCTTGTACAATGTTCATGAGGGATGTTTTTCCAGTCATATAGGAGGAAGGCCGTTGGCTAAGAGGATAATCACTCAGGGGTACTTGTGTCCGACCTTGTCCAAGGATGCAACCGCATATATGAAGAAGTGTGATAAGTGTCAGAGGTTCTCCACCATCCTTCATCACCCATACCAACCTCTTACTTCAATCAGATCCCCTTGGCCATTTATAATATGGAGCATTGATTTAGTAGGACCCCTGCCAAGAGTTGTAAACAACTATCGGTTATTAATAGTGGCCATTGATTATTTCTCCAAATGGGTAGAAGCTGAGCCAATGATCCCAATCACTGAGCAGAAGACCTTCCAGTTCATATGGAAGAACATCATATGCATGTATGGTCTTCCACCCACCCTAATCTCAGACAATGGAACCTAATTTAAGAACATATCCTTGGAAAAATACTGTGAAAGAGTGGGGATCAAGCAGTTCTTCTCTTCTCCTGGCCGACCCCAGGCAAACGGGGAGACTGAGGTCACAAATCGAACAATCCTTATTGGGATAAAAAAGAGGTTGGAAGAATCCAAAGGAAGATGAATATAGGAGGTATACGCAGTGCTTTGGGCCTACAGGATGACAACGAGGACACTAAGGAGAGAAACTCTATTTATGTTAGCCCATGGCTCAGAGGCTGTCATCCCAACAGAGGTAGGACTTCCCACTCACAGAATTCAGACCTATGACCCTCACAAGAATGGAAAAGAGAGAAGACTTGATCTTGATTTAATTAAAGAAAGAAGAGAGGATGTAGAGATAAGAGAAGCAGACTATCAGCAGAGAACTGCGAGATTCTACAATCAAAGGGTGAAGTCAAGCCGTATAGCTGTGGGAGACCTAGTCCTAAAGAAGACGTGGAAAAAAATAAATAAGCTCCATCCTAATTGGCATGGTCCTTATAGGGTAGTTAATGAGGTTGTGCCTGGTACCTACTGGCTAGAAAATCTTGAAGGAGAACCTTTCTCCAACCCTTAGAATACCGATCACTTAAAGAAGTATTACATATGATGTTGTAGTTCTTATCTTTTGTAATACATGTACCAGTTTATACAACGGATGTTAATAAAAAGATAAGAATGTCGTGTTGATACTTTTATTGTGTTTTTAACATCATTATTTTTGTCAATTAAGAGGCGAAACATCATAATTTGGTGACCTCAGACCTTAAAACATCATTAAGTTAGTGAAAGTATGAGGTGAAACATCATAATTTGGTGACCTCAGACCTTAAAACATTATTAAGCTGGTGAAATTAAGAGGTGAAACATTATAATTTGGTGAGCTCAGACCTTAAAACATCATTAAGTTGGTGAAATTAAGAGGTGAAACATTATAATTTGGTGACCTCGGACCTTAGAACTTCATTAAGTTTATGAAAGTACGAGGTAAAACATCATTTATTTGGCGACCTCAGGCCTTAGAACATCATTAAGTTGGTGAAAGTATGAGGTAAAACATCATTTATTTGGTGACCTCAAATTATTAAACATCATTATTTAGTGAAAATATGAGGTGGACCATCATAATTTGATGACCTCAGACATTGGAGCATCATTAAGTTGGTGAAAGTTTTGAGGGTAAAACACCATAGTTTGGTGACCTCAGACCTTAGAACATCATTAAGTTGGTGAAAGTACGAGGTAAAACATCATAATTTGGTGGCCTCAAATTATTAAACATCATTATTTAGTGAAAATATGAGGGGAAACATCATAATTTGGTGACCTTAGACCTTAGAACATAATTAAGTTGGTGAAAGTACGAGGCAAAATATTTATTTGGTGACCTCAAATTATTCAACATCATTATTTGGTGAAAATATGAGGGAAAACATCATAATTTGGTGACCTCAGACCTTAAAACATCATTAAGTTGGTGAAATTAAGAGGTGAAACATCATAATTTGGTGACCTCAGACCTTAAAACATCATTTATTTGGTGACCTCAAATTATTAAACATCATTAAGTTGGTGAAATTAAGAGGTGAAACATCATAATTTGGTGACCTCTGTGACATCATTTATTTGATGACCTCAAATTATTAAACATCATTATTTGGTGAAAATATGAGGGGAAACATCATAATTTGGTGACCTCAAACCTTGAAACATCATTTATTTGGTGACCTCAAATTATTAAACATCATTGATTGGTGAAAGTATGAGGGGAAACATCATAATTTGGTGACCTCAGACCTTAAAACATCATTTATTTGGTGACCTCAAATTATTAAACATCACTGTTTGGTGAAAATATGGGGTGAAACAACATAATTTGGTGGTCTCAGACCTTAAAACACCATTAAGTTGGTGAAAGTATGGAGTGAAACACCATAGTTTGGTGACCTCAAATCTCAAGCAACATTAGATTGGTGAAAATAAGATGTAAAACATAGAAATTATAGGGCAACACCAATAAAGGAATTTTAAACAAAACATCATATGAAGCAATAGAACTTGAGGAGATTGAACTACTTATGATTATCATTGGAAAGGATTCAGAGTTACAAATCAGAGTACCAAGAGGCCATCAGAGTTCATAAAAATAAGTATTATAGACAAGTTCACCAAAATTACAACTATTGAAAAGCTTCACAAGAAAAGAGCCTAGGTCTCGGCAGGAGTCGACCCATCAACATCTACAGTCATTTTGTCATGGACGACGTTCGTGACTTCAGCTCCATCATCTTGGCTGGAGCAGCATCAGCCTCTTCAACTTCCTGCAAGGCCTGAGCGAACCGAGGGTCTCCAAAGCCGAGACCAACAAAGTCTAAGGCAGATAAGGCCCCCAACTCACCCTCTTTCATGGCTTCCCACTTGCTATTTGCTTTGATACCCCTCTCTAGGTATTCAAAACCAAAGCTGACAAATTCAATAGAGACTTTGTAGTCCTCGATGGTCTTTTCAATAACATCTTCCAAAGCTGCCTTTACTGCAGCATCAACCTTAGGCTGAAGAACATCGTCCTTGGCCTTCAGAGCCTTGCTATGATCCTTATTGAGTTGAGATAACTAGCCGCCCCTCTCCTTGATTACTCCATTCAGCCTTACAACCTCTGCATTCAAAGAGGCTTCAACCTTCTCAGCCTCCTGACCCTTTTCAATAAGGGGCATCTTCTTCAGAGTCCAATCAACAAGACGATGAAAAGATAAGACACCCTGCAGAAGAAGATCAGACGTATGAACATACAAGTTATAATTTCTATAAATCCAATGTTACACTTGTGCAAATGAACAAAAAACTGATACCTAGATTGACTTATGAAGAGAAAACTCGGCCAGTAAAGGGACATCTAATGAGCGGAGGAAATTCTTATCTTTCTCAGTCATTATTGCACCTATAACATTGATAACTTTCAGACTGTGGACGATTAAGCTATCTGATATTTTTAGCTGAGATAGATGAGCAACCAAGGCATCATCTGTAGAGATGGGGATGGCATGATCCCTGGCCTGGGACTTACTCAGTCTCGTATGCATCGGTTTAACCGTGGACTTCCTCTTTTTCCTAGCATCGGTCCTGGATGTGCCGATGTTCTTTTTTGACACCGGTGGTGGTGCACTCTTACCACCTCTTTTTTCCATGAGATTCACCAGACTAGGATCATACATCTCCCAAAGCTTATCTAGAATACCTGTTGGACGCTCTATAAGACAAGTCCCTGCGTTAGTCAGTTAGAGATTAAAAAATATAAGAGGTATGACTTGGGTAAGAGGTTAAAAACTTATGAAGCTCTTCTAGGGGACCACCCCCCAAACCTGTCTGAGATAGGTAATAGGGGGTCATCAGATGCTCATATTTAACGAGACGGCCATTCTCACCTTGATTGAGAAGGTCCTCAATATTCTTGAGATTATCTTGGCTAAGTCCAGGGCCGACTTTGGCAGCAAGGGAGACCTTCCCCCATCTCAGAGGGGTTCTCGGAACCAACGTTCCCGAAGCCTCGTCTGAACCAAATTCCCATGCCCCAGGAAAAAAAATATCGAGGTTTCCAATTGTGGTTTGAAGTTTGGGTAACCAAGAGCATTTTCTTCTCTGATTTCCTAGCTAGGAAATGTGGGTACACGAATTTAACATGACGGGCCTGGACGAGTAGCCCAATTAAAACGGCCCAAAGTCCAAACCCTTCACACCTTAACATTAATTCGGTTATGACTTAGTCTTATCCCATGTTCTCATACAGAGGTGTTCCAGGAGAAAATGGTAAACGTGGGGGAGTCCAACACCCCCACTCCCTGAAGATAGACATGTATATAATAAACCCTAGGTCTGGGGCATAAGACACGCACTGTATTCTCTGTAATCGCTCCTCGAAGTATATAGAAATAATACTGACTGCACCACCGTGGGCGTAGGCATTCTTGCTGAACCACGTACATCTTCTGTTGTGTGATTGGAATTTTACTTTCCTTATTCTTCTTGGTGATTGTGCTTCTCTTATCTATTTGTGTTGAATAATAATTGTCACCACAATTGGCACCGTCTGTGGGAAACATTTATCTTCCCTGAGAAAGCCTACACCAATAAGGAAGTTTGAAATGTCTAGTCACAGTAGTAATGCTCCTCAGGCAGGAGATATACAAGAACAAGCTGCTCCTCGCAGGATCATATCTGAAGTTTGGCGTTCAGATCAGAGGGCTCGCCTAGAGAGGCCAACCTCAGATGAAAGCCAAGGACCAGCGAGGTCCATACAGATATCCAGGTTAATTAATGCATATGAAGCGAGGCTCCAAGATCAGAGGGAGTTTTCTGGTAAGCAAGAAGCTGAGAATGCTCGCCTTAAAAGAAAGATAGAAAGAATGGAGGGAGAACTCCATCGTGGCACCAGGAGACGTCCGTACCGCACTCCTAGCCCTCAGGCGAGCAAGTCTCGCAGCCGAGGAAGGAGCCCTAGACGGGGTCCCAGAAACTTGAGGGAAACGAGTCAGAGGATGTCCCGCTCGAGCAACTGTGATTATCTCGCAATTACAAGAGCCTTGCTCGCAGTAATGAGAACATACGAAGTCTGGTCCGAAGGGAGATGGACCAACACCCTGCGCATCACGGTACTAGATCGACCCGAGAGCCCGCTAGGCGAGATCTCAAAACTCAGATGAAATCACCTTTCTCAAGGGAAATAGAAGAAGAGGAATCCCCCAAGAAATTTTCTATTCCGAGGTTTAAGATTTATGATGGTAAAACTGATCCCATTGGTCACGTCAGGCAGTACAGGCAAGCTATGACCCTCTGGAACCATCGAGATGCACTAATGTGTCGAATTTTTCCCTCGAGCCTGCATGACGTGGCACAAAAATGGTTCGAAAGGCTCCCCCACAGGGTCACCAGAAGCTTCAAGTCCCTGGCCGAGCTCTTTACGGTCCGATTCATTACTAGCAGCTCCCATCCCAAAAGGATGGATGATTTGCTAACAATGAAAAAGACGCCTCAAGAGACCCTCTGAGACTACACAAAGAGGTACTGGGAGTTATTCAATGAGGTCGAAGACTGCTCGAAGCAAGTGGCAATGGCCTCTTTCAAAATTGGGCTACACAGCTCTTCCCTTCTGTACCATTCCCTGACAAAGAAAGAGGCCATGACCATCGATGACCTGATGACTCGCATCGAGAAATATGCCAAGGTGGAGGATGTGACCCGCCTCAGCACAGGGGAAAATGGTCGAGCTAAGCTCGCTGCCAAAGGCAGTGACAAAACTGAGAACTAGAAGAATGGAGGAAAGAATGGGGGCAAGAATGGCTCCAAGAACGGAGGCAGTAACGATGTGGCAAAAGCATTTCAGGTAGTGAACACTGTCTTCAGAGAACCAATTTACAAAATTCTCGCAAAAATCAAGGACGAGCCATTTATTAAGTGGCCCAGAAAGATGGGAGGAGATCCCTCAAAGAGAAACAACGTGCTGAGATGCGCTTTTCACAAAGAAGGAGGACATAAGACTGAACATTATAAGGCTCTTAAGTCCCACCTCGAAGAACTGGCCCAGTCCGGGCATCTGAACGAATTCATGGAAAAGAGGTAGAGAAAGTTTCTTCCCATAGAGAAGCAAGGCCTGACAATGTACTTGAAGACGATGCCAGCCATGAATTCGCAGTAATTCATGGGGCATCTGACGTGAAGCAGATTCAAGGAAATTCAACTCGAATGGAGGTAAAAAAGCTTACAGCGGTGACGTAATCTTTTCAGATCGATCCAGCAAAGACGCAGTCAGGAAAGCGTTGGCGAGCAGACGACGTTGACTATAGTAAGCATATCGTATTCACAGATGAAGATCTGGTGGGATAAAGGACTCCGCATCATGATGCTTTGATCGTTACTCTCAGGATAGCTAACTATGATGTCGATAAGTTACTCGTCAACCAAGGAAGCTCATCCGAGGTAATGTACCTCAACCTGTTCAGAAAACTGAAGTTAAGCATCGCCGACCTAAAGGAAGCCCCTGTCCCTTTAGTTGGATTCGCTGGGAAAGTAACTATGCCTTTGGGAAATATCGTGCTGCCGGTGAGGGCAGGAAATGTCTCCAAGATGATTGATTTTCTAGTGGTTGATATTGACTCGCCATACCAAGCTATCCTCGATAGAGGATGGCTGCACGCGATGAAGGCAGTCTCCTCGACCTACCATCAGAAGCTCAAATATGTGACCGAGCGAGGAGTAATGGAGATCCATGGCGATCAAGCGATGGAAAGAAGGTGATTCATAGCAGCCATCCGCCCGAGACTAGAGAAGAAGGCCGACAAGTCCAGTGAGAAAGTTAAAGAACAAGAAGGTCTAATACCTTCGAAATAGCAGTCAAAATACGAAAGGTCCGAAGTGGAGGAGACCAGGCTCCTCCCCTTTGAATGGGTCGTTGAGGACCTGGAGGAAGTCACAGTTGGAGATAAAAACGATAACAAGATCTTCTTGATTGGAGCTTCTCTCACAGATCAGGAAAAGAAGGAGTTGATGATTCTACTGAGAAGCAATATAGACGTCTTCGCGTGAGAACCATACGAGCTGCCTGGAATTGATCCTAGTATGGTTTGTCATCAGCTTCATGTCGACCCCACCTTCAAACCAATCACACAGAAGGCACGAAGAACTGCACCCGAGAAGGGAAAAGTCGTGGGAAAAGAAGTTAAACATCTGCTTGATGCAAGATCCATACGGGAGGTCCAATTCCATAAATGGTTATCCAACCCAGTAGTAGTTCCAAAGAGCAACGGGAAATGGAGAGTCTGCATAGACTTCACTGACCTTAATAGGGCATGCCCTAAAGACAGTTTCCCTCTTCGGAAAATCGATCAACTAGTGGATGCCACAGCAGCTCACGAGAGAATGAGCTTTCTGGATGCATACTTAAGGTATCATTAGATCCCTATGTACGCTCCAGACTAGGACAAGACAACATTCATCACCACCGTTGGATTGTACTGTTACAAGGTCATGCCCTTCGGGCTCAAAAACTCAGGGGAAACCTACCAGCGGATGGTCACCAAGATATTCAAGGACCAAATAGGAGACACCATGGAAGTCTACATCAACGATATGCTCATCAAAAGAAAGAAGAAAGAAGACCACCTCTCAAACCTATCAAGAACCTTCAAAATCCTTAGGACGTACCGAGTGAAACTCAACACAAGCAAGTGTTCTTTCGGTGTCCAGTCAGGAAAATTTCTTGGGTTCTTGGTCAGTAAGAGAGGCATCGAGGCTAACCCAGACAAAATCGATGCAGTAAACAAGGTACAACCTCCTCGCACAATCCAGGACATACAGAAGCTCACCGGTATGCTCGCTGCCTTGAATCGTTTTATCTCAAAGTCCTCCGAGAAATGCAAGCCTTTCTTCCATCTCCTAAAGGGAAACAAAACAGTAGAATGTAATCGAGATTGCTCGCGGGCATTAGATGTGCTCAAGGCTTACCTCAGCTCAGCATCACTGCTCGTCATACCCCAGGAAACAGATTCCTTGTACTTATACCTTATCATTTCCAACTACACTGTCAGTTCTGCATTGATGTGCGAAAGAGCAGGAATCCAGCACCCCATCTATTATGTGAGCAAGACCCTATTAGAGGCCGAGCAGAGATACCTACCCCTAGAGAAGCTCTCCTTTGCACTTGTGGTGGCTTCGAGGAAGTTAAAGCACTACTTTGAATCCCACACTATCATCTTCCTCACGTCACACCCCATTAAAGCAATCCTAAGGAAAGCGAATTTGTCAGGCAGACTGTCTAAATGGTCAATCGAGCTCGAAAGATTTGATATCCAATTTTAACCAAGGAACGCAATCAAAGGGCAGATCCTCGCTGATTTCATAGTCGAATTCACAGGCGAGCAGCCTCTCGACCAACTTTAACCCGTGAATCAAAGAAAGAATCACACAACGGAGGGGGTCTGGAAGCTATTTGTTGATGGAGCCTCTAATTCGAAGGGGGAAGGAGTAGGAATTGTTCTTGTCACTCCATAGGACACAATCCTCGAACGAGGAATCAGGATTGGATTTGAAGCCTCCAACAACGAAGCAAAATATGAGGCTTTAATAGCCGACCTCCAGAAGGCACGGACTTTGGGGGAAAAGCAGTTACAAGTGTTCGGCGATTCATAATTTGTCTCTAATCAGAAAAATGGAGAGTACAATGCAAAAGATGAAAAAATGGAAGCCTACCTCGCCTTGGCAAAAAGGCTAATGGCCAACATCAAAGAGGTCAGTGTCCAACAGTTTCCCGGAGGACAGAATAGCCATGATGATGCCCTGGCAGCCCTGAGTTTGGTAATTGATTCCGAATTAAAAAGAACAATCCCCATCAATTTCCTCGCCCATCCGAGCATTAACCGTAACAACGATCTGCCAAGCGTGGAGCAAGTGCTCCAAATTGAGTCAGCACCCAGCTGGATGGATCCCCTAAGGGACTTTTTGAAGGATGGCACACTTCCAAATGATAAGAAGACCTCTCACCAGATAAGAGTCAAAACTGATCACTTTCACTCATCTCCTGAGGGCAAGCTATATAAGAGATCATTTTTCGATCCCTACCTTCAACGTATTCACCCGAGGGATGTCGAATAAATCCTACATGAACTCCACGAGGGAATCTGTGGAGGCCATATTTGTGGAAGATCATTGGATTTTTGAGCAATAAAGGAAGGCTATGGGTGTCCATATATGCAAAGAGACTCTGCAATGTATGTTCACAAATGCGAGAAATGCCAACTTCACGCTCTCATGGTCCATCAACCCGCCAACGACCTAAAATCACTTTCCAGCCCATAGCCATTCGCCCAATGGGGAATGGACATCGTAGGACCTTTTCCTACCGCTGCCAACAATCGCAAGTATCTACTGGTCGCAACTGACTACTTCACCAAATGGATAGAGCCCGAGCCACTAGCGAACATCCAAAATGCAGATATGATCAGATTCATATGGAAAAGTATAATCACCCATTTTGGGATCCCTAGGACCATTATCACTGACAATAGAACGCAGTTCGAGAGCTGCTCCTTTCAAAATTTCTATAATGAGCACGGAATCAGGCACCACTTCAACTCGGTGGCTTATCCTCAGAGTAATGTCCAAGCCGAGGCTTCCAACAAGATGATGATCGATGGGTTAAAGAAAAGATTAGAACGAGCCAAAGGTGCATGGGTGAATGAAATATCGCATATTCTATGGGCCTACCGTACTACCCCACGTCGAGCAACGGGGGAAACCCCATTCTCACTAACATATGGAATGGAAGCAGTCATCCCATTGGAAGCAGGCTAACCCACTATGAGGTCCACCCTTGTCGACCAGGGACATAATGATGAAGCATTGATCGCTGAACTTGACCTAGCCGACGAACACCGAGAGTTTGCCCTGGTGAAACTAGCGAGCTATCAGCAGCAGCTCGCTAAGCACTATAATAAAAAGGTCAATCCAAGGGCATTCCTAGTTGGGGACTATGTCCTAAGGAAAGTATTGGGCAGCGCAGTAAAACCATCAGACGACAAGTTAGGGCCAAATTGGGAAGGACCATTCAAGATAACAAGAGATGATCTGCGAGGAGCCTATCATTTAGAAACGCTGGAAGGCAGAGAGATTACCCGAGCATGGAATGCAACCAGTCTTAAGAAATTCTATTTCTAGATTCTTCTTTTGAATTGTACTTATTAGACTGGAAACTCGTTAATAAAAGTTGTTTAGCAGTTGCATTCTACGAAGTGTCATTTAACTAGTATATGAACTTTATAACTCACACACCTTTTCCAAGTGACAGGCACATTAATCATTACACTATAGCAGAGAGATCACCCTCCTCAATTTTTCGTTATGAAACATGAAAAACCTCTTAGCATTGCCCCAGGAAATATATGAAGCCCTACAGGAGGATATCCTTAGGCAATATGGACAAGATAAAATTGGTCGCCAAATAATGTTTGGTTAATAAAATCCTGATCGGATAGAGCATCCAACACCAGGTGTGTCCTTGCCAATTTCCACACTTAGGCCTAAGGGAGTGTGACGACACGACCTAAAAGGTAAAGTGGGGCAAAATGGTATCCCACAAGCATACTGGACTGGAGGGACACTAACTTGACAATGTAAACTTACAAATCTAGTCAGCCAAGAGAGGCCTAAGATTATTGAGCAAAGTCTAAAAGATGTGGAAAATATACAACACTCGCCCAAAAATTGAACTATATATTACTTCATCATATTTACAATAAATACAACCTATGTTTAGTCGGCGATCTCGCCCAAAGCATCAACATTACATTATTTCATTAGAAAATATACAGAGTTACTACTGGCAAAATCTTAATGAGGTCGAGGCCTCTGAACGAGATAATCAGCCACTTGGGCTCTTCGACCGTCGTCAGGATGGGGAACTAGTTCCTCCTCGACTACATTCACATTCGAGTCTAATAGTTGACGAGGGATGGCATCAATAGTGTACCACTGATCATCTCACCGGAAAGTATTGGGTATTAGAGTGGAAGGAGAAATCTCATGTCGATACCAGAGCATTGAGTTCCTTGGGACTTGCAGCTGCTTCAGGGCACTCAACCATCCCCTGATAAAGGCGAGCTCTTCGAGCTCTGATAGCCTCGCCGGAGCATCTAGCCAACCTTGGTCGTAACCATCAGCCCATACTTGCCTCGGTACTCTCTTAAACAGGTGCCTCAGTCGAGTGACGTCCCTTTGAAGCCCAGCAGCAATAACATATGCTCGTTGGAAATCACCACGAATCTCTTCCATATACCTAGTTGAACTCCTTGTGTCTGTGCCAGCTCGTGGAATAGTCGACGGGGTAGAACCTCACAGCACCGGAGGAACATCGCTTGGTCCAGCTCCAGCTCGTGACGAGGAGGAACCTCATAATACTGCAGGAACGATGCTCGGCGCATGCTCCCTGAGTGGCGAGACTTCCCTCATCAAAGCCTCATTCTCTTGTTGAAGAATTTCTCCAACCTGGTTGATATCAGAAGCATCTAGAAGCCTTGGTCTCAGAGTATTCACCTCTTCTTGGAATGAGGCACCAACTTCTTCCATCTCTTGGAGACTGTATTTCAGTTTAATGACGAGCTCAGTCTGCTCTATGAAATGCTTGTTCCTCAATCATAGTGATTTGAAAATCCTCACAAAGGTATGACGAACCTCGGGACTTACATCAGGACCAAGCATTCTTCCCAATTGAGAAGTGGCTGATATATAATCATCAACACCAATCAAGTACAAGCAATAATAGAGAAGTGAAAGTTGGAATTATTTAGCACGCTAGAGGAAAAAGTCTTCTCATTTCATTCATAAGAAAAAGATCAGAGTACATTGAAGAAGCAGAAAGGAAAATTACAAACAAAAATACAAGAAGTAACCCTAAGGGAAAATTAGCTGGAGACCTCAGGCTACCCAGAAGAAGTTGGCTGCTTCCCTTTGTCAGCGGCATTAGAAGCACCCCCCTCAGCAGGGACCACCTCTGTCACCTGAGCAGGAATGGCGTCAGCAGGAATGGTCTGGGATGCAGGGTCAATACCTTCAATGGATGGGGCAGGGGATTCATCCATAATTGGCTTTGGGCCTGGATCGTGCTCGTCGAATAGGGGAGAAGCAACATCCACATCAGTAACTAAAAGGGCTTTGTTCCAGCCCTTCTTGAAGTTCAGATGACTGATGTAGCCTATCTGAACCTTAGTGTCTTCATACGCAGCAGCCCACTCGGAGTTATATGAGTCCTCCTTAATGGTGGCTAGCTGAGACTCTTTCTCCTTCAGCTGATCGGTCAGCACCTTGTTCTCTTCCATGACTGCTAGCTTGCTCGAGCATACCAGATCATAGGCCTGCCACAGTTCGTTCAGTTCTTTAACTGCTGCCTCCCGTGGCTTTAGCAAGAGCAAGATCGAAAGAAGTCCGAACAGCATCAGCGACCTTCAAACTAGCCTTGAACTCTGTACCCTTCGCCCTCAAAGCAACATTCTGCTTATCCATCTCTCCATTCTTAATGATCAGCTTGTCGCGAGAGCGATAGAGCACGACAAAATCAGTCACAAACTACAAGTAAAAGAAGATATTAGAAAGAGGAAACATACAAAAATTGGGAGGCATTAGGGAAGAGAAATAGACTTACCTGGGCTAGCCTCTGGCTCGCCTGCAAAGCTAACTGGTCAGTCCCCACCGCCGTTTGGCGGTCAGCAGGAAGGATTGCTCGCTCAAGCAGTGCAGGGGCCAACTGGGGGGAAATAGCGACTAAGGCTCCCTCTGGCAATGCAAACACAGGCACTAAGGTCTGCCCAGCCTTTGTCCTCGCCTCCATTTTCCTCCTCTCCTCTTCCTTTTCCTTTTCATTCTTTACTTTCATCCTCTCCTCGACCTTCTTCTTTTCCTCAATCTTTTTCTTCTCTTCTTATATCTTTCTCTCTCTCTCTCTCTCTCTCGCATGCTCTTCTTCCTTCATCTTCTTCTCCTGCTCCTGAGCAGAAGACCGAGAACCAGTAGAAACAGCCCCAGTGCTGGACTTATTCTTCTTCGACCTCTGAGCAAGAAGCATATAATCATCATCATCATCATCTCGGATCAAATATTTCCTTGGAGGAACCATCTCCTCGCTAGAGCTGCTGGGCGTGCTAGAAGGTTCTTGGGCTTCAGAAACCTCTTCCGAATCATAAGAACTGTCACCACTAGATCTCCCCTCACCAAAATTACCTTCAGCACCACCTCTAATATCACTCTCATAACTACTCTCCTCCTCGCCCAACTGAATGAGATCGACAGTAGCTTCTTCAGAGGTATCAAATTCAGGAATACTATCCACAGGCCTCGCGATAAAGCTGGACCCAATATTTTTGTACTCGAACAGGAAAGTGGCAGACCGGGGATGTTCACCATTAGCTAAGGACTCCCTGATATTCTAAGCTTTAACCAACTCTGAAAGCCGAACCTCGCTGAGGGCAGGATCTAAGTTCTTCGACCTCGCTGAAGAAAAAATAGGAAAGAGTCAGAAAGATCACACATTAATAAAGAAATTAAAAGGACAGAGCAAAGACTACCTATATACTCTTCCCCATAAAAGGGAACAATAAACCTATCAGACCTCGACCCCTCAGTCTAAGGGGATAACTGCTAATTTTTAGCTAAAAAGCCATCTTGCCAGCAATCCTTATGGGAATCAGGTAGGTTTACTACCAATACCCTGTCAGGACTCCTGGCTTTGAGATAAAGAACACCAGAGCTATTTCGAGAAAAGGAATAGCAAAAATAATCTTCGGCGAGCCCTAATTTGGTGCCATAAAGTTGATTTATTCTATGGATGCCATCGATTATCTTCCATACATTGGGCGAACAATGTGCAGGAACAATGTTGAAGTAACCAAAGAAATGCAAGAATAAATCATTTGGAGGAAAAGTAAGCCCCCCTTGAGAAAGTAACAAGACGTGAATCCAATGGGAACCCTCTATCTCTCTAACATTTTTAGGAAGAGAGGCGCACTCAATATCTACCCACTCTGGGATATCGTAAAATTTCCTAAACTCAGACACTCATCTATTACCTATCTTCACCATTTGTAAACCCTAAACTACAAATTCAAAGAAAGCACAAAGAGAAAGAAAAAGAGACTTACGAAATGAGAGCTTGACTTGCAAGAACACAAATCCAAACAACGAGAGAGATCGAAAGCGAGGAAAATGAAGACCTAGAGAAGAGGGAACAAATTGCTACAACTCGCAGAAAGTTCGCAGAAGATGGAAGAACACTGAGAAGATTGAAACGGCAACTATGAAACATTGCCCAAAAAGGTTTTTAAATATTGCTAATCATCGCGCACAAGACACGGAGAAACTTTCTCCTTATTCAGTCCTCAAACTTTTGGAAGAGTTACACGATATACAAAGGATCCATTATGACAAATCATTTAAATTTATTGAGCCCAAATTGTGGCCCAACAAACTTAGGGGCAATTGTGGGTACACGGATTTAAAATGACGGGCCTGGACGAGTAGCCCAATTAAAATGACCCAAAGTCCAAAGCCTTCACACCTTAACATTAATTCGGTTATGACTTAGTCTTATCCCATGTTCTCATATAGAGGTGTTCCAGGAGAAAATGGTAAACGCGGGGGAGTCCAATACCCCCACTCCCTGAAGATAGACATGCATATAATAAACTCTAGGTCTGGGGCATAAGACACGCATTGTATTCTCTGTAATCAATCCCCAGAGTATATAGAAGTAATACTGACTGCACCACCATGGACATAGGCATTCTTGCTGAACCACATACATCTCCTGTTGTGTGATTGGCATTTTACTTTCCTTATTCTGCTTGGTGATTGCGCTTCTCTTATCTATTTGTGTTGAATAATAATTGTCACCATAGGAAGTGATAATAACTGGGGTGATTTTTCGTAGACGAAGGAACATACCAACATGTAAAAACTCTAACTGGAAGGTCTGAATGGTGAACATCTCTCCAAAGGACGATGGCCCTAATCATAACCCTCCAGGCATTTGGGGATAGTTGGTAAGGGGCAAGATTTATATGAGAGAGTATAGCTCTGATGGTTGGGTGAATAGGAAGACTAAAGCCCAACTTAAACATCTTTTTATAAACATATATTTCTCCATCTCGGCCATCGAAGGACCTCTCATCCCTTAGAGGTTTACTAAGGATGATTGAAGAATCTATAGAATAGAGGTGCCTAAAAGTAAGAAGGTCGTACTCGTTGATGGTACTATCAAATTCGGTCGCCTCAGAGGTGTTAAGATTGCTCCCTTCATCATCGTCACCATCCCTAGCAACATCGGCCTGGGCAGTTTTAGAGGCACCACCAGGAAACCTCTGAGCAAATTCAACCCGGGTGATAGCCGATAGCGAAATCGCATCAATGGGAGACATAATTTCTACGTTGAGCCCTAATATTTCAACATCAAAAGACCTACGTGAAGTGCTAGCACCTTGGTGGGATGAGGCATGGATAGAAACCTCGGCCTCCTCAGGAACCTCACCTTGCCTAGGAGAGTAATCCATAGCTTCTTGAAAAGAGTCTACAGATTCACCTACTTCAGACGTTGACATAGGGTCTGAGGAAGAGGACTCAAACATTGGGACAGGATCCTCAGGAACCTCTACAGGCTTAGGGTGTATGGCCTTTAGTGGATGAGGAAAAATTAGTTTAAGGGGAAAGGCCTCAGACCTATGAGCTTCCTCTTGGGCTAGCTCTATCTGCCTAATCTTCTCAAAGGTCTTCTAACGAACGGAGGGGAACTATTTATAAGTTGGTATAAGGGTTTGAGCATAAGGAAGATGACACTACACTTTGAGCTAGTGGCAAATAGCTAAACAACTTGTTTAAATCTAAACTAAAGATCAAACTAGGAAACTAAAAGGTTTTCACCAAGAAATTCAAGAACCTTCAACAACAGGGTCGTCGGAGAAGACGACCAGAGGGTCACCGAGAAGTCTAAAAACTAATGTTATTGGCAGAAAAAATCCCAAGGCAACCTAATATGGCAACGAGGTCACATAGGCGCTACAAACCTAACCCTATAGCTACCTAACAAGGACGAAAAACTTCGTCGAAAAAGGAAAACTCATCGAAAAATCAAAAATAAAAAGCAAAGACCAAAAATGGAATAAAAAGGTCGAAAGTAGTACCTAACTAGTCGCGAGTGAGGTAGGAAGGTGTTAAGAAGCAAAGGAAACCTTGGATAACTACACAACGGTGGAGGGCTTGAGAGTGTCAGTTGTAGAAAGCTTAGGCGGGAGAAAATTGGAAGAAGAAAGAAAAAAAAAGGAAAGAGGAAGGTTTAAACCTTCTCAATAATGGGGCCTACATTTAAACACACCCATCATTTACCTAGAGAATCTAAAGGGCGCAGTCAGAATTATTACATGTTGGGGGGCACGTTACCCACTTCAATGAGTGACATGTGTTAGGGAATCACCTCGTGCCCTAAGGCACTAAATGAAACTCAGCCTCGGCCTGTCATACCCCTCAATCACCTACTCACATAGGTGACTAAGGGCTAGGGGTGATTGATATGCCCAAAGTTCACCCTCGTACCCGGAGTCACTAACCTGGGCCTGTCTCACAGCCGAGTTGACAAGAAGCTTACAACAACCATCGGGAAGGTCATCTTCTCGAATGTCGGCCCCTCATAGGGCAATCTCGGTTGAACAGCAGTCGAGGTTGATGGCGTCATTTGGGCCTAGGCTATTGCCAACCTCATACTCTGCATCGTCCGACGCTGTACCCAACCTCATACATATCATCGACCAGTCTCCTAGGCCGAGGTCATATTGATTGACATGACAAAGCAACACCGTCGGACTCCTACAACCTCGTACTCAGCCAAGTCGAGGTTGCATTAGCCAAGGACATAAGTCTGAGCATATGCAAGCACATTTAAGGTTTGGAACAAATGGGAAAATCAGTTATAACCGAATCATTCCCCTCACGCGAGGGAATATTGTGGTCATTATTATCTACATAAGATCAGCCAGGTGTCATCATCATACTGGTTTGATCCTCACGCAAATGTTCATTGCATGCTTGGGGGTTACATTACACCCCTCAAGCACTTCATATAGGGGTCTTCCTCTACCTGGTAAAAGGATCGATAATTGCAACCCTAGCAAAAACTCTATTGGTTTACACAGTAGAGAGGGAAAGCTTGAGAGATTGTATCTATGGCTATTAGTGCCTTCATCTAGTGATATTACTCACCCACTCACAATGGACGTAGGCCTGATTGGCTGAACCACTTGCATACTAGTTTTCATCCTCTTCTCCTCACCTCCTTCCACTAGATATTTACTTTTGTGCTGCCATTGTTATTGCTAGCTTGAGCTGATCAACACCTCATACTAGTGGTGCTATTTCCAGCATCATCAATGATAAATGTCAATGCTGTGTTATGATGACAACTTTAGGTATATACTCTAATTATACCTCTGAGACTGTAAGTTTTTTTTTAAATACAATAAAAAACAGTTTAAAAGAGAAAATAATCTAGGAATTACTTTGAAAGTTGATTTGTTCTATTGAACGAGATTTCTTCAATTCAATCACATTCATAATCCTTCTAATGGGGGTAGGCCTCAAACTCATGAACAATTTATACTCATACCTATTAAGAATTTGCATAAATTTATGAGTAAGATGTGAGTGGTGGTAGTTCCCAGCAGGTATACTAGTAATAGTTTGGCATGGTGATATGCCAACTTCAAAAGTTGTGAGCTTATAAAAATATTGGATTCAATGAGGATTTCTAGACTTTAACCAATAGCTTTTGAGATCTTGAACTCTGATGAACCCTAGATTGAAACTTGTTATGAAGTGAAAGGATTTCATCTTTGGTTCTCAAAGTTATGAGGTATAAAAACCTTGAAGTTAAATTATTTTTATAAATGTTATCAAGATAAACTAAGAAGATATAGGGGTAGAGGTCACATACAACGGAAAAACTCCCAAAATTTCATAATTTTAAAGAAATATTGGTAGCCTTGATAAGTTCTCCATGCCAAAGGAGTGCCTCAAGAAAGAAAGATATAAATAAAGTCATTTAAAACATCATAAGAAAATACATCATTCATAATAATCTTACAAAGATAAAGGATATTTATTCATTAATAAAGTTGGGGGTTAGAAAGTCCTTCATAATAAAAAAAAATACTCTAGAGGTATAGAGTTTTCCCCTTGAACCTTGTAAAATATTCATTTAAACACCCCATTTTAACACCCTCACACTCCTCCATAGATTCCAAACAAAGTCCCTTCAATTTTAGACCCTAGGCCTCCTTCAAACTCTAATTGGAGAATAATTATGCTCTCTTTGGGACTCATTTACTTTGATAAAATCTTGAACTTGGGATTCTCCCATCACAAAATCATATAGCTATAAATCCTCTTTCTAACGGTCCTGACTGACTGCAAATCGGACTTACGATTCATGTTTTACGATCGAAAACCATTTACACCTCACTTGCCTTCTAACACGCTTAGATTTAATTGGCCATCAAATCTGACCACACTGTTAGTAGGTAGGATTGGCACGACAGTAGGTCCCTAGGTCATACTTGTGAATTCCTTCATTTAGGATTTTCCTTTATAAGAAAACATGGACCTCATTTTCAAGTGATTACGATTGCAGGGCGAAAATCATTTTGTAATTAGATTACATCACTTTCATAACATTTTTTGTATATTACCTTACATCACTTTAACCCATCTTTATCCACCAGACCACCACCATCCTCTACTATAAAAAATTATCCCATAAAGTGTTTAAAAAATAATTCAAAAGTGTTTAGAGTTCAAAACCCAATTTCATTTTTTTGGCCTCATAAATGCCATTTTGCATACTTTAGTGCTCTTAGCATACTCTTAGAATTTTTTTATTCAGTCACACTAATCCTACCCTTTTGATTATGTATACATATTGAAGTCTATTTTTATAAACAGAAAAATGGGGTTTACACCATAATTAATCATTTAAATTTCTCTTATATTTTTTTACACTTTCATCACATTACACTCATTTTTTCATAAATGAAAAGAGATACTCTAGATTAGGATTATGGATTAGACCCCAAACTTCTTCTTATTACAAAATAAGTAGAATTCGATGTTATTTTTGGCTACGTAGGGATCCCGAATTTATTTTGGGATTCAAGTCCTTCCTTATTTATTTTGTTTAGTTTATCTTCATATAACATAATCTTTCTTATACAGTTAGCTTGTTTTACCCATATAATTAGTTTTCTTGTATTTATTATCTCTTTAGCTATCCCATATCTGCGTATTCACTTTTTCCATAGTGACATTACGATTTCAGGATGTCACTCATATTTTAGCCAACATTACACATTCTCCTAGTATTATACTCATGATTAGTTAGTTTATATCCTTAGAATGATTAATTTCCATCCTTTTCGTGATGTGGTTATGATGACTTATCTCCTCAAACACACACATACTTGCACATTCATGCGTATTTCCACTTTGCATATTTAGCACACATGACACATTTTACACATATATACATGTTCATGAATTTAGGAGAAGGAGAATATTTGTATAGACTATGAGAGACTAATAGGTTGAAGTGGGAGCCTAAAACCTTCTCACTTCATAACATATTCTCTGAGAACATATCTCATTTGGTTTCGCATGCTGTGGTTGTCTTTTTATACTATATTTTCGAAGGTGGTTGGATCTTTTGTCTGTGTTGAGTAAAATAGGTTCATTCACACACCTCACATCGCCGCCAATAACCATTTTTATCCATCTAGACTAATCACACAAGCTCACACAAGAGTACCAAGGCCTCATTCGGGGTTGGGGATGGCCACAATGGCGATTTCACTGGGGACTACATTCTGAGGACTAAACTCTAGTCATAAGGGATTTTTTTCTCCTACATCATTTTCTACAAGTGTATATAATTTTTCACTTATATATCTTCTTCCCTCATCTTTCGCTTATATACTCTCACATCTTCCATATGCCATGCTCATATTATGTCACCCATGTATATTTCTCTCCATCTCATATACATATTTGTCACTTAATCACATGTATATCCCATTTTTTCCATCACATGCTTCATATCCAATTGTACATGATATGCTAAAGTGTAGCCTCGTCTTAGCTTTTCTCATAGTCGGCCAAACCGACCTCTCCAGGCAAGCTTATATGAGGAGCCAACATTCAACTGTCTCAGCCTCGTCTCCTTATTTTTGTCCAAGACCTTCTACCAGTCAACTCCACCTTCTTAATGTCCCGTCTAATACATCAGCCGATCGAGACCTCATCTCGACTTGATGTCTACTAAGCCGAGATGATATGCTCCAGATTATGTTTGACAAGACCTAGTGGGACTCATATTCATCCGAGCCGAGACCCACTTGGATGACCATTTTACCATGCACAAGGTAAATTTCCAACTTCATAATCCCACGTGGACATGCTGTTGTAGCCATATCATTTGTGCACGTAGGGGGAATATTTTTTCATGATGATCCACTTGCATAGGTGACATGTGGATATTACTCATTGGTCAATGCAAATCTACACACACCTGGTGCATGCATGGGGTGCACGGTGTACCACCCCAATAATATAATTACTTGCCTTCTTCTACCTTGAGAAGGACCTTAATTTAAAACCCTACTGAAACTCTATTGGAATTGTAGCATAGAGAGAGAAAGTTAAACGATCTGTATCTAAAGGCTATTAGAGCCACTTCTTATCAAAATTCACTCAGGCTGAACCACGTATATACTATCTTATCTCCTCTTTGCCTCAACTCCTTCTACATTTTTATTATTGAGTTCTCACCATTGATGCACACTTGAGATCTTACTGGATTGATCTTACAATCATTTACTAGGTGGTAATATAACTGGTATCATCAGTTCGCGACGGTTATGGGAAGCGAGATTATTATCTCATTCCTCTCCCTTGTAGTTACTCCTCAACAGATTCTCTGGTTGTGGTTCACCCCATGCTTGGTTGGGCTTGAACCCTATTAAAAGATCTTTGGTTTGAGTTCAAGATTTCTTGCAGTTCATCTAGCTCTCACTAGTAAATCCCTTTATCTTTTTGGTCACCAGATTTCATGGCATCAGATCTCCCACCAGGTGGAGGTCCTAGTTCCAATCAAGCACTGCTACGATATGAAATGGCAGACGTCGCAATAGCGCTGCACTCATTGGCATCCAATCAAGCTAAGATGTAGGGGCAACTGGCTGCCTTCAGTGAGAGTTTCATATCTAGGCCCACTGGCATGACAACGGAGATGATAACTCTGACCACTAAGCAGTGCATACATTCAGCGACAAGGGGACCACCCCCGAACCTATAAAAGGATACGCTGCTATAGCAAATGCAGAGAGACGCTGTTGACCCCAGGTTCCTACAACTGAGGAGGCAGGCTCAAGAATACGAAGAAAATGGGTGTGATAATGACGTAGAGTGGTGAGAATCAGATGAGATTTTTGGGAATACTGTGCACCCTATTCAAGCTAGTAGGGGAAATACTTTAAGGCCAATTCAAAAAGGATGGATCATCCCTTGGCGTTTGATAGACTCACCCAGGGATCTGCTTTTGACAGGCTTGACCATGTTGGTGATCTCGAAGACCGATTGTCCAGGTATCGTAGCAAGGCAGGATCGAGAAGAAATGGAGGGTGTGATAACGAACGAATTCCACATGGCCGAGATGAGGAGAAACTTGAAGTAAATAGATGAGAGAGAACGACAAACTAAGAACCCATCCAGCACTGGGCGGATAGGTAAGGAGCTGATGAGAATTTTACTCAGGCCGAGGGAGATAATGTCGTAGTGGCCGCTGCTGACAAACCCTGTAATAGATATATTCAGATATTAGAGGGTAATATTAGAGATTTGTTGAAGAGCCGAGACCCTATGTAGAGGGTTTAAGGTCTCCATTAATTGCTAGGATTATGAGCTATCCAACCCCTGCTAAGTTCAAGCCGTCGGTGGTGACACCGAGGTATGAGGGGAGTACTAATCTAGTCCACCATGTTAAAAATTATCAATCTACTGTATATATATTCTCGATCTCAGACGAGATAAAGTGTAGAGCATTCTCAAGCACTTTAATCGGTGCTGCACATGTATAGTATACTTCTCTTTCGATAAATTCAATTGAGAACTTCAAGAAACTTGCAGAGAGGTTCATACATAACTTTTGTTTTGGAGTTAATCCGAGAAAGAAAACCTCTCACTTGTTGTATGTGAAGAAAAGAAATAATTAATCCCTGGGGGACTACATAGTACGCTTCAACAAAAAGAAACTGGAGGTGGAAGACTATGATGAGAATATTACAATGATCGCTCTGATGGGAGGTCTTCAGAAAGGAAAGATCTTGTGTAAATTGGTCGAGTACCTTCCAAAGTCCATGGTAGAACTCCTAGGTATGGTCGAGAGAGTCATGAACACCGAGGAGGCTATGGTGGCCAAGGGTGAAGACGAAGTAGATAAAAAAAGGTCGACGAAAGATAAGTTTACTGACTACACCCCATGGACCGCCACACCAGGAAATGATACTGAATGAAATCAAGAATGATAGGTCCCTAAGGTGTCCAGATTAACGAAAATCCCCTCCTCATAAGAGGGGTATAAGCAAATGGTGTGAATTTCACCAAGATCATGGCCATACTACTGACAGATGCTTCGCACTGAAGGATGAGATCGAGAAGATGTTACAACAAGGAAGTTAAGGAAATATGTGGATATAGGTAGTTCGAAGGGTGGCCGAGATGACACCCTAAAGAAGAGGAACGATAAATGTAGGACAAACACCCCAGTAAATAGAACCGATGATGGTTCAGATGATTATGACGAAGCCTACCCAGATTTGCCTCTTCCTATCACTCATCCTAAAGGTCGGCTACATACAATATCTATGGGGGTAAAAATGATTTGCAAAGGACTTGCAGGTGGTGGAAAGGACATTGATGATAGGAAATATCACATGGCAGAAGACAAATCTCTTCCAAAAAATGAAGTGGTGCACTCGGCAACTGTTGAGACAAAGTCGGGTAAGAGAATAAAGATTGATATGAATACTCTGATAGTTAGCTTTTTAAGATTGGATTTTAAGGGGATCCTAGCCCCGTATGATGACCCTTTGGTGATTACCACCAGAGTTTATGGATACGAGGTCCTTAGGATATTGGTCGATGGTGGAAGTTTGACCGATGTGATGTGCTGGGAGTGTTTTAAAGGTTTAAGATTAAGCAAGAATAGGGTCATCCCGACTCATCAACCATTAATTGGATTTAATGGAAAGAAAGTCCACCCTGCCGGTATTTATGAAACAAATGTCAAAATAGGGAACACTAGGCCAAAATGTCTCACAAAAAAGATCAGTTTCTTCATTATGGACGAGAACATATATTCGACCTATAACATCATTATGGGACGAGCATCCCTCAAGGAGTTTGAGGTCGTTCCCTCTACAGTTAACGAAATGATGAAATTCCCGACTCCTTATGGTGTAGGGGAAGTTCAGGGTGACCAGTTCGAGGCACGTGAATGCTACTTTAATTCTACCAAGGAGAGGGATGCGCATAAAAGGGCCACCGCTAATTACAACACATGTACTCTCGATCCCAGAGATGAGACTAAACTGAAAAAGGGTGAGGCAACCAAAGAGGTAGAATCCATCATCCTCAATGAGGACGAGTTAAAAAAAAACATTCAGATCGGTAAGGCCCTTAAGAAAGATATCAAATAAGAGTTGACCAAGCTCCTAAGGGAGAGACAAAGCATTTTTTCTTAGAGTCATTAAGATATGTTGGGAATTGATCCGGAGAACCTTTTCCACAAGATGAACATGACCGAGGGAGCTGAACTAGTGAGATAAACACAGAGGATCTACTCTAGGGAGAAATACGAGGTGATAAGAGATGAGGTGAAGAAGTTGGAGAAACATGACTTCATCTGAGTGTTTATCTACCCAGTGTGGTTAGACAATGCTCTCATTGTGCTAAAGGCCAATGAAAATGGAGAATGTGTATTGACTTCACATATTTGAATAAAGCATGCAGTAAATACAAATTCCTCTTACCGAGAATAGATCAGATGGATGATGCCATGGTCAGGCATAAATTGATAAGTTTTATGGATGCCTACTTAGGCTATATTCAGATATTCATGGACCCGTTTGATGTCGGGAATACCTTGTTGATTTTGAATAAAGTTACATACTACTATAAGGTAATGTCTTTCGGCCTCACAAATCCCAAGGCAACATACCAGAGGCTAGTAAACAAAATGTTTGAGGACTAGATAGGCGAGACCATGGAGGTATATGTTGATCAAATGCTTACTAATTGCCTCAATGCCGAGTCTTATGTGGCTGAGTATCATGGAGGTATACGTTGATGATATTCTTACTGAAGTGAACCTTTAACAAGATTAATAAATATCGAATGAAGTTAAAGCGTGTCTTTGGCGTTGGGGCAGGTAAGTTTTTAGGTCTTATTGTTAATCAAAGAGGGATAGAAGCTAACCCAGAAAAACCAAAGATTTGATGGAGATAAAGACTCATAAGACCGTAAAATAAGTTCAGAATTTAATCGGATGAGTAGCAACGCTTAATAGGTTCGTATCCATGGCTATAGACAAGTGTCTTCCCTTTTTCAAGGTGCTAAGAAAAACTTTCGAGTGGAACGATGTGTGTAAGAAGGCCTTTAAGGAGTTGAAGGTCTACCTCGACACCCCACTCTTATTGTCATGGCCTATTCGAGGAGAAAATTTATATTTGTACCTGGATATGTTTGAGTTGTCCATCAGTGCAGGAATTATGAGAGATGATGAGGGTGCTCAAAAGTCAGTATGTTTTAATAACAAGGCTCTTCAAGGGGCCGATAAGAGGTATCCAAAAATGGAGAAATTGGCTTATGCTTTCATTCATGCATCCAGAAAGATGAAACCCTACTTCCAGGCCCATACAATGGTCATCTTAATAGAGTTTCCTCATATGCAGGTCATCCGTGAACTCGAGAAATTGGGTAGGTTGATGGCCTGGTCTGTAGAGTTAGGAGAATTCGTTATCGTGTATCAGCCAAGGACATCCATGAAGGGCATGATTTAACTGATTTCATAGTCGAGTTCACATGGGATGAGGCCGAAGTAGAAGATATTAATGATTCAACAAATAATCCCAGAAGAGCCTGTCCTAACCTAGTAGAGGTCAAGACGAGCATGTCCAAGGCAACAGTAGTCGACAATGAAGAAGAAAAATTTGTGTTCCTTTGTTGATGGTTCTTCCTGTGAGGCATGGAGCAGAGCTGGACTGATAGTGTCGGCTCCAAACGGAACTGATATACAGTATGCTTTGAGATTGAAGTTTAAGGCATCCAACAATGAATCTGAGTACGAGGCCCTTTTTGCCATTTTCTCCCTCGCCAAAGCAGTGAATGCAAGTTAGTTGTTACTTTACATTGATTCCAGACTCGTAATAAACCAAATCCTAGGAGTGTACAAGGCTAAGGATGAAAGGATGGCTAAGTATCTATCGAAGGTAAAAGAAATATTGAAGAACTTTAATGAGATAAAGGTCAAGAGGATGCATCAGTTGGATAATGTGCCTGTTCCAGCAGATCCCAAATAAGAAGAAATTAGTAGGGTGAAAGAAGAACTCAATATTATATTTCACAAGCTTAATCGAGTGAAACTCTAAAAAAATTATATGAATTACACGCATATGTCTATATACCTTAGAGCTCATCTGCTAGAGAAATTCAAAATTCCAGATATTGTGAAGTTCAGAGGAAGTGGTCCTCTAATTGTGCATATGTGCAACTATCATCGAGCTATGAGTCTATTGGGTGCTATTAAATAAATAATGGCCCAAATATTTCAATAAACCCTTAAAGAAAGCATTCTCCATTAGTTCCGGTATTTAGAAGAATCTCAAATCTAAAGTTTGGAGGATGTTGCCCTGAATATATGGATGAGTAAAAATACAACGAAGAACTAGAATTGACCTATTGTTACTTTAATCTTCTAAAACAAGGACAAGGAGAATTTGTCAACAACTTTATAGCCAGATCGAGAGAGAAATCTGCAACTATGACCAATCGCCCATCAGAGGAAGAACAAGTTAGTATTGTGAAAAAGAACTTCTTTTCGCTCATGAGGAATACCATGGGAAGATAATACCTTCCTCATTTTAGAGATTTGTGGGAAGTTAGGGTAGAAATTGAAGAGAATGACTTTGGTTCTAATATGAACACAAAATCATAAAAAAATAGTTAGTCAATGTGTCCATCCCGCGATTCTCTCTCTCCCTTTCTCTCCCTTGTGTGTGTGTGTGTGGGGGGGGGGGGGGGGGGGGGAGAGAGAGGGGGAGAAAAAAGGTCTCGCACTCGCGTTCTCTAAGAGCACTTCGACCATCATCGGTGTGACGTGAATGTAAAGAGATGGAGTCTCCAACCTATTTTGCACAAAACAGGCAAAAGAAAATGTGGTCGCCTCAAGAGAACGACATCAACGACAAACTGATGCTTACAAAACCAATAGTTCAAAGGTTCGTGGGCTAAGTAATGTAATGGGAAGGTGTTAGGCACCCATCCCTCCCTTTCAGTTTATCATGGGCTTGTGTTACTGTTTTCCTTTATTTCTCCATGAAGTGTGTGTGCGTGTATATATAAATGGAGATAGGAATCTCCCAACTCATATCTTGGAAAAGATGGAGTGAGGTCATCCATAGGAATGTTCCCAAAATAATATTTAGAAAATACGATGTATGCAATTAACGAGTTATTGATTGTTATGATAAAACGATAACATATGTTGGATAAAAGGATCACAAATATATATTGAAAAAATGTATAAGTGATTAGGTGACAAATGTAAAAATTGGAAAATTGGACTCGAGTCTCGGATTTTAACACGAAATGCCTATGTAGCCTATAAAGGCATCAAAGTTCACGTTGTTCGCATGCAGAATAAGGTTGGGGTTTATCCCATAGATTCGAACAGTAATTTATTATATGTGTGTGTGTAGGAAATGTATTATAGTTTTGAGAAATTGTGATGGATAATTCCGTTAGAATTGATAGGTATAGACCTTTTCTTTATAGAAAATAAAGTATGTGCAATATAACTAATAGAAAAGTGAGATATTAATGTGTATGAACTAAAACAAAATCTAGATTAAGAATTTATGTAACTACTGCAAAAAGAAATTAAAGAGAGAAGGATTTTGGACCTTCTTTGGAGAATTAAAGCTTCATCTTGATCCTTGATGAACTTACTTGAGTTTTGAGATGAATGTTAGATGAGGGAGAATGAGATTTTGCTAAATTGGTTATGAAAAGGATGGGAATGAAAGATTGAAAGAAATTTCACACAAGGAAACTTCGTTGATTGCAAGATAATGTTACCGAGATCACTGATATTGATGGATTTGAGGTATGTCTTAGGTTTGAGGTCATGACCATAATTTATAGGGTAAGGGGGTGCCGATCTGCATAGCCATAGCCTTACCAATCGGAAGGTAAACCTAGGCATAGTGCTAACAGGTAGGGAAATGGACCTGCCAATTGGCAGTCTTGTGTAGATTATTTTTAAAAATGATCATAGAATAAAATTCGAAAATCCAAATTACACACGGGTCATACCATTAGAAAGGTAATTTAGAGACCTTCCAGAATCCCTGGGTCGCTCCCGGGTCTGGGAGTTGACTTTGGGTCAAATGGGGCTCAAAACGCTCATCGATCCTTTGCACAGGAGATCGTGAGACGAAAATAGATTATTTATCCGAATTGTAAGTCGGAATCACGCAAGGGGTGGACTGCTGGAAAGGTTACGCAAGGTACTTTGACATTACAAAGAGCTTCACTTGGTTCAAAAAGTTGACTTTGGTCAATCGGGGCCTGGAAGTGCCCGGTGACCTTTTAGAGTAAAATGGGTCGTTCATCCTTACCGTAAGGCCGATTTGTGTAAGGGACGAATCACTGGAAAGGGTATTTAGTTCCCTTTGAAGATGCATTCAATATCATTTGGGATGAAGAGGTGAGCTTGTTCAAACGGAGCCCTGGAGCTCCCGATGGCCTCTAGATCAATTTTTGAGGGAAAATGGGGTGGACAGTTGGAAAGGAGATTCAGATTCCTTCAAACATTCAAAGAGATTTTTCTCCCACGATGAAGTTTATTGGGGTCAAATCGGGGCTCGAGATCGCCCGGTTGTCTCCAGATTATTTTTTGGTGGTAAAATGGTTCGTTTGTCTGAACCGTTTTGACGATTCGTGCATGAGGCAACCTTTGGAAAGGGGATTTAGTGCCCTTCAAAGATTCAATGAGCTTTCATTCTGTCGATAGAGTTGACCAGAGTCAAATGGGGCTTGGGAGCGCTCGATATCCTCTAGATCGGTACTCGGAGTATGACCGAGGGTTTGTCGTGAAATGGGGAGGTGATAGGGATCTAAGGAGAGACTTAGGGGCTCCTAGAATGTGGTGTCTATAAAGACCCTCGACGGGTGAGCTTGGAACAAGTGAACCTTCATGTTTAATATATCTTGTTGGTGTGCTTGGACCCCCATCACTTAATTATCCATGTGGCTAGGGCATTTGGTCATATTTATTGATGCATTAAATGATCTTAACCATTTTCATAATGGAGTTGTCTTGAAATTGATGTGCATATGGATTCATCTTTGTATATATGCCATTCTTGCATGATAGAAAAAAATTTTGCGTATATTTTTCATCGTTGCTTGAAAAGATCCTCTAATCAAAGTCCTCAAATTACCTACAAAATATAACAATATCAAATGTAGAGGTAAGTAAGGGTATCAATCCACATCAAGGGGTAAGCTAGAGTCAAACTCAATTGTAATTCAATTTTTATTTTCTTTTTGGGCTTTTGTTTTTTCTATTTTTTTTAGCGTTTTCAAATATTAAAACAAGTAGGTGAGGTGAGGTGAAATAGTACTAAACTAAAATGAAAGATCAAATGACAAACTAAAAAGTTACTAAAATGAAAAATAAAGTCTAACATAAAAATATGAGATAAATGAGGTAAATAAATTTGAGAACAATCAAGGAGTGGGATTACACCACAAATTTTAACTATTCTAATTAATTAATTTAATTAATTTAATTCTCCCAAATTAATATCAAACTTATAAATCAACTCTCGTAGCAAATGTAATTTTAACAGTAACCTTTTAGAAAATTAAGTTTAACACCCCACAACTCTAGAAAATCGATCTACACTCCTTTTAATTAATCACCCGCTAGGATCGATCAATTAAAATTTACACAAATCTTAGAAAATAAATTTAGAGTTGAAATTCAAGTAATAATACCCCACTTAAGAAATCCCTATCTCTAGTTCGAATCTAAAATGGGTATTATAACTAGAATTTTGATTTTCTCTCGAAAATCATTTTCCCTCTTTTGAGCGTAAATTTAAGGGTGAGGGATCAAAATTAATATTCAAAGGGAATTTTCAAGTAATCAAACTAATTAAACTAAAATAACATCAAATAAAGGTTCCCCCCACCCCTTGAAAGGGGATTTAGCCTAACATAATAAAAAGTATGATAATCAAATAATCTGTCGGCATTTAATATAAAAGAGAAAAGAGAAGAACAATCAAATCAATCTCTTGAATTTAGTTGACTCCAATCCTCGAATTTGAAGTATACAACCCTCTTAATTGAGCATCCAAGTAGTTTGCAATAGTTCCCACTCAATTAAATCTCATACAAAATTTCTCCTCACAAATCTCTAAAAAAAATAAAACTAAAATTATTTACAAAATGTTTCTCCTAATTTATTTTCTACACTAAACTATCTCTCTCTAATTTCTATGATATCCTCTCTCAAATGGGGTCTTGAGTCTTCTTTTATAGTAGATGCATGGCACACATGGGGTTAAGGGGTATTTTTGGGAAGGTTTAATGTGCATGGAAATGGTGTGTGTACATATGAGGTAAGAGAGGTGTGAGGTCATGTGGGTGAGGGGATTGAAATAAAGCAAATCAGATTTAGTTAAGGGTTATTTTTGAAAATGGTTTAAAGTTGGTAGTTGGGGGGCAAAAAAAGAAAATGGGTTAAATGGATTTTTAACACATATGGAGTTTAGACTTTGGTTTATTTGGCTTGGCTGTAAGTTTGTTAACAGGTAAAAATCGAATAAGGCACTTGGCTCATGGGTATGAAATGGTGAAATGGGTCTTGGTTTTGTTGTTGGGTTTTGAGATTTGAATTGAATGGTGAGAGGGTCGGTTGAGGTGGAGAGTGGGTCGGAGCTTGGATTTGGTTTGGACTAGTGTCCGCGGGTCAGAGGGGTTGTATGCCGGGTCAATGGGTGCTGAGATGGTCTGTATCCAGGTTTGTTGATCCAACGGGTTCGTTTCCGGTCGCCGGAGGTTGTAAGGCTAGTCGCCGATGGAGGTGACAGGTTTGGTCTGGGGTAAGGCTCCGGAGACAGAAATAGGTCTAGGGAGTTTTTGTTTGGGTCTAGGTATGGATCGACGGGTACTGGTTAAGGGTAGAAGGATCTAGGTCTGGGCCAAAGGGGTTCGAGTTGTGGGCTAGCCACGGGTCAGGGCGGCATCACCATCGGGTGCCGGCGGTGGTGAGCTGACCGTAGCTTGGGTTGGAGGGGTAAGGGTAGGCAAGAGGTTGGATCTCGGGTTTTGACATGGCAGGGGTGCGATTCTGGGTGATGGGACAGGAGGAATGGGTTAAGTCAGTTTGGGTTTAGGTGATGGTTTGGAAGTGAGGTGGGTTAGTAATAGAGGAGAGAGAGTTTGGATGGTGATGGGGGAAGAGGATGAGTTGGGTATGGTTTTGTGTGGTGAGAGTGTAGGAAAGTAGGTGTGTGGATGAGTTAGTTTAAGTGTAAAGGGGTATTGGTTATGTGTGTGTGTGTCTAATTTGGACCCAACTAAAATAATACAGACTCAACTAAAATTAATAAAACTAAAATAAAATCTAACTAAAAATAAAACAAAATAAAAACAGTAAAAATAAAAATATTAAAACTTAAAAAAATAAAATCCTAAGTTTATATAAAAACTAAAACAAAAGAAAAAAAACTTAAAATCTAAATGAAAACTAAAGTCCTAAAAAATATAAAATCTAATAAACTAAAAATAAACCCCTGAAAACTAATGCTAATAAAACTAAAAAATAATAAAAATCGAAATAAAATAAAATTACACTAGTAAAATAAAAATAGAAAATAAAACTTAGAAATCCTAAATAAATAAAAAATAAATCCTAGAAAAAAAATTACTCAAACTAGAAATCTAAAAATATATATATATAAAATGGCACAAACTAAACACACATCAGGTGTGGGGTAGGTTTAGGCTAAGTTAGAGTAGGCTAGGGTTACAGGATTGGTAATTAGCTCCATTCAACGCGCATTTACCTCGATATATAGCTTTTGACACCGCAAACGGAGTTTGACCTACAAGATAAATATTTAAGCACATAAGACCCATTTTACAGAGAATTAGCAACTAAAGTACATCTGTTCGGGATATAAAATATACAGTTTTGGGTGCTTATCATTGCACACATGCACGAGCATTTATAACATGCATATTTGAGTTTGGTGAGACATTCTTATCTCAATTTTGTCATCAATGCGTAAGCAGTCTTAGGAGGAGGTGTGCATGTAAGAACCGTTTATCGTAAGGAATTAAATTGCATAATATGTTGAGTGCTTATGGGAAAGGGCCGCGAGAGTGTAAAATTGACTCGTCGTGATAGCCACCGTATAAAAAGAGCCCGAAAAAAATTAAAATGACAATAAAAAGATAATTATGCCAAAAATTGGGCCATTTAGTTTAGATCACCTCAAAAGAAAGAAAACATTATTGTGTATTATTTATGAGGGCGTTTAGATGGAAAATAAAAACGGGTTTGCACCACGAATCCTAGGGATGAAACATTGCATCAAGACGATATTGTTTGTAGAATCGTCAATATTTATAGATTTATGTGTATGATGATCATTTTGTTCACAAAGCTTATTTATTAATTATCACACATGGCTATATCATTATTTGTTGACATATTTCCATGATCTTGAGCATCTTAGACGTTTTGATGTATTGAAATTGTGAAGCATTTGTTGTAGTACACGCCCATTCACTCCATGTCCACATTTGAGCACATTAATTACATGTTAGCATGAATTTCACAAAATTTTAATTTTGTCTATTTTATAAGTATTTTCTGTACAGTTCTGGTTGGTAAAATCTGGGCTTGTTTTTGACATCTCATTCGAACGAGGTGTCATGTCGCGAGAAGCATCGTTTGAACGACAAAGATTCTCGTTCAAACGATACCTATTTTTGTTCGAACGACACTGCTACAGATTTAAAAAATCGTGTTATTTGGTAGCTCTCATGTATGCCCCACTCTTCCCTACGGTCTCCTCATATCCCGCATTTGCTTCTTGGATGGAGTTCTCATTTTGGAGGATGATGTCTGCATTTCTACTCAATCGTGTATCGACAACAATACTTTGACTCGACCTGAGAGTCATTTACCTTCTGAGGCGAGAGAGAGACCACCTCCTAATGCCCCATCATTTTTTGGAGAGCCATCTACTCCTGCTGAGCCGAGTTCTATACCTTATAGGTCTCGTCCTTTTATACCTAGTCGACCCACAGTAGAGGAGTTTGATTATTTACAGGCACATGTTGCTTCACATTCATAGATGCATGATGCCATTATGGCTTATTTTGATGAAGAGGCTGAGGCTAGGGCTCGGAGTGACTCATGGATGATTATTTTTTTATGAGATGAGACGACAGGAGATAGGCAGAGGATCAGGTTCATCAGGATTGAGCAATATAGCTGCCACATATGCTGATTTTGATGATGCTGATGATGAGGACTAGGATCCATGTTGATATTTATGTTTGAGACATTGTATTTGTGTCCCTAGATGTATTTTGATATTTATCCTGATATGATGTACTCATGGACTTCGGATGCTACATTTTTTTGTGACTGGATGTATATATTTCATTTTATAGTTCTGATTTTTTTTTATACTTATTTACTACCATCTTTCTCATATCCACGATCAGAGTTTATCATTCAGGCCCATTTTCATATGCTAGTTTTATCTGTCCCGTGCTTTGTCTATTCCAGATAAAAAGGGGGAGAGATATGTGATGTAGGGGCAGTTTCATTAAAAACCGTGTTCACAATTTATTGATATATCTTATATATATCTTATATATATCATGTTCCTCCATACTTCACACTTTATCATTGTTGCTTCATAGTTTATTTATGTCTTGTATTTTTGAGATTTAGATTTCTGAGATAGAACATTTGAGTATAGCCAACATTTTTATTTAAGTTTTGTCCCAGAATAGCCAAAGAGGGAGATTTTTAAGCACAAATTTCTTATAGATTTGATTTGTTTATATTTGGCTTAATTCCGGACAATATAAATTGAGTCCAGACTAGTAATTAATTCGAGATCGAAGAAGTTGCATATTAAATACATGAAGAAGAAATCAAGTCAAGTTGCAATTTCACATTTTAATTGTTTTGAGATCACACAGGTATGAATAATCAAAGGAATGTGTGATTTAGAATGTTGTTTAAATAATGGATGATTTAAATGTTTTTTAATGTTTGGGAATTAGAAATTAAAGTTTTGAAAGCGCATTTAATTTTATCTGAGCTAAATTATTTTTTAATACAAGGATAATCATGAAATAAGAGAAAAGGGTTTATTGTCGTTCGAACGACATGTAAACTCGTTCGAATGACACCGCTAGTCGTTTAAACGACAATGTTTATCTGTCAAACGAGATTGCCTCGATTTATGTGTTTCAATTATCTTGGACTCTGGTTTGCTCAAGTATAAAGATAGTACTGTATAGACTTTTTCAAGAGAGATGAACAGTTCTAAGAATTCCCATTCTATTTAGTTTCATCCTTTGTTTATTCAATATCCTACTATCATAATTCTAAAGGTTTGTGATCTTGAACACATTTAGAACAAGACTTTGTTCAACTCTTCGTAGAGAGGATAAACCTACACCAAACTTAGGTCAAATTGGGAGTGTTGTGGTATTTCTTGCTGAAGATAGGACTGCGGTTCTTGTGGAGCTAAAGAGATTGTTCCATTACTGACGACATCGACCGACACCTTCTAGTATTTGTATGTCATCTTATTTTAAATGTAATTCGAGTGTAAACAGCTGCTTTACAAATTATAGTGGAAATAAAAAAAGGTTTTTTCCTTTAGGGGATTTTTTCCTGTATTTGTTTCTTTTATCGCATTCTTTATTTATTTAATGGGTTAAATTGATTAGATGCATGTTTAGGGTTTAAGAAGATAAAATTGGAAATAATTCATTGAGTTGGTTTTACCTAAAGAACTTTTTAAAAGGGCCTTTTCAGGGTTGAGTCCCGTTGTTTTTGTATTTTCCTGCAAGGCAAAATGTAATAAAGCAATATATATGCAATGGGATTTTATTAATTTTTACTTTACTGACTTAATGGATATGCACTTTTTACTTTACTGCTGAGACTGTAAAAAGGATTTAAAATGACTCAAGGGGAAATTTATTCTAAAACAAGATGAGTAAAAATATAGGAAAAAGGAAATTTTGAATTCCTTAGAATAAAAATTATTTTCCTTGAGTTTTTTTATTTTGACAAAAAAGGAAAAATGGAACTTTCCAAAAATAGGGGGTTACTGATCCGCATGCCCCTTATCCTGCCTATCGGCAGGTCAATTCAGTCTAATCACCCCAAGGCTTTGATTTCACTTTTTTCGACAACTTGGTCCTTGATGGGGAAAGTTTAACTCCAGGATTTGCAGAACTTTTGTCCGTGGCTAAGTTTTTTTAGTGTAAAAAGTGGTAACGATGGAGAATTTTCTTCGCCCATCCACATTTCCTTTCTTTTCCTTATTTCTTGCTTCTTGTCTCATATTTTCCTTACTTCTTGCTTCTTGTCTCATCATTTATAAAATTCTTTCAACATGCTTCGGGTTTCAATATGGCGCAATCGGCCAGTTGAATGGAACATGCTGATGGCGACGGTATATTTCTAGTACCCCAAGGATCATGTCTTTCGCTTTGTCTTGGACAAAGTCTATACGACTTATGAAGAGTTCTCACCCACGCTGGGAAAAAATCCAAGTGTTGTGGCGGACATACCTGAATTTTCTCGGCCTTCTTGGGAGCTATTAGCAGGACTTCTCCATATCTCACCCTCGGTGGCTCGATCATTGGTTACATGAGGAATGATCTATCTCACGACTGCGTTGCATTCTGTGCATCTGCAGGATGTTAATGATGAGGGCTATACCAGAGCCGTTATTATTGGATTAACTTCAAAACTAATATTAGTGACCTGGCGGACCCATAACTTACAACCATCACTTTATGGATGTTATACCATCGCAATCTTATGACAGTGATACTGGCGTAGACTCTGAATGGTCTAGACTCTTAGTGGGAAGATCATTTTGACTTCCTGAGGGGTAGCCTAATTATGATGTTCATGTGGTTGTCAGAGAGATCCGTATGGCAGTCCCTCCTATATATCCCTTAGCGGTTGTGCCAAAAATTCTTTACTCGCTACTTTATCAGTGTGGCTTGGATATCGATAACTGGGAGAACTGGTTTGTGGAGAATGGGGTTCGAGGTTTGAGTTGGTCAGTTCCTTTATGGGGAGAGTTATAACCCATTCTAATATTGGGTGAATACCAATATCTTCGGTTGCTTGGCCTCTAGCAGACCTCTTTCTACTTTCTCCGAAGTCTTCTGCATCAATTTGGCTTGAGGCAGATTATGCCATCTCGAACACTACACTTCTTTCCTACAAAGGATTTGACAGAGCGCATGCGCATGCAGCTGGGATCTCCGTGGGAGAATCATCGACCGTCGAACCGACCTTTCGAATCTATTGGCTGAGTCTGGCATGTTTTTAGGGATTATATGAAGTGGTTGTGGAGTAGGGTAGTTACCAAGAAGCTGATCGAGGAGACTGGTCAAAGGTGGTTCGCAATATGTGACACTATGGAGGGAGGTGTTATTGTTTTCCCTAAGATGGCCTGGGATTACCATTCCATGGAGCGCCTTCAGTATTCCATCCAAGTAGGGGAAGTTTTGGGATCCCAAGATGTGGATGATGATGGGGTTGGTTCTTTTGGCAGCTGCGAGTAAGATCCATGGGGAGTTTATATGTGAAGCTTTTGTATGGTGTTTGTATCTCGTTATTGTTTGGTAGGAATAACTTTGTAAAGGTTGTTTAGGAGTACCTTGTTTCATTTTTATTTTTAGGAAAATAAGGTTAGGCTAAAGCGGAAAGTTATTTGACCTCTACGCTGATGTAATTGTAACGAAATTTTTCCTTAATGGAATAAAGAAAATTTTAATTATATTATTGTGACTCTTGATGAGTTTTTCATTTGAATCATATATACCAATCACTAAGGCATACATAATCCTTGTGTTTATGTACATGATGAAAAATTAACCGTCATTCTCGTAGATAAGAAAAGTATAGCATTTTGTGAAAAAGAAGGGAGCCTGCTCATGTACAGCATATGAGCTGTCTATGTACCTCTGAGGTTTTTGAAAATTTTTTGAGTTCCATTATTGAAAGTTAAAATATTTTTAGAGGATCAGGTCCCACGTAGTTCTGAGTAGAGGGAAATGAAGAATTTTTTTAAAATATAAGGGAGATGAGACGAGTCATAGCGCACCGAGATTAAGGGTATAATTTATTAAGATGGTCCAGGTTGATTGGACGGGCCATCTTTTCCCCATCAAGGTAGGTGAGCATAGTGGCACCACTGGATATGATCTTCTTCACATTATAGGGGCAATTCCAATTGGGTTTGAATTTCCCTCTAAGGTCCCAGATGGGCTCTACAATTTCTTTGAGGACTAAATATCCTTCTCGAATACCGTGATACTTAACTCTCTTATTGAATAATTATGCTATTTGGTAATAGTACCCTTGTATATGATATAGATCCTTCAGTATCCTTTTGTCCAAGAGTGACAACTCGTTAAGACGGCTTCGATGCCAGTCTTCCTCGTTGACTTTGTTTTCAATCATGAAGTGTAAGAAGGAATTTCTAGATCAACGGGTAGGAATACTTACATGTCGTATACCATAGAGTAAGGGTAGCCCTAGTATATTCTCAAACTAAAGTGAGGTAGACCCAGGGGGCTTAAGGGATCCGATCGGCCCATTCTCGTCAACTCTTAATCATTTTACCGATGATGATTTTGATGTTCTTATTAGTGACTTCGACTGCACCTGGTTTGTTGTCAGTAGGGAGAAGACTTGTCCCTCTAGATCCCATACTCTCCAACCACTTTTATGACTTTTGCCTCAAAATGTAACCAATTATTTGACACTACTTGTGAGGGACCCCATATCAGTGGGTGATATTTTTTTGAATGAATTCAGCCACCTTCTTAGCATTTAAAACTCGTATGACTTAGCTTCGACCCATTTGGTGAAGTAATCAATGGTAACCAGGAAGAATTCATGCCCGTTGGAGGCCTTTGATGTAATTTTCCCTATGATGCCTATGCTTCATGTGGAGAACGGCCGGGGAGAAGCCATGTTGTATAATTCTCGTGGAGGCAAGTGTAGACACCAAATTATAGGATCCCCCTAAGTCTCTCCTTAGGTCCCTAGCACCTAACTATTATACCATAAACCCTAGGTCACACTTCGAGTACCAATCTAGAGGCTATCGGGCGCTCCTGGGCCCCGTTTGACTTTAGTAAACTCCATCGTCAGAGTGAAAGCTCTTTGAAGAGCCATACATCCCCTTTCCAACAGTCCACCCCATGTGCAAATTGATATAATGGTTCGGACGAACAAACCATTTTACCATCAAAAATCATTTCGGAGGCCACCGAGCTCTCCCGAGCCCCAATTTGACCCCAATCACCTTCGCTGTCAGAGTGAAAGCTCTTTGAATCTTCGAAGGGCACTAAAACCCCTTTTCAATAGTTCGCTCCATGTGTAAAATGGCATAATCGTTCAGACGATCCCGAGATCCATTTGACTTAAGTGAACTCTTTATTTCTAATGAGACTGAAGAATCCCAAAGTGCACTAAATATCCTTTCCAATGGTCCACCCCGTGTGCTATTCTGACTTACGGTACGTATGAACGATCCATTTTTTTTAGAAGTCACCAGGTACTTTCGAGCCACGATTGACCAAGGTCAATATTTTAAACCACGCAAACCTCTTTGAAATGTTTAAGTACATCTCCTAACCATTCCAACGGTCCGCCTGTGCGCGATTATGACTTACCATGTAGAAGAACGATCCGTTTTCGTTCGACGATTTCCCGTCCAAAGGACCTACGTGCGCTTCCGAGCCACATTTGATCCAAAGTCAACACCTGGGCCTGGGATCAACCCAAAGGACTTTTGAAGTTCTATGAAGCACCTTTCTAATGGCATGCCCTGTGCGTGATTCGGATCAACGAATTATGTTCTACGACCATTTTTCTAGAAAAACCCGCGCGAGACAACCAATTGGAAGGTCCAGATCCCTGCCTATCGGCAGTGTATCTAGGGTCAGCTACCGATAGGCAGGACAAGATAAGTATTGATCGGCAACCCCTAACCCTATAAAAGGAGGGCATGGCCTCACTACTAAGAAGACCAACACAGAGATCCATCAACATCAGTGATCTCATCAACATTCTCTTAGCAAAGTTCCCCATGTGAAGTTCCATTCAAGCTTACATTCCTATCCTTTTTTATTCCCAATTTGGAAAAATCATATTCCCTCTCATCCAACACTCATCTCACATTTAAGGAAGTTCATCCAAGATCAAATATCAAACTTCAAAGAAGGTCCAATTTCTTCCCTCTCTCTTTAAATTCCTTGTTTTTGCATAGATTTCATTAGATTCATAATCTAGTTCCTACTTTAGTTTATATACATTAATATCTACATTTTTATTAGTATATTTCACATACTTTAGTTTCTATAAAAAAACCCCAAAACAAAAAAAAGAGTGTTACACCCATAAATTTCGAACGGAATTATCCATCACACGTTTTTAAAACCAAAAACACATTTTCTACACACACACTATATAATAGAATTCCGTTCGGATCTATGGGATAAACCCCACCCCCATGTCTCATTCGAAATACATGGAATTTGGCGATTTTATAGGCTACGTATGTGTATTGAACTAAAACCCGACACTCGAGTCCAATTTTCTAATTTTCCAATTTTTTAGGTTCCCAAATTCTAGTTTTCTAAATTTCACAAATTCCCCAATTTTCCTAAAATTTCTCATTTCCACATTTATTATATTCTTGCATTACATAGTATGCTTGTTTGCGTTTCATCCAACACGTATTATCGTTTCATAATAACGATTAATATTGCGATAAACACACAAATCGTATTTTCTATATATATATATGTATATATATATATATATATATATATATATATATATATATATATATATATATATATATATATATATATATTATTTTGGGAACATTCCTATGGATGACCTCACTCTACATTTCCTATGGTATGAGTTCAACGATTCCGATCTCCATTATATATACACACGCACACCCTTCACGGAGAAATAAAATAAAACAATAACACTAGCCCACGAGATATCGAAAGGGTGGCATGAGTGCCTAACACCTTCTCATTACGTAACTTAGCCCCCGAACCTTCAATCTATTGGTTTTGTATGCATCAGTTTGTCCTTGATGACGCTTTCTTGAAGTGGCAACATGTTCTTTTTCCTGTTTTGTACAAAATAGTTCGACGACTCCATCTTTTTATATTTACCCCACACTGACGACGGCCGAAGCGCCCTGAAAAGGGCGCGAGACTGCTATCTTTCGAGGGATCCTCCACCCCCTTCCCCTCGAAGATTTCCCAGGATGGCCATAGTGGCGACTCCACTGGGGAGGATTTTTTATAAGTGGGCTAGACTCTATTTACATGGATGTTTTTATTTTCTTGTGTGCATAAACCCCCATTTGTATGTTCCCCTTTTGTCTCCTTATTTCCTGTAGATACACACCTTAAGATTAAGCCACTATTCACATACTTGTAGAAATTCTCCATGTACACTTCACACCACGTGCACCTAAGGTCACATACACCACTTAGAAGTCCATGATTAGGTGTCACTAACACACACCTCCACTTGTATATATCCATGCTCACTTACACTTATCACACACCACTTGTAGTTGATCCATGCTTAGATGCACTACCACGCACTCACTTGTAGATAATCACACACCACTCACTCTCACATATCCATGCTTAGTATTAATTTATTCCTTGTACATCATCCCCTGCTTAGAGTGATACTTGTCAATAAAGATACCCTCTCCATAAGATACTAATAAAGGATCATGCATGATACACACAACATCACCAAAGAGCATTGCTATTGACCAAATTTTGTCCCATAACTGGGGGGTCAATTCGTGATTAGAGATGGTCCAGTAGGTCGCAGTTAGGCTAAGCGATATGAATCTCACCTTCCATTGCCCAAGTACCTTTGAAGTATATCGAACGGCTCCCCCGCATTGTACCTCTTGAATGAAGTCATGATGAGAGGTATATCGCAGGGAACTCGTTCACGTACATTGAGTATATCGAATTTGCTCTCACATGTACAGTACCCACGAGGTATATAGAGAGGCAATTCACGTACACTAAGGTATATCAAATGGCTTTTCCATAAGTACCGATTGCTCTCAAAAGCAAGATGTATATTGGGGAAGTCATTCCAAAGGGGGGAACCCTTCCCTTTAACCCAACAATTGCATATCCGCATATAGGTGTCAAACCTAGGACACACATATTTAGTTTATTGGTTTCAACCCGAAACTCTGCCAAAATTTTGGGTCTACATGCCGCCCAAAATTTTACCCATTTAAAAAAACAAAATGGGACCCTGCCCATAAGAGTGGTAACAAGTCTGACCATAGTTTTTACATATTCTTCAAACCCAATTTTTTCTAGGCTCGGGTCCCTTCAGACATTTCTTCTTTTGCATTTAGGTAAACCTAATAAGTGGTAACCTAATAAACATAATAATAATCATGCTGAGACCCGTCTCTCGATTTTCCTTCTTTCCTTTTCCAAAAAGTGTCCAAAAACATTTTTCCTCTTTTATCAAAAATACCAAAAATATTTTCCCCTTTTTCTCGTACCAAAAATATTTTTCCTTCCCCGTGTTAAAAATATTTTTCCTTCATCTTTTACAAAATGTCAAAAACATTTTCCCTCCTTTTTAAAATAAAAATTTTCCCTCTTTTTTTCTTTCCAAAAATAAATCCCAAATTTTCTCTTTCTCAGGTCGATCATACACCCTTGGCCTGGCTCCCTATTGGCTTCGGTCTTCAGTCGAATCGCCCCGAAGCTCGGTCAGTACTCTTATTTCCTCTAAGTTCAAGAATCATCTACCTTTCTTGGAGAACATGGATCAAGTAACGAATGTGCAGCTGAATTTGTTAACAGTTCTAGTTCAACTTACTGCCAAGATTGATAACCTTCAAACCGAGGTTCATGAGATGCAATGAAATTGGGTCCCTATTCAAAAAAAGCTTGAGGTCCTATTCCCTCTTGCTATGGGTCCACCTGCACCCATGCCTATTTGGGTTCTTGAGGAAAACCAACATGCTCCATGTGCTCCCCCTGCTAATGGGCCGTCGCCAGCCCAACTCCCTATGCCGAACCTTTCCCAGCTAGGGGCTAACTTACCCGTGACCATTGATTCGAAGGAAAAAGAATTGAACAAAGTTAAGAAATAACTCAAGATGTTGACCAAGAAATTTGACCAAATCAGACTCTCTGGAAATTACATGGACTACACCGACATGTCTCCATATCCTAAAGCTAGGTTACCATAAAAGTTTAAGATGCCCAACAGCGAGAAATTCAGGGGTATTGGACCTCTAGTTGTTCATCTCCTTAGTTATCATTGGGCCATGACTCTCTTATGTCCCTTCGAGTAAATAACGTCCCAAATGTTCCAATAGACCTGGAAGGATAACGCTCTCCATTGGTTCTTATCTCTTGAAGAGTCCAAAATCCATAGTTGTGAATATGTTGCTCGCGAGTTCATGTCACATTACAAGTACAACGAGGAGTTATAGGGTACCCACCATGATTTAGAGTTACTTAAGTAGAACCCTGGGGAATCAGTTAGTAACTTCATAGCAAGATGGAGAGAAAAAGCAACCACCATGACCAATCGGCCTTCCGAAGAGGAGCAAGTTAGCATTATGAAAAAGAACTTCTTACCCCATGTCCGAGAAACGATGCGAGGATAATATTACCCTTATTTTTTATCCCTCCGATAAGAAGGAGTGGAAATCGAATAAGGTTTGGCCAAGACAGAGGTTAAACTAAAGAAGATATCTGGACAGTTCACTCCTTGAAATTTTAAAAAACCTGCCAATACTGCAGTTTCCTCCATCAATAGCATCTCTCAGCCTGTCACTTCATGGGCATCAGAAAGCCGCTCTAACCTAGTCCAAAATGAATACATTGATCTTCAATATCCCCTCTCTAAAGTTTACCAGGCCCTTTTGAGCTGAAATCTTATCAAGCCCTTGGACCCTCGTCCATTACCAAATCCACTTCCCAGAAATTTCAGGCCAGATACCCATTGTGACTTCCATCAAACCGCAGGCCATACCAATGACACATGTTTCACCTCCAAAATGTGATCCAAGGCCTAATTGACTGTGGTATCATCGCCCTACCAGGAAATCCTAAACCAAACACTAACCATAATCCCCTCCCGAATCATAGATATGCCATCTTTCTAGAAGAAAACACATAATTTGACCCATCTACCTAGATCATACCAAGTAAATGACAAATCATACACATATAATCTCCCACACCTCTCCAAACATGAACATACTTTCTCTTACACCCTACTATCTTTGCCGATCAAGACTTATCACTCCTCACCAGAGCGTGCATCGCTGTCCGGACCCGTTTCTGGAGGTAAAGATATGGAGTTATTAGAAGTGCTAAACCAACTCCTAGAGTTTGGGCTGAAATTGCCCCCAGATGACCGTCGACTGTCACAGATTCAAAATGTTGTTCTTAGAAGCTAAAAAATGGGATCGAGAGTTAGATAATTGGGCGGTACCGATCGATGAAGGTAATTTAGATGATATGGCCCAGAGCATGGTGGATTTATATCGACAAGCATGTGATATTTGTAGTATATCCGGGCTACTCGATGCTTTAAGACTACATGGGCGTCTAGTCTCTTCACTTTCAGATCTTCCCGCTGAATGGGGGGACTTATTTGAAGAGGTCGTTGAAGTCGTGGAATGTATTAACTTTTCATGGAAAAATGATATCATTGCTACTAGGTGGGGGGACGAATTCGATGATTCATATGAAAAATAGAGTTCAGAAAAGACTAATCATATAGTCAGCATGTGTGGGATGATATCATTTGAGGAGCTACTAAGAGAGATCAACAAGGTGGATGACCAACCCAATATCGATGAAAAAACATAATTTATATTTTCCCCTCCTTCTGTGAACCACATGACTAGGTCAGGAAGACATTATCATATCCTAATCCTACAACCATCAACGTGCAATAAAGAGAAGGGGGTCGAGAATCTTCCTATGCTTGAAGTGACCCTTGAGGAAAGAAAGATCCTCAACCAGTTAAAGAAAAATCAAGCCAATATCACTATATGGGGACTTTTGATGTCTTCTCAACTACACCGAAATGCCCTGATCAAGCTACTCACAGGAGTCACAGTTCCTCCCTCAACCACGCCAGAAAAAGTAGTGCATCTAGTCGGATCCTTGACTTCTACTAGAATGCTCTCCTTCTTCGAATAAGAAATCCTAAAGATGGGACCAAACCACAATTATGCTCTTAACATCTCTGTCGAAGTCATGGGGAAAACTGTCCCACTCTCTCTTGTCAATAATGGATCATCTCTTAATGTTTTCCCATTGAGGAGCCTCAATTGTTTGGGACTGAAAGTAAGCGACCTTGCTCCAACCTTTTTCGTCGTATACCCACCAAGAGGTAATGGGATATATAAAGCTTGCTATAGGGGTTGGACCTATAAATCCTGTTGTTGAATTCCAAGTCATCGATATCCCAGCCTATTTTAATGTGCTACTCGGATGATTGTGGCTCTATAGCATCAAGGGAGTGTCTTCTTCCCTTCATCAGAAACTAAAATTATTCCCTAATGGGTAGTTTATCACCATCTTGGGCGATGATGACAACATCGAGAATGCAAGCACCGATAATCCAGTACTTGAAATACAACATGGGATAAATGATATGATTCTGTCAGGTTTTCAGGTTGAACCACTTCTACTCCCAGTATGGGATGATTTCAAAGATAAGGTTCATCCAGAATATGACCCTTATCGAAATGCCAATGTAATCCAGATGTTCAAGAACATTCACTTTATGCCCGGACTGGGGCTAGGAAAAAGGCAACAAGGGATACTTGAACCTATTGTGTTGAAGAAAGTCGTACCTCCCTGTGGCTTGGGATATCATCCATCAAAAGAAGAAATCAGAATGATCCGTCAGCCTTGATTAAAGAGGAGGTTAGAATGTGCCAAAATTGTCTCGGGAGACTCCCGAAATAGAATATTCATTAGAGAGGGTGAAGATTTCCCCTTCTGCGGCTTCCCCTAATTATGGTGTGACCATGCATGTAAAAAGATGAAACCAGGAATGGAGATATTCTTTCAAGACAACTACCCATGGGTCGAGAGTTCCTAGCACCGTGTATAATCGCTCACTGAGGATACAAGAGATTCTGAGGAAATTGACTCCGAGGATACTTTCAATTTATAGACACTGGGGCTAACACTCTGCATTATCCACTTAGGTACTACCTCATCAGATCCACCCCGTCTGATCAAGGCTGCTGATGCACCTCTCCTTAACTAGCATGATGTACCAGTTCCACCTGCTGATATTCAACCTAACCCTGATGTTTATCCCATTTCCCCTTCTTTGGTTGTTCCTCCCAAGTCTTATGTAATCAAAACCTCTTTTAATGAGGTTCTCAATGCTGTTTTTACTATCAATGAAATAAATGAAGATTTTGAGTATCTTGCTATGCCTTACATTAATTGTCTTGATTCTGATCAAACTCTTGATGATGATGATTTTGCAAATGAATAATTATTAGCTAATCTAAATAAGGATAATAACAAAAAATTAACCACTTTCAAGTTGATGAAGATGAAACTGTTATTACTAATCTCGGTTGTAGTAGGCAATTGCGCGAGATTAGGATATGGGCCACCCTTGATGAGAACGAGTGAACACAACTCGAGGAATTACTAAAGAAATTTATGGATGTCTTCGCATGGTCCTACGACGACATGACCAATATCGACCCTGAGATATCTCATCATGAGATTCCAACTCTCCCCAAATAAAAACCGGTCAAACAGAAACTGGGAAAGCTCCGCACTGAATGGTCACTCAAAATTAAAGAAGAAGAAGTCAAACAACTAAACGTGGAATTCAATCGTGTGATCGAATATCCCACATGGCTAGCCAATATCATACCCGTACCGAAGTCAGGAAGGAATATTCGCATGTGTGTCGACTACCGATACTTGAACAAGGCCTCTACAAAGGATGATTACACGCTATCCAATATCGACATAATTGTTGACAATATGTCCAGTCACGCTCTCAAGTCATTTGTTGATGGGTTTTGGCGGATATAACCAGATCAAGATGCACACCGATCACCAAGAGAAAACCGCATTCATCACCCCTTGGGGAACCTTTTGCTACACTATCATGCCATTTGGTCTAAAAAAATCACAACACCAAAAAGGACAAATTGTCACCTTTGAGCTGGCCACCCTTGTCACGATCATTGACCTTGACAAAAAACACACATTTTTTATCACGGTCAACGACCTTGACAACCTTAGAAAGTTATCATGGTCAAAGAACTTGACAGGTCCGCGACAACTTTCTCAGTAAAATGAACCCTTCCTTCTTTTTTCCCATCGTTTTGTTTTCCCCCATCTTCTCTCTCTCTCTCTCTCTCTCGCTCGCTCTCTCTACAGTGATGCTCTCTCTCTCTCCTTTGTGTGTATATGAATATGTGTGTGTGTGTGTGGTGTGCTGCGGGTGTGCAGGTGTGTGTGGGTGGATGGAGGGGGTGGGGGCCAACGTGTGTGGGTGGGGTGGGGGGGCAGTAGGAGGTGTGTGTGTGTGTGGGGGGGGGGGGGGCGTGTGTGCGTGCGTGTATGTGTGCATGTGTGTGGGTAATGGAACAATTAGGGTTTCATACGTAAATGTGTAAATACCCAAATATATGTTGTACCCTTAAGTATAAATACCAAAATATTGTTGGCTATTACATAATGATAAGTAGTTAACCATCTAGATCCTCCCCATTGTTAGTTTCATATGTAAATGTGTAAGTGATGATTCTCCCTATTTTTAAGAGGTTTCAAGTTCAATTTGAGATTTTTCTCACGGAATAGTCATAATAGGAATTCGACTTGGGACTTGTAATTATTGTTGTTAATTTAAATATTACTTTAATTGGATATAAATGAGTTAGGAGACTTTAGATTCCTCTTATTAATTATTGGTTTTAAATTAGTAAGTAGTTAATCTGAATTGATGTTTGTGATTTTTAGTAACTGTATATATTATGGGTTAGATGTTGTTGTTTTGGAATTCAGAATTAAGTTGTTAAACATTAATATTACACCTTGACAGTTGAAACGGACAAATTGATTAATAAAATATAGATTTAATTGTATAGATTTAATTGTATAGCTTTAATGATGATATATTTATAAGACGTGTTGAAATGAATTACTTGATTAGATGAATTAGAAGTAGTACGGGATACACATTTGTTGGTTAGTTGTTGCTGTTGGATTATAGTGGACCGATGTTGGGTTGGTTAATTTTGGAAGTGGCATGACCACTCGATTATTGTCCAAATGGGGGGGGGGGGGGGGGGGAGGATTTTTCAACTTTTTTCTAAAATTACTTTGTGTCACGAACAATATATTATTAATTCATGTATATAGTATATTTCATTTATGGTAATTAAATAAAACATACTTGAAATTACATATAGTGCTCATAGATACTAGCCTTCTAGTTCTCATGCGTACGCATTCAATAACCCTTAGACCCGTTCGAGAGTCGTTACCACTGTAGTGAAATCTCTCGAATTGTCTCGTTTGGACAGTTTGGGACTGCATATTTCTATATAATAATATTCTTAGTGGCTTAAACTTGTTTCTTTTGGAGGAAGTTCTGCAGTCGTATCCTAATGTTCTCTGGGTACATACTAGATTAGAAAGTGTGAGTGTTATTTCAATTGATAAATTGAAATAACACTCACACTTGCGAATCTACATTGTGTACTTGGAGAACTATGGGGATATGCTGTCGAATTTTTCTCAAATTGTAACAATGTGCATGAGCTGTTAAGTATATTATAGAAATATGCGGTGAGAAAATAAGAATTAATATTATAAATTGAATTTGAATTTGAAATTTAAAAATCGAATATAAATAAGACATAATTAAATGAAACATACTATAAATCTAAGTTTTGTTTATACTAATCCACAAATATAAGCTTCTTACCTTTGATAGGTGATTGTTTGTAGTAGCTATGATGGGATATCCTAAACACAAAGAGTGGATGGGTGAGACAAATAGATTGGGGAATGTGTTTCTTAGAGGTGCTAATGAATTTGTGAAATACGCAAATAGATGACATAATGATGAAGAGTTTTTGTGTCCGTGTGTTAGGTGTGAGAATGGTAAGGTGTTTAAGGGGAAAACAGTTGAACTATAATTGTTAAAATGGGGTATGCAAGACAATTATCAATTTTGGAGTTTTCACAGGGAATTGCAAGTTCCTTTTGTCCCCGAGCAACCTTCACAACAACCTTCAACAAGTAAGATAAATGTAGAAGGGGATGATGTAGATCATAATATGTTAGAGGATTTAGTTGATGATGCGTACGACGTTCATGAAGTGGATGAGAATGAGGCCACTAATGATGTACAAGGTTCACGTGCTCATGAAGGTATCAGGATAAACCTTGACGATGACTACCAAAGTTAAAAATTTAAGGCGACCCAACTGTTATACTCTGGCTGTGAGAAAGATCAAACAACTTTACATGCCATGGTTGGTTTGCATAGTTTGAAGACCCAATACAGTTTGTGTGAAAATAGCGAGACATGAATTCTAAATTGGGTGAAGGGCTTGCTACCCAAGGAGAATACGCTTCCAAAAAGCTATCATGTCTTGAAGAACGGTTTCAAAGGTTTGTGAATGAAGTATAAATCGATTCATGCTTGTGTGTATGCCTACATACTATATCGAAAGGAGTATGAAAATCTCATTCGGTGTACGGTATGCGATGAACCTAGATATGTCCAATCTATTGGCAAAGAAGACACAAGCTCAAAAGTGCCTCAAAAAGTGTTGAAATATTTTCCTATTGGGCCTAGATTAAAGTGTTTTTTCACAATACCATGGATAACGGAGGCAATTACTTGGCATGCTAGGGCAGAAGTAGGGGATAATCTCATGCGTTATCCTATTGATTCTACAGCTTGGAAGATGATGATTTATAAGTATCTCGATTTTTCTCGAGAACAGCGTAACATTCGTTTGGCTATATCAACAGATGGTTTCAATCCATTTGGAAATCTAAGCACCAATCATAGTGTATGGACAGTGATCCTAGCCCCACTCAACCTACCTTCTTCACAGTGTATGAGACCTGAATTTTCGATGCTATCTTTGCTGATGCTCGGGTCAAAGGCACCAAGTGATGACATCGATATCTACTTGGATCCTTTGGTAGAAGAATTAAATGAGTTGTGGGAAGAGGGTGTGCAAGCATTTGACTCTTTTAGAAAATAAGGGTTTACGTTGAAAGCTATGTTGATGTGGGAAATTCATGATTTTCCAGCTTATGGGACATTATCCTATTGTGTAGTACATGGCTAATTGGGGTGTCCTATTTGTGGAGAGGATATTGAATCTCTTCGTCTCCTCTCTAGTTTAAAAAATGTATACCATTACCATAGGAGGTTTTTACCCCTCTCTCATAGTTTCGGATTTGAGAAAGGTTCCAATTTTTTATCAGGCGGGGTTGAACATAGGCTAACGCCGAGAAAACTTTTAGGTTCAGAAATTGAAAGTAAATCTTCTGATTATGGACCTAATATGCCAGGTAAGAATCCTAAATTTAAGAATGTCAAGCATAAGCAGACCCTAACTGGTAATGAAATTGAGACAAGAAAGGCATGGTCTAGGAGGCCAATTTTATTTGCCTTGCCTTACTGGAAGAGTAACCCGGTGCGCCATGTATTGGATGTGATGAATGCAGAGAAGAACATCGCTGAACATATTGTGGACACATGCCTTGGGGGGAGTCATTTGAAGGATGGAGAAATTGCACGAAAAGACCTTAAATCGTTGAAACTTAAGCCACAACTATAGTTGAAAGAAGATAGTAAGGGAAGGACAATAATTCCCCCTGGTGCGTTTACTTTGATGAGTGGGAAAGGAAGGTGCTTTTAGGCACAATATATAATTTGAAGGTTCCATCTAATTTTTCGTCCAACTTGCAAAGGATTTAGAATTATACTACCCATGATTTACATAAGTGTAAGTCCCACAATTGGCATGTGATCATGCAATTGGTTCCTCTATTGTTTGAGCACTACTTCTCCAATCACAAGGATTTGTGGAGGGATATTATGTAAATTAGTATCTACTTCTCACTTTTGTGTGAGAAGGTAGTCAACCAAAAACACATAGTGGTCGAAAAATTGGCGGTGACCGAAGAGATTTGTGTGTTGGAGAAGTACTTTCCCCCATCATTCTTTGACATAAATATTCACTTATTGGTACACCTATGCGACGAGGCACTACTTTTCAGTCTAATTAGATATCGGTGGATGTATCCATTTGAAAAATTGAAGAAAGTTTTTAAAGATTACGTCAAGAATACACGATACATTGCAGGATCAATTACAGAGGAATACATCACCGAGAAATACATTGTTTTTGTTTTGTATTTGTTTGACAGGAACAATTCAGCCTTCCCCCAAAACTCCGTAATTCTGTGCTGGAGCAGTTGAGGGAGAAACACAAGACATGGAAGAATAATGTGCGAGTCCGGTACTTTGGGAAGACTGGGGACTCCATTATCAGAATACGTGAGTCCTTCCGTCCAAAGGAGCCGATCGCATTGGCACAGTGGAAAAATTTCACTGAAAATGAGATCGAGGATAAACAATTGGTATCTCGCTAATTGGGGAGGGAAAATCGAGCGAAAAAGATGGATGTGCACTACTCCGGTCGGACGTCTTATGCCGGGGTGGAGCATATGATGGTAAGTTTTTATTTTTTTTTATAATTATAGCAATATGTTATTATGCATGATTTTACTTTGCGTTACTTACTAATTTTGCTTTATTTTATTTCAGGGGATAGGGAGTGGCCCTGGGGTAGGACACATAGGCTCGATGCCTATGTGGAAATTCAGACGAAGAAGGGCAAGGATAATGAGGTGTCCCTGAGCATCGCGGCCATGATTGTAAGTAATCTGACAGTTTAATTTTTGCAAATTACGTTATATTTTTTTATTTACTTATTTTACTAATCGTGTGCTTTTTATCGTTTCTGGCAAAGCTTAAGGAAGTTCATGAGTCGCAGTCTAATTCCGACAAGGCATCATTGTCAACGGACTCTCTCAGCCAAGTACTTGGCGCTAATCGCAAGGGGAGGACTAGGGGTGAGATCGCGGGTGGGAAAATCTAGAATCACAAGAATGGATACAAGCAACATCGGGTTGGCTCGTTAGGTGGACACGCATGATGCAAAGCTATCATGGTTGGAGGCGATGGTCTTAGATATGTACGAATTCAAGAAGCGTCAGTTGGGCAAAAATGGCAAGGGCAAGGGGGAGGAGAAGGTGGTGGAGGTGGAGGTAGAGGAGGATGAGGACATAGACATCGCTTCTTCATCACCGATATGCGCAGACTCACTGCTTGATGATCGAGTCCCCTACTTGGCTCCTGTTCAACGGCCTATATCAATAATCGATTGGTCGAACGTGTTTTAACGCGACATATATGATGAACAACGGATAGACAGGGGGTTAAGGGACCCGAATACCATCACGGGTATGTCGGTTCAAGGACGTATCGCTCAAAACATTGAGGTCAAGGTGCTCCTCACTCATGTGATAACCACGAAGGAGAACTCCGCATTGTGGTTGAGCGAACAATGGGGCGTGACGCATATTGAGGTGTGTCTCAATGCGTATATCATGTGGTCTGCCTTTCTCCTCGAACCTACCCCAGATACTATGGCGTGACATTATTTTTATTTATTTTTATTTGGACACTTGCATTATATTTGAATTGTTTTGAGTTGCTATATTTTCGTTTGGATATAGATTGTATTATTATTATTTTATTTGGATATTGAATTATATATGGAATGATTTGGTGAATTATTTCTATTTTATTTGGATATATGCTGTTTGGACAGGTACAATTTTGCTATATCAGGTACAAATATACTACTGGGCAGTGGCAGTGGCCAAACTGCTCTGCAGCTTTTTTTTTTAAATTCTACCCAGATTTGTCACGGTCAGTGATAGTGACAATTTTTTAAAGTGTGTCACTAGTTTGTCACGGCCTTCAATCGTGACAAATATTGTCAAGGTCAAAGACCGTGACAGGACTGTGACAAGTCTAACAAACTTGTCATGGTCAATGATAGTGACAAGTCCGTGACAATAAAGTTTTTACCCCCAAACTTGTCACGTTCATTAACCTTGACAAGTTGGACTTGTCACGGTCAATGACGGTGACAATCCGAAAATTTTGGTGTAGTGAACGTAGGGGTTACCTACCAGAGGGTTGGCACAACCATTTTGCGTTATTTGATACAGAAGGAAGTCGAGGTCTACGTAGATGACATGATTATCAAGTCCAAAACTTGGGAGGGTCACGCTCCTTTCGAAAGTTCTTCGAGCGACTGCGATAGTACAAAATGTGACTTAACCCACAAAAATGTGTCTTCGGCGTTACCAAAGGGAAACTCTTGGGATTCATGGTTAGTGAGAAAAGGGATAGAAGAAGATCCCGCCAAGCTGAAATCCATACTCGAGATGTCACCACCCCGAATGGAGAATGAAGTCCGCGTATTCCTCAAGAAATTATAGTACATCAGTCGGTTTATCAGCTAATTGACTTCCATATGTGAACCTATGTTCAAACTCCTCCGAAAGAATTGAACTAAGGTCCAGAAAAAATCTTTCCAAGAAGACTTTGATTGAAACAAGCCATACCTAACCCAACCTCTGGTACTCATGACACTGTAGCCTGGTCTTCCCTTACTCCTATACCTAACCATAACCGATACTCCATTTGTGGCTTTATTATCCCAATACCTTGGAGAAACCCACAAAGAGAGAGCCATCTATTATGACAGTCACAAGTTGGCCGGTTACGAAGTTAACTACATCGCCTTGGAGAAAGCATGTGTCACTCTTGTGTGGGTTACCCAAAAGCTACGACACTACATAATCGCCTTTCCCATCAAGCTTGTATCCCTAATGTATCCTATAAAGTACTTTCTTGGGAGACCTGCCCTATCCAGCTAAGTGGCCCGTTGGTTGGTGCTCCTAGTTAAATTTGATATGACTTATATCACGCAAAAAGTCATGAAAAGAAGAGCCATCTCTTACTACCTCATTGACTACCCCATGGAAGAGGCCGATGTTTGGATCTCTGAGTTCCCAGATGATAATATCCTATGTACCTCTGAAGAAGACCTTAGATGGAAAATGTTCTTCGATGATGCTGCCACACGAAAAGGTTATGGCATTGGGGTACTCCTAATCGCCCCTCATGACTCTCACACTCCCATTTCCATCAAACTGAATTTTCCTTGCACCAACAACATGACTGAATATGAGGCATGCACAGTTGGCCTCAAAGTTTCCCTCAAGAAAGGAATTCGATACCTCGATGTCTACGGGAATTCAAACCTCATCATCAGTCAAGTACTTAGAAAATGAAAATTCAAGGACGAGAAACTCTTACCCTTTCATGCCCATCTCGAAGAGCTAGCTTCCCACTTCCAAGAAATCACCTTCCACTACCTACCCCGGGAAAAGAATAACCTAGATGATACCCTTGCTACCTTAGCCTCCATGATTGACATGCCCGAAGGAATAACCATGGTTCCTTTTATTGTCCAAAATCAAGATAAACTAACCCGTTTCTACCACATTGAGCTCATCACATAGGAAGATTCCAAGATAACCAACTGCTGGTACTATGATATTTGGGGCCTCCTCAAGCATGGTAGATATCCCAAGGTTCTGGAAAGAAAGACTGAGCAACCTTCTGCATATTGGCTGTCCAGTACATTGTCTGCGATAAAGCACTGTTCAAGAGAAACTTTGATGGAACCCATTTGCACTGCATCGCAGGGGAGGACATTGAAGAAATGATGTAGAAAATCCACAATGGGGAATGCAGACCCCACATGAATGGCCATGTGATCTCCAAGTAGATCATCCAATAAGGATACTACTGGACCACCATGGTTCAGGTTTACACAACCTATGTTTGAAGATGCCTAAAATGCCAACATTTTTCCAACCTACAACACTTGCCTCTGTTGGAATTGTACAACATGACCTCTCCTGTCCGTTCTCCACATGGGGCATTGACATCATAAGGAAAGTTACACAAAAAATGTCCAATGTTCATGAGTTCATCCTATTCTCCATTGACTCTTCACTAAATGGGTCGAAGCCGAGTCATACACAGTCCTGAATGCCAAGAAAGTGGCCAAGTTCATCAAGAAAAACATTATTTTCCAATATGGGGTCCCGCGCGAGCTAGTATCAGACAACGGGTTACACTTCGAGGCAGAAGTTACAGAGGTGGTCGACGAGTATGGAATTCAGAGACAAAAAATCTTCTCCATATCTACCTCAAACTAACAGAGTAGACGAAGAAGCCAATATGAACCTTAAAGACATTATCAGTAAGATGACCTAGAGTTGTAGAGATTGGGCCGACAGGATCCCTTACACCCTCTGGGGCTACCGCACCTTAGTCCGAACCTTTACTAGGGCTACCCCTTACTCTTTAGTCTATGGCATGGAAGCAGTCCTACCCATGGATCTAGAAATACCTTCGCTACGCGTCATGCTTAAAAGCAAAGTCAGTGAGGAAGATTGACACCAAAGTCGTGTCGACGAGTTGTCCCTCTTGGACGAAAGGAGGCTGAAATCTCTATATCACATACAAGGGTACCATCTTCATATAGCGCAATCATTCAATAAGAGAGTTGAGGACCGCGGTGTTCGAGAAAGATATTTATCCCTCAAGGAAATAGTAGAGCCCATCTAGGAACCTAGAAGGAAATTCAAGCCTAATTTGAGTGGCCCTTACATCATGAAGAAGATCCTATCAGGTGACACCACTATGCTCATCTAACTTAATGGAGAAGAAATGGCACATCCAGTCAACTTGGACTATCTCAAAAAATTCCACCCCTAGTCCGAAATCTTAGCGTGCTACGACTCTTCTCATCTTCCTTCTATTCTAAAAAAATGTATTAATTTCCCTCTACTCATAACTACGTGGGGCTTGATCCTCTAAAAACCTTTTTACTTTCAAATAATGAATTTCATAAAATTTTCAGAACCCTCATAGGTACGTAGGCAACTCATCCACCTTACATGAGCATGACCCCCTTCTTTTTTAGAAAATGCTACTCTTTTCTTACCCCCGAGAACGATAGTTCAGTTTAACATATTCATGAACAAAAGGATTATGTATGCCTTAGCGATTGGTATAGATAATTCAAATGAAAAACTCATAAAGAGGCACAACTAGATGATAAAAAACTCCTTTATTTCATTATTCAAAATTTCATTACGATTACATCGGCATAGGGAGTCAAACGACTTCCCTTGTCAAGCCTACTCTAACCTTCCTAAAAACCAAAATAAAAGCAAGTCCCACTACTCCTAAAATAACCCTCGAATTATTCCCAAACACAGAACCACGCCCATTATAAAAGCTTCACATATCCTACCCACAGCTGCTAGAGGAACTAGCCCCATCTTCACCCACATCTTGGGGTCCCCAAACTTCATCGCCCTGAATGGAGTGCTGCAGACGCTCCATAGAGCGATAAGCCTAGACTAGCTTGGGGCAAATAGTAACACCTCCCTCCATGGTGTCAGATATGGCAAACCACCTTTGCCATATCTCCACCTCTAGCATCTTGGCCACTACCTTCTTCCACAACCACTTCACGTAGTCCCCTGAGGCCTGCTAGACTTTACTAAAAGATTGGGAGGGACATGTCGACGGATGATGATTCTCCTACAGAGAACCAAGCCGCATACGTATATGCTCTGTCAGGTCCTCCACAGGAAAGAAGTTTAGTGTTCGCGGTGGAATAATTTGTTCCCAACCAAATTGGCACATATGCCGCCAGGGAAAGTATAAAGAGGTCTGTCTGAGGCCTACTAGCCGGACATATTGGTACTCCCTGAGTTTCAGAATGGGCAGTATCTCCCCCACCAAGGCACTGACCAACGCAAGCCTCGAGCCCCGTGATCCACGAAGCAGTTTTCCCAGCTCTTAATGTCCAGGCTTACACTGATGAAACAACTCGAGAAGAAGTTTGGCACCACTGGCAAAGGATACTCAGGTGGGATCGCCATACTAAACCTCTTTGACAACAACATGAACAACATTACAGGGATACCCCTCAGAAATTCAGAATGACTTTCCCTCTAGGCATCCAGACCATTCAAAATCTCCGTCAGTATCACTATCACAGGATTACGACGGTACGACATCCAAGAAATATTAGCTGCAAGTTAGGGGGTCCACCAGTACTTCCCCAGTTACCAACAGAAGTTTTACATCCAGGCCCAGGATGACGGCCCCAGTGTGACCAGCATCACCGATATCCCATAAATGCACATAATGTAGAAATGTAGGAAGAGAAATCATTTCTCCTGTGACCAACGACCTAGAAGACGAAGGTGAAATGTGGAGAACTTATACAAACATCTCCCTAAGGGACCGGGAAAACTCAGGCATAGCCGCTGTAATGCTGGGATTTACCCCCAACATAGAATCAAACTCTTCATAGGTCAGACAGATTTCTTTCAACCCAAAAAGAAAGACATGATCTTTAGGGTACCAGAATTCCATGGCTGTCATCAGCATATTCCACTCTATGGGTCTGTTGCTCCACAAAGAGCGCCGCACCATGGTGAAAACGTCATAGTAAGCAATATAGGAACACATTGTCTCCAAGGTTTTGAGGTAGTTCGCAAACCCAACACTACCAGGGAGAGCCATATCACAAAAGAAGAAGAAAGTGAGAAAAGAAGGATGTAAAGGAAAAAGAATGTGGAGGTGTGATGAAAAGCTCCATCCACACTCCTATTTATACTTGAAAACCCTCAAGCAAAGATAAGAAACCCTGCAAAAATCGGAGGAAAACTTACCCCACCAAGTACCAAGCAATTAAAGAAAGTGCAATCAAAGCCTTGGGTTGATTGGACTAGACTAATACGCCGATAGGCAGGACAGGGGTTTTTCCGATCGGCAGCCCCCTATTTTTGGGAAAATCCCCTTTTTTCTTTTTTGTCAAAACCAAAAAATTCAATTAAAATATTTTTTATTCTAAAGGAATTCCGAATTTCCTTTTTTGACTTATCCCATTTTAAAATAAAGTTCTTCTCCAATTATTTTTTAATTCTTTTTACAGTCTCACCAGCAAAGCAAAAAAGAGCATGTGCATTAATCACGAAAAAAATCAAATTAATCAACAAAAAGAAATTAACAAAAAAGTTCATTTCGTTTGCATAGATATTTGCTATGTTACATTATTTTGTAGGAAAAAAAAACACAGCGGAACTCAACCCGAACCCACCTAAATCCCTCTCTCTCTCTCCTCTCCTCTCTCTATCAGAGCCTCCCTCCTTGCGCTGTGCCCTTTTTCCTCTATGACGAGACGATGTGCCACCACTCCCAGAGCCCAACCCATCCTCAGGCGAGGCAGACAACACTAGACAAGAAGGAACCATAATCGCATCCTTAATGTGGGCAATCGTCGAGGATATCCAATCCCTAATATACCTCAGCCAAGTGGTGGAGACCCGAATGTGCTGCAAAAGAAAATAGAAAAGAGAAAATCAGCCAGTCTGAGGCAAAGGAAGAAATCAGGAAATTAAAAGACAAATAGACAAAAAGTATACCTCAGGTCGAAGGAACTCCTCCGTCAAGCCTAACTCCTTTGGGTCCATTACGTTAGGATGGTGAAGCATACGCACCATCCCTTCATTTGCTCGTTGAATGTTGTAACCAAGCAAGAACAACCATACAAAGGGAGCCTCTGAAGTTGTCGTTGCCGCTGATGTCATCGCACCACCTACACTGTGGGAGGACCCCATATGCCGATTTGTGTATGCGTGAGGAAGAGGCATCACCTCATATATGCTGGGTGGCATTAACCAGATCAACACAATGTCCATATATTTGTACATCACTACCGTGTCGGTATATGATGAGTAAGTTTCACACATTATTGCCTCCACCCGGGCGTCGTCCGACATCTCCCGCACTCGTCTCATGAACACTGTGGGATTCTACGGTGGAACCATGAAATCATCCTCCACAATTTGTTGAATTACTATCTCCCCACGGTACCAAAAATAGCCAAACTCATACGCCAAGAGACACCACATCTTCACATGTCCCCCAGTCACCCCCGTATGCTGAATAGCCGTCCCCCATGGATAAAAGGTCACCTGCAAATTCTAAAGCGAGAAAAAAAAAGATCAATAACAAAAAAAGGTCATCAAGGGAAATATAGTCTCAAGAAAAAAGGGGGACTTATTCGCTCACTTGTTTGTCCATTCAAGACCTAACGCACCGTCTCTAGAGAGAGGGAATTATTCGATTATTGATTGGACTTTCGGCACCGATACATCTGACAGAAGTCTCCATTAGACTCATACTTAAAACCTATCAATTGGGTGTTAAACCCAATCACCTGCTAGAACCACGTCTATAAAGGGTCAACATTTATGAAATCAAGAATATAATACATGATTGCGAATGCATAAAGGAAAATACGAAAAATGAAGAATACCTCAAGAAGATACGTGGCTCCAGTAAAAGTTTGTTGGCATAACTGACTGAATGCATCAAGAGAATAATAAAAGGGTCGTCAAGGTCAGGCTCCCCTAGTCATAAAGACGGATGTCCAACAACACCCTAAAAATGGAAAAAACCACAAGTGCACGACGTCGCCACCCAAAAATCTCCTATCACCAGCAAAATAAACAGACGAGCCATTTGACGAACCTGCCGCCCGTCGCTCTCGTTAATCCTCCTCCTCAATAACAAATCTCTCAAAAGGGATAAATGAAGAGAGTCCTAAAAAAGCACCCTCTACACATCACCCAACGCCGCCATCACCCTTAGTGTCCTGTCCACCTCAATCCGTGTACCCTCATAATCCATCCCCAACAGCTGCTGCACATCTATAGGGGTCACTGTTATCTCGCCAAATCCAAAATTAAAGGTACGGGTGGTGTCCCACAACCTCTCCCCCATAGAAAAAAACTACTGTAGAATGGGGAATCTCATCCAGAGCAGACGCCAGTCTCCCAAAACCGACTGATGACACCATCGAATGCACGACAGATGGAAGGTGCTACCAAACATCCTTAAGCTCTGTCGTCCCCTGAGCACGCATATTCGATATAGAAACATCAGACTATCAAAAGTGAAAAGCAAAAGAAAAACCTTTCTCAAGTTCAAGAAATAAGGAAATCTAGCCAAGAAAAAAGGGAAGAGAATACCAAAAGTCATCAATATTTACATAACCGCTATGGTTCACCACTCTAGAAGAGAGATGATGTGAAGGATTGCACAAGAGAGTCCGATCATCCGCCACTGGCTCGAATGAGTCGAAAGAGATTTTACTACCCAAAGCAAGGGGCACCCTTGCCCTCCATTCCAAGTCTGCCCTGTCGTCGGCATTAAGCCACGCCATATGTGTTCCGCCACTTGAGAACTCATCCATCTCTTGACTTTGGAATGCTAGAACGATTTGCCAAAAGTAATTGCAAAAGAAGGAAAGTCAAAAAACTGTGCAAAATGAGGAGAACCCGCCCCCATTTATAGGAGGCTAAGGGGAATGTTGATCGACATCTCCCTACCAACCACCGATTGACACTGTACCTCCACCTGCTTGAGGTACCCAAAAAGACCATGCCACTTCCGTTTATCACCCCTTTATCTATGCTGATCGACACTCCCCTTGAAATTTCGTACAAAAAGCCCAAAAAATGGCAAAAAATCTCAAAAAAACCCTAGAAAATTCCCAAATGGATTTGAGAACTTGTCCACCAAGAAAAACATTTTTACCACACTCATTTCCCTGGCATAACCCTTATCTCCCTTAGCGGAATTCCCGAAATCAATTCCATGTCTCCCCAGCAACGTCTCCAAAGGACACCACAAAATTAAAAAATTCCCCAGCTGAGAATTATCTGAGCCTCGGATCATTCCCTCTTCCCCATCGTAACCTAATATCAAATGCTTCCCCAAATCCCTAGCATCACTACAAGATACATATCCCCTAGTGGAGTCTTAAAATTTCCCCAAGAAAAGTTAAACCCACAGAATTGGCTTCGACCCGCAGAATTGGTTGCTTCTACTTAAGCCCTTAGAATTGGCTTCGACCCACATAATTGGTCACTTTTACTTAAGCCTGTAGAATTGGCTTCAACCTACAGAATTGATCGCTTCTACATAAGCCCGTAGAATTGGCTTCGACCCATAGAATTTGTCGCTTTCACTTAAGCTCACTGAATTGGTCGCTTCTATTTAAGCCCGTAGAATTGGCTTCAACCCGCAGAATTGGTCGATTATACTTAAGCCCACAGAATTGGCTTTAACTCGCAGAATTGGTCGCTTCTACTTAAGCCCGTAGAATTGGCTTTGACTAAGCATAAATTCTTCTTAATTTATCCTCCTAAGTTGGTAGTTTTAGTACCTCGAACAACATAATTGATTAGTTTTTATCCCATATCATTGCTAATGATTTCTTCTAATAAGTACCCCGAGTTTCATGTATTTCTTACTATTTTTACAGATATTTAGTGCAAAGAAAAGAGGGAAAGAAATCAGAAGAAAGGAAGAGAACAAAGTAAGATAGGTCAAAGGGCAAAAGCATAACTCTACAACCGGAGTTCGAATTTGAAGCCTAAATCAAAGTTGAAGATAATCAAATCATAAGAGTGTAGGAAGAAATGGAAGTCAAATGAGAGATCTAGATCAAAAGATATGGAAAGTCAAAGATGGAGAAAGAAAGTCAAAATTAAAATTAATTCTGGAAGCTGAAGAGTTTCAACTCTTGAAATTTCTTGTATAATTCCTTTTTATTAGTTGTAAAACGTGGAGAGGCATTAGAAAAGTCATATTTGGGTATTATAAAAAGCCAAAGCCCTAGAGTAATGAAGAGAGGAAGAGAGAGAGTTCCTTTTGGGCATATAATTTCATATTTTCTTAGGATTTAGAAACCCTAGTTTGTAAGTTGAACAAGAGCTATTCAAGATTCAAGTTTCAAGTTCAGATTTCCTTCTTCTATTCAAGTATTGCTAATTTGTACTTTCCATTTTTTCATAATGTAAGTTTAAATTTCTCTTGTAGTTTAATTTTGTTTCTCAATTCAAGTTTCTTTTCAATGCATAATAGACCTATGATTTCTTGCACATTTAGAAATTTGTTTTCATTTAATAAAATCATGTCTAGCTAAGTTTTTTTTAGGGTTGGGATGCATGAACCCATCCCAATGTAAATTACATATGTAGAAAATAGAATTTAAATTAAAATTTTGAAAGAGTCATGCAAGATAATTCTACAATCATTATAGGTCTTTTAATATCTGTTGCCCTAGGTACTTGGGCTGTTTAAGAATATAATGTGTGTAAAATTGCTTAGCACCGCTTTATATTTACCTTCGATTTCATATGATGAGGGATTGAACCTCATATATGTAATGATTAGGATCTATAAAGACTGGATTCATCCAAACTTCTGTTTTATAATTTTAGTATTCTGCTAAGTAATTACTAAGGATTGGGGGATTGTATTCCAACCTAATTTCTCTTATATTCATAACAAGCATCTTTCCATTTTTTGTAACTAATCCTATTAGCATAGTTAATTTTGAATTTAATTTCATTGCAATGTAGTCATAAAAGAGTTACAAAAATCATAAATATTCATCTTTTCTTTTCTTTTTAAGAATTAAGTTAAGGGTAAAATTCATTACTGCTTCGTCATTAAGATTTGTAAGTCCTACTCCCTGTGGATACGATCCGGACTTATCGGATTATTACTAACGCGATAGGCTTTCACTTGAGCCTATAAAGCACGCACTTTAGACATATTTATGGCTGCGTTAATTTTTTGGCGCCATCGTCGGGGATCTAGGTTACATTTCGAGAGTAAAATTTAAACCCCATTTGATTGAAAAAATAACTTTTATTCTTTCTCATCTCCCATAAACTGTACATGCAAACTCCTCTGTCGTCTCCAACCCAAGTTCACAAAAACCCCATTGCTGAAGCCAACTATGATATTTCCCAAACCCCTAACATTCCACACTTCTGGGTTCCACATTCTTCATCTCATAATTCACTCACGAGTCACACTTTGAGTCAAACACTGAGTGGCAATTTAGAATTTTTTGATAGAAACATGTTTGTGCAAGGTAGTATTGGCACTGGGGTGGGAGAATTACCCTATCTCCCCATGTAAGATCTCTTATTTCCTGAGCGAACAATCACTTCTAGATGCATTCTACTTTCGTACAATGCAGGACAGTTCCACTTTCTTAATGGGATGATCCAAATTCTTCATACGTTCCATGGAATGGATTCTGAAAAGCCATATCTTCATCTTAGGGAATTCGAAGAAGCGTGTGAAATATTTGGTGATCAAACATGTTCGTAAGATGTTATCCATTTGAAGCGTTTTCCTTTTTACTTAAAGGATAAAGCTAAGACCTAGAAATGGTCTTTACCCGCGAACTCTGTTCTGTCATGGAGAGATATGTTGTAATACCCCGCCCTTAATATTTCATGTAATCCCCGTGTGAAGTTGCGGTAAAACAAAAATATAGGGACTGGGATGAATGTGACTAGATTGTATTCCATTTTAAACAAATCGAGAGGCTTGAAAAAAAAATAATTAACGAAGATTTGGGAATTAAAATTGTGGACCTTGGGCAATAAGATTTATTAGTCGTAAAGTAGTCAAAATTATATGGAATATATATGTCGGGGTATAAATTAGAGTCGAGGAAAAATTAAATGAATCATGGATTTTTAGAAAGTCTTATATAAGGGTTAAAGAAATCTTAAGAAAAACAAATTATATATGCATTTCTATAAAGCTTGGAAGTTTTGGGGGTAGATGTGAAAAAAAAGGAAGAACTTGAATAAAACCCCTACCCTTTGATATCCGTATAAAGCTCTTGTATTGACTAAATAAAAATGTAAATCGAAATGGGATATATTGCAGATTCACTAGGTTAACTCCCATTCTCCACAAAAAAGGGGATTGCTGTTGTAGAATTTCTAAGATGGTTAAACGACGAACTACAATGTCGTCATACCTCTATACGAGGTCAACGCCCTATTCACCCATGACCATTTCTGGTCAACTGGGTCCCCATCATCGCGACAGTTAGCAGACCTTACAATGTTTATAGGGTCGTTTACGTTATAAAGCGTGGGACAAGGCATAGCTTCGACTGTGTTGTCGTCCTTTAGTCACGGGTCCTATACTGTTGAAATCAAGTAGTAGGATGGACGTCTGGTACGAGAATGAGAGAGCTAGTGGTACTGCGAAAGAGAGAGAGGCCTGGGACACTAAAACCCCTTCACCCTCAGCATCTGGACGACTGAAACAAGATTTGTCAGCCTTGGGCCTGACTTTTCCTGAACTGATCGAAATCAGTTATGCGGATGTAGGTGTCGTTACCCATTTGGTGGTTACTAGTAGAATCAAAACACACTCCCTTTGAGCTGTCGCCTCTGTTCGCAGTACAACCTTTCAACGGCCTTGAGTCCTGAGATTTTGAGATGAAGGCAGGTACGCGTGTTGCGATTTTTGGGTTTTACCTTAGGGATAAAGGAGAGTATGACAGATGCCTTAGTCTTCGTACAAATGGAGGAGAATATACGGATGGTAAGACTATAGCTTTTGTATTGGAATAAAATAATGAAAAACAAATGCAACAAAAAGGGAAACTTCTTTGCTGATAAAGATTGGACGCTGCTACACGTTTGGAATCAAATACACGGCCGAATCAACATATGAAAGGGACTTATAGGTCAAGGGTATTGACCAACATTTTAATAACTCAGTCTCTTATATGTATTTATTAAAGAAGTACGAAGGGTGGTAGAACAAAGAAAGACCAATCCCACTTTCTCCTCAAGAGCTGACTGCGTCCCACCATTAAAGTCCCTAACAAATATATTGGAGCTTTTCTTGGAGATTTTATGGTGGATCTTTTGTGACTCTCTCTTAGGGCCACCTTTGGAGGTGGGGGAGTCACCCATCTTCTTCAAAACCACCACCATTTTGATAGTATTTGAGGTGGGATAATCTACTCTTATATTTGAGACTTTATTGGTATATATTGTAGTCTTATTACTGTTGAGTATTAAGAGTAGGTTTTCGATGAACAAAATGATAAGAAGTGTTCATTTTTATGGTAGATAAAAATGTAGGAAATTATTTGTGTAGTTTTCTCTAGTAATTCAAAAATCTGCAAGAGAAAAGTGTAGAAAATATTATTCGGGTGTAATTTCTAGTAAAAAAAAGAAAAATGGGGCATTTTATAGAAATAAAAATGTTAGAAAGTAGCATTTGTGTACAATCTTGGTAAAAGGGTATGATGAGCATTTTTATAAAAAAATAAAAATGTGGAAAATGTTAATATTGTCAAATATTTATGAAATAAATATTTCTAAGTTGTTTTCAAAATGGAATAATTATGAATAAATGTCATTTTCGAATTTAAGGAAGTTAAGAATGTCTCACTTATTTGAAAAATATGTTTGTTGTGAAAAGTATAAAATTTTATAAAGAAATACATGTTTTATCCGTTGATGGGATTTTAGCATTTGTCATATAAACTCGTAAGTATTTTGTGTATAAATATGTGAGCGAGTTTAAAGGAGGCCTTATTGGATTTAAGCATAAAGCAAGACAAAAACGTTATTTCATGTAATGAAATTGTTGAATTGGCAAGTATGAAAGTTTGACAAAAGCGTGTTGTTAAACAAGTGTTAAAATGGCTAGAGCATTAAAATGTTAAGTTGGAAACTTAATGATTATTTTTGAGAAATGACACTTGTAAAAGAATAAAATTGCAAGTCTAGTAAATAAAGGGTATAACGGTAATTTACCTAAAGTGGAACATTTTTATGAAATAAAAATGTCAATAAAAGTTTTTATACTAACCCGCGTGAAATTGAATTAAAATCCCAAAACTTGGATGATTTTTGGTATTAAAATTATGTGTGTGTGAATAAGGGACTTAAGGAGAAAGTAACAATTTTTCAAGTATAATGAGAAAATGGACGGTTAAGTCCAGGGCTTTGGCTTCGGCCCGAAAATGAAAATTTAAGTAAACATTATGAGAATATTGAATACATTGGCAAGATAATGATATTGGATGATGCCTAGAGAAAATAATTAAGCAGGGCATGACGTCCCTAGTGGTGAAAGACCCCAAACCAACTGCAGTAGTATATGGCGGCGGAGACCGGTGGTGTGAGGCCATGAAGTCCGTGAGTGTGTGTTGGCAAAATCAAAAAAATAATGCTAAGTAATGAATCGAATATTCATGAAAGAGGCGCAAATGAATGACACTAATTCATTGATTTACTAATGCAAGAATAACGCATTAAATGTTTAATATTCAAGTGGAAACTTTGAATGGTTTAATAAGGTGACTTAATGAAATTAAGCTACCTAAGAACAGTTGAATTAAAGTAAACATAAGCGTGTGTTACATGAGGTTTACAATGGAAAAGAGTATTTTTCTAACCACGGCATGTGTGTGTGTTGAATGGAAGTCCTGAAATGGTTAAGTAGCCTTGGCGTGAGTTAATGAATATTAGGGAGTAAATCTCCTTGAAAGTAAGAAGAATGTTTTCCAAACAAATGAGGTTTGTTTAAACTTTGGAGTTAATGGAAAACACGTATAAGTCCTAAGCATGATAATGCAAAGGACTGTTTTGTAATGTCAGGGAAGTTAAATGGTATTAAAAGATGTTTTTGAAATAAACAGTTAAATACATTGGCATATGTATTTTTCAAAGGTATATATGTAGATATATACATAACTTCACATGCATGTAGTGTAGTGTGTGAGTACTTGTTTTTGCCGCTCGTTTCTATACTGCATTTTTATATGATCCCACTGAACATTCGGCTCACATCCCTTCTTTTGTTGCAGAAGGTTGTATGATATTCCGTACTTTGAGAGCGCTACACAGGTAAGTAACTATCTGCATTTACGATTAGTAGCTCTGTTTACTTGGCCTTAGGAGAACTTCCCTTGGGTCATATCACTTAGTGATTTTAATTTGGACTTGCATGCTAATAAGTGTAACGTTAAATACTAATAAGAAAGGATTAGAAACATTAATTAGGATGTTTCATTGCACTTCACTATTAACGTATGATTCGGATCGGGTTAATCCTTAATTGACCTTTAAATTCGGGTCGGGGCGTTACAACTTGGTATCAGAGCTTTAGGTCCAATGTTTCTTTTGGGTGTGACGTGGTGAGGTCGATAATGGATCTTTCAACATTGGTTTGGGTCGGTCATGCTAGTTTGTGACAGTTTGTATCCTCGTCAATAATGTCATAGAGGTTAGCATGACAAGTAAGTTGGTGTCAAGTGGCACACGATCAGGTTGATAGTTATAAATCGCTTTCGCATTTTTTATATAAATATGTTAGTAATTACGGGCGTCAGCATAAGCTAATGTCGCCATCATCGTAATTCCATTATATAAGAGATATAATGTGTGTTGATTTTAATGGTAACAAAGAATATGAGAAGTTAATACACCAAATAGTCTGAGCTAAATTGTCGCTAGAAAGATTAGTTGAGTTTAACTTTGGAGGTAGGTGAGTTAAATTTTGTTTAATTCTCAACCATTATGTGGTAACACCTTAGTCTTGTGCGATGTACATCACATGGAAGTTCGATGATTAGCAAGACTTAATGGCTTCAGTTGAATTTAGCTGGTATGCTTGTAGTTTCATTTATGGAAATCATAATGACTAAGTAACTTGATTATGTTTTGGGTTTAGATAACCTTGACGATTTCAAGTGATTTAAGAACAAATCCATATAGTCCTTGGGACTTAGTGTTAGAAATGATGATGTTAAATCATGATCTTAGAAAAATGAGGTGGTATTGTGGAATAGGACCTTTTGTGTCATCAAAGGAATTGGCCTAAAAATTTTATAGGTAGTACCTGATGCCGAGTATCCTACCAAAAGTTTTATAATAATGATAACTTGCGATCTGGAAAATGAGTGTGATGGCTACGTAGTGAGGCACGTTAGTTGTCGTAGCTGAATAATCACAGAGGTTAAATGATAGGATATACTGAGTTTGATCTTGGGTTAGCATTGTGGATAAGAAGGTGAACTCATGATTGCTCCTTGGATATATGTACTAAGGTTAATCTAATGAAGTGTCAGTGCAAGTAATATGATTTCCCTAATAATGGTGAAATTAACGTTGTACCACGTAGTACGGTACTGTCGACATCTCTCGTTGATATTATGGTATCCCTTATGACTTCAGGAATATAGAGTTATGACTGGTATGACACATAGTGATTGGGATTAGTGTTTGGCCTTTGAGAAAATAATTTAGCGGCCATGCTCGAGTGTAATACTTGAAAGGATTTTTTAATGATAACTCCCGGGCTAGGATACGTGTGTTCAATTGGAGTCAATTGACATGGTGACTCTTCCATGAAGCATTGGGAAAAGTTATCATATTGACGAATGCATAAGCTATCGGTGATTGTAATACAATTTAGTCATGTTATTTGTGGCGGTACCTCAGAGTTAGTGTCGTGGTTTTGTTTATAAGCTTTCATTATGGTATGACTTGGGGATAATATCAAGAATAGGTTGATACATGCTAGGTTTTACACTCGGGAGACTTATGACACAATGATGTTCACTATGGTTTTAAAAATAACACTCGGAGTCGAGTGTTAGGCTTAATTATAACACCTGTGTGCGCTACCCGTACGGATTAGTATGACACTGGTGAGGAGAATCATTGGGTATTAGGCATGAGTCATACTAAAAAAAAAAAAAAAAAAATCGAGTTGACGTTGCAACTAGTCCGATAGTTATGATTTAGGATTATATAAGACGTTGCCAAGAATTGTAGCGATGATCCCTAAGGATGAATTTATGTAATTATTGTGTTTCACTAAATGAGAAGGATCTCGAGGTTTGAAAGTTAGCACTCTCATGTTGAAATTGTGGAGACTTGAGTATATTAGGCCAATAATTAACGTTAAGCAATGAGAAATGTAACTTCACTTTGGTATGAAGGATAACAAGTAACTTCAGTCTTAAGGAGGGAAGCCTAGCGTTTAGCTTCCCAAGTGAATCAATCCCTAAGTCGTCTTTAAAAATGGGTAGCCGTGATTAATGATTCAAGCTAGGGCACATGGCTAAGCTAATACTTTACCGTACGTATGGGTCAGTGAGAATTTTAAACTTTAAGTGTACGTGGTTCGTACTTCACGTAGCATGGTTCGTTCTCCGAATTCAATTGTTTCATCCTGGCGTCGTAGCCGCCTGATCCATTGCATATTATTGTGCCTTCTTTTATCTCAGTAATGGAAAGTTGTTTCAATTATGGGTTGGTAGTCAGGTGTAGCGTTGCGTAGCTCAGTAGTGATGCGGAATAAGCCGGTTAGAGGCTGTTATGTCACGGTACATGAGTACGCTCTTCTTTGGAAGCACCTTTATTTTACATTGGTTGGAGTGTACGCATGGTATCGCAGTTTGTTACATGTAGTTTGCATGGGTACTTAATATCTTTAGGTTTATATAGTCGTCAGTTAACCAGTATAGTTGATTATAACGTATATCATGGATTTGAGTTCACGACTCTACGATATTAATATTAGAACGTGATGGAACATTTCCGTATGAAATTTACAAATTGAGAATGTAACCTCTCATGTTGTCATATCTCGGATGAGTTTAGTATGAGGTATCGATCGGATGGGTCATTGGGATTAAATGGTTGTCTCAAAATCATTGATGTGAATGGTTATTGATGTTGAGGATGTATCTTTCCTAGGGCAGGCAAGATCGGAATCTTTTGACGAAATGCAGGCTTGTAAAACCCGATGTTCTGGAATAATTCATGATAAAGAGTTCTTTGGGATGCTAGCATGATAATTACTGATTATCAACGACGTTGAGGTATTGTTTAGATGGACATGTTGGGCATGCTTGGGAGTTAGCCATAATGCCTTAGGATCCACCGTGGTTGTACCAAATTAATGGTATGAAATCTTTGGGTTAGATTATAGTGTTAAAGACATCTAGGATTGGAGTAAAATTATTGGATGAATGATTTGTTAGCTTGATTATAATAAATTTTGAGGACAAAATTTTCTAGGAGGGAAGAATGTAATACCCCGCCCTTAATATTTCATGGAATCCCCGTGTGAAGTTGCGGTAAAACGAAAATATAGGGACTGGGATGAATGTGACTAGATTGTATTCCAATTTAAACAAATCGGGAGGCTTGAAAAAAAAATAATTATCGAAGATTTGGGAATTAAAATTGTGGACCTTGGGCAATAAGATTTATTAGTCGTAAAGTAGTCAAAATTATATGGAATATATATGTCGGGGTATAAATTAGAGTTGAGGAAAAATTAAATGAATCATGGATTTTTAGAAAGTCTTATATAAGGGTTAAAGAAATCTTAGGAAAAACAAATTATATATGCATTTCTATAAAGCTTGGAAGTTTTGGGGGTAGATGTGAAAAAAAGGAAGAACTTTAACAAAACCCCTACCCTTTGATATCCGTATAAATCTCTTGTATTGACTAAATAAAAATGTAAATTGAAATGGGATATATTGCAGATTCACTAGGTTAACTCCCATTCTCCACAAAAAAAAGGGGATTGCTGTTGTAGAATTTCTAAGATGGTTAAACGACGAACTACAATGTCGTCATACCTCTATACGAGGTCAACGCCCTATTCACCCATGACCATTTCTGGTCAGCTGGGTTCCCATCATCTCGCAGTTAGCAGACCTTACAATGTTTATAGGGTCGTTTACTTTCTAAAGCGTGGGACAAGGAATAACTTCGACTGTGTTGTCGTCCTTTAGTCACGGGTCCTATACTGTTGAAATCAAGTAGCAGGATGGTAGGCCTGTGGGATGGACGTCTGGTACGAGAATGAGAGAGCTAGTGGTACTGCGAAAGAGAGAGAGGCCTGGGACACTAAAACCCCTTCACCCTCATCATCTGGACGACTGAAACAAGATTAGTCAGCCTTGGGCCTGACTTTTCCTGAACTGATCGAAATCAGTTATGCGGATGTAGGTGTCGTTACCCATTTGGTGGTTACTAGTAGAATCAAAACACACTCCCTTTGATCTGTCGCCCCTGTTCGCAGTACAGCCTTTCAACGGCCTTGCGTCCTGAGATTTTGAGATGAAGGCAGGTATGCGTGTTGCAATTTTTGGGTTTTACCTTAGGGATAAAGGCGAGTATGCCAGATGCCTTAGTCTTCGTACAAATGGAGGAGAATATACGGATGGTAAGACTATAGCTTTTGTATTGGAATAAAATAATGAAACACAAATGCAACAAAAAGGGAAACTTCTTTGCTGATAAAGATTGGACGCTGCTACACGTTTGGAATCAAATACACGGCCGAATCAACATATGAAAGGGACTTATAGGTCAAGGGTATTGACCAACATTTTAATAACTCAGTCTCTTATATGTATGTATTAAAGAAGTACGAAGGGTGGTAGAACAAAGAAAGACCAATCCCACTTTCTCCTCAAGAGCTGACTGCGTCCCACCATTAAAGTCCCTAACAAATATATCAGACTACCTACACCTCTATTGTTAAAAATATGATTCGAAGTATTGGGGTGGTTGTTGGTTTGAATATTTAGAGTTGGATGAGAGTTTTAAGCGGGTTATTTTGGAAATGGCTTGCTGAACATTTTGGAGTATTTATTGGAGCTTTTCTTGGAGATTTTATGGTGGATCTTTTGTGACTCTTTCTTAGGGCCACCTTTGGAGGTGGGGGAGTCACCCATCTTCTTCAAAACCACCACCATTTTCAGAGTATTTGAGGTGGGATAATCTACTCTTATATTTGAGACTTTATTGGTATATATTGTAGTCTTATTACTTTTGAGTATTAAGAGTAGGTTTTCGATGAACAAAATGATAAGAAGTGTACATTTTTATGGTAGATAAAAATGTAGGAAATTATTTGTGTAGTTTTCTCTAGTAATTCGAAAATATACAAGAGAAAAATGTAGAAAATATTATTCGGGTGTAATTTCTAGTAAAAAAAAGAAAAATGGGGCATTTTATAGAAATAAAAATGTTAGAAAGTAGCATTTGTGTACAATCTTGGTAAAAGGGTATGATGAGCATTTTTATAAAAAAAATAAAAATGTGGAAAATGTTTATATTGTCAAATATTTATGAAATAAATATTTCTAAGTTGTTTTCAAAATGGAATAATTATGAATAAATGTCATTTTCGAATTTAAGGAAGTTAAGAATGTCTCACTTATTTGAAAAATATGTTTGTTGTGAAAAGTATAAAATTTTATAAAGAAATACATGTTTTATCCGTTGATGGGATTTTAGCATTTGCCATATAAACTCGTAAGTATTTTGTGTATAAATATGTGAGCGAGTTTAAAGGAGGCCTTATTGGATCTAAGCATAAAGCAAGACAAAAACGTTATTTCATGTAATGAAATTGTTGAATTGACAAGTATGAAAGTTTTACAAAAGCGTGTTGTTAAACAAGTGTTAAAATGGCTAGAGCATTAAAATGTTAAGTTGGAAACTTAATGATTATTTTTGAGAAATGACACTTGTAAAAGAATAAAATTGCAAGTCTTTGTAAATAAAGGGTATAACGGTAATTTAACTAAAGTGGAACATTTTTATGAAATAAAAATGTCAATAAAAGTTTTTATACTAACCCGCGTGAAATTGAATTAAAATCCCAAAACGTGGATGATTTTTGGTATTAAAATTACGTGTGTGTGAATAAGGGACTTAAGGAGAAAGTAACAATTTTTCAAGTATAATGGGAAAATGGACGGTTAAGTCCAGGGCTTTGGCTTCGGCCCGAAATGAAAATTTAAGTAAACATAATGAGAATATTGAATACATTGGCAAGATAATGATATTGGATGATGCCTAGAGAAAATAATTAAGCAGGGCATGACGTCCCTAGTGGTGAAAGACCCCAAACCAACTGCAGTAGTATATGGCGGCGGAGACCGGTGGTGTGAGGCCATGAAGTCCGTGAGTGTGTGTTGGCAAAATCAAAAAAAAAATGCTAAGTAATGAATCGAATATTCATGAAAGAGGCGCAAATGAATGACACTAATTCATTGATTTACTAATGCAAGAATAACGCATTAAATGTTTAATATTCATGTGGAAACTTTGAATGGTTTAATAAGGTGACTTAATGAAATTAAGCTACCTAAGAACAGTTGAATTAAGGTCAACATAAGCGTGTGTTACATGAGGTTTACAATGGAAAAGAGTATTTTTCTAAACACGGCATGTGTGTGTGTTGAATGGAATTCCTGAAATGGTTAAGTAACCTTGGCGTGAGTTAATAAATATTAGGGAGTAAATCTCCTTGAAAGTAAGAAGAATGTTTTCCAAACAAATGAGGTTTGTTTAAACTTTGGAGTTAATGGAAAACACGTATAAGTCCTAAGCATGATAATGCAAAGGACTGTTTTGTAATGTCAGGGAAGTTAAATGGTATTAAAAGATGTTTTTAAAATAAACAGTTAAATACATTGGCATATGTATTTTTCAAAGGTATATATGTAGATATATACATAACTTCACATGCATGTAGTGTAGTGTGCGAGTACTTCTTTTTGCCGCTCGTTTCTATACTGCATTTTTATATGATCCCACTGAACATTCGGCTCACATCCCTTCTTTTGTTGCAGAAGGTTGTATGATATTCCGTACTTTGAGAGCGCTATACAGGTAAGTAACTATCTGCATTTACGATTAGTAGCTCTGTTTACTTGGCCTTAGGAGCACTTCCCTTGGGTCATATCACGTAGTGATTTTAATTTGGACTTGCATGCTAATAAGTGTAACGTTAAATACTAATAAGAAAGGATTAGAACATTAATTAGGATGTTTCATTGCACTTCACTATTAACGTATGATTCGGATCGGGTTAATCCTTAATTGACCTTTAAATCCGGGTCGGGGCGTTACATATGTAGACTAAATTTCTCTCCAAATTCTTTCCACAACATAAAACCAACTCTGTCAAGTCCCAAATCCAAGATTTCCACCAAAATGAGAATGAAGCCTTTGATAAATTTTTGGATCATTTTCAAGAGTTAGTTAGTGCTTGACCACACCATGGGTTAGAAAAACACCACCTCGTTTCATTCTTTCATCAAGGGCTTACTGTAGCGTCTAAACAACTCGTGCAAACAATGTGTGAAAGACCATTGTGGGAGCTCAACTCGAGCGATGTTGAGGCTCATTTGAAATATGTATCCAAGACCACTCAGACATGTGACGTTTCTGACCCCAAGAGCCAAAATAGACATCGACAAGTGTCCAACTCGTCTGATGCATCCGGTATTTATCAACTGGACAAGGACACTTTGTTAGATCGTCGACTTGACCAGTTGGAAAAGAATTTGAAAGACATACTTTAGGTTTGATTGAGAGACGCTATGGGAGCTATCCAAGATAAGGTGTGTGCTATTTATGCGGCGGGTCATTTCACAAAAGGATGTCCTGCTATACCCACCTACAAGGTAATATACACTGAGCAAGTGGAAGCGATAAGTGGGTTTCGAGGAAATTTTAACACTCCTCAAGGGAACGCATACAATCCATATTGGAGGAATCATCCTGGTTTAAACTATGGGGAATAACAAGGTGTGGTAAATCCTACTTCAGATGTTGCTTTACCTCAACCACCTCCTCAATTTCAATAAGTTCCTCATATGCAGCCCCAATGGCAAGCACCATCTCCTGGTCCGTATGTTACCCCACCTGCGCGATCTAATGAGGATAACTTGAATCAATTCATCCAATCACAAAGGGAGAACAACGTTAGGTATGATCGAATGTTCACTAAAATTAATACTATCATCTCTAGGTTGCAAGCTGCATTGAATATCTAAGAGAAGGGTAAATTTCTGGCTCAAGGTCAAAGACCTCTCAAAGGTCAAACTAGTGTTAGCTCTATACCCCATGACCATCTTGAGCAATGTAGCATAATTACCACTCTATGTAGTGGGAGAGTAGTTGACTTATCACCTCCTCCACAATAGGTACCTAAAAATAAAGAGGTTTCGCCCGATACGAAAGATGCCGAAGATGCCCCTTTAATTGAGAGTGATAAGAAAGATAACACTGGCAGACCCAAGGTCATGGTGAAACCCCCCACCGCTGCCCCATACCCTCAACGGTTGGTCCCTCACTCCAAAGAGACTTCTCGGGACAATGTTTTGGTTGTCCTCAAGCAAGTAAAGATTAATTTACCTTTTCTTGAGACTATACAAAAATTCCCACATACGCTAAGTTCATTAAGGACTTACTCATGATGAAACGCAAGCTAAAGGTAAATAACAACGTCTTTTGAGGCCAGAATGTCAATTCGGTTTTGATCGAGTGACCTTCCGTTAAAATATAAAGATCTGGGTACACCCACCATCTCGTGTATCATGGGGAAAAACTGAATCGAAAGAGCGCTAATAGATTTATGGGCGAGTGTTAACATTCTACCCTATTCCATCTATAATAAACTAGATTTGGGAGCCCTTAAGCCCACAAATATGACTCTCCAGCTAGCGGATCGTTCGGTGAAGAAGCCTCGGGGAATCGTTGAGGATGTGATTGTCCAAATAGACACTTTCTACTTCCCGGTGGATTTTGTCATTTGGGACGAGGAGCCCTTCATTATCCCAAGCAATCATGTTCCCGTTATCCTTGGTCGCCCATTCTGAGCTACGACTAATGCACTCATCAATACTCAGAGTGGGCGAATGCAATTAACATTTGGGAATATGACCCTCGAGACAAATATTTTTAATAATATCAAGAACAAGGGTGACAAAGGAGAACCGCGAGAGATAGATCATTTAGAGGCAGCACACGAGCATGGGAGGACCCACACACGAGAGCCGATACGGGTCTGACTTATTACATCAAGTGAGAGCGACGGTTGCAACATGGAGTGAAGGGTAGGGGAGGTATGCATAGTAACTGACATGAAGAGTGTGAGTGAGCCCTTGAGTGTGAGAGAGAGCGATAATTTAGAGGGCACCGGTAGAGGTTTGTATGAGTTCTTAGAGGACAGCGAATGGTGAGACACGATAGATACTTTTATCCTCGATTGCTACCCACCCACACCACCTAATAATTTTGAGAAGGAGCGAGGAAGGAAGGATGTGGAAACAAAGCAATAAAGAGAGCTAAAGGAGTTGAGCCTAACGGAATTTGAGAGAGAATTCGGGCAGGTGGATGAGAGCCTTAACGACGAAGTCCAATCTCTATTGGACTCATGGAGTCACTTAGGAGAGAGTGAGTGGAAAGATAAAATTGATGAGTTGCTTCGCAATGACCATCCACCCATTCAACTTGAGTCCTCGGAGGTAATTGAAGATAAGACTCAAGTCTCGTCTGACTTAGAGCCTAAACCACTTAGTACGCATCATGAGGATACTTTTCTGATTAATCACGATGAGTCTCCCTGTCTTTCCTTTATTTATGAGCAAGGGCCCAACTTTTTCCGGTTATTGTGTATGACAGGCAGAGGGGAGAGACTAGGAGAGCAACGGTACCATGCAAGAGGTTGGGTGATTTGTGGAGAGAAATGAGAAATCGTCGCATCCCTGATACGTATGGGGTGATTTTTGTTGTATTTTTGAGTCATGTATTTTTGTTGTGCATTTTGATAATTTGCTTGTTTTATTTATCGTACTTATTCTTTTTCTTCTTTAGATTTTAGTCCTTTTGATTGAGGACAATGCAAAAGTCTAAGTTAGGGAGGGTGATAAGTGCGTCTTTCTAAAACTTCATAAATCTTTAAAATGCCAAAAAAAATTGAAATTTTTTGAAAAACCAACAATATTTTTGTTCAAAATGAATAAAAATTAGAATTTAAATTTTTCAAAAATATCACCTTTATTCTATTTAAAGTCTCAAATTGTTAACAATCAAAATGCACTAAGCCAAAATTAACCGAAGATGGAAATTGAAAGAAAATTGACGACTTAGCGAATAAGTGTGGAGATGGATCAAACCTGGTGAGATTTTGAGCCTTTCAATTTTTTATGAGTTTGTAAATCAATCTGAGTTTATGATTAACTCAAAGTCCTTTTCAATGTTTTAATAAGTCGTTGATGATCTCAATCTTTTGTTTTGATCGGTTATGGAAAGTGTGTGAAATGTTGTCTCGAAATTCGTGCTAAATATATCTCTAAACTTAATTAATCTCGAGATGCATATGGTAATGTGATTAGCAATTTGGACAATGAAGTAGGCCCTCTTTTGTTTAACCGAAAAATATTAGCCATAATAAAGTTGTGAAAAAATTATTCCTTTGCAACCCACTTTGAGCCTAATAAAATATTTCCCTTTCGTTTGATAACTCGAAAAACCCAAATAGCCCGAAATTGTGAAAAATTGGAAATTCATCAAGTAAGTCCAAAGTGTGTAATAAAAAAAATGGCAAGAAAAGAAAAACAGCAAGAAAAAAGAAGAAGGAAGAAATGAAAATAGAAAAAAAAAAGAGAAAAATGAGCAAATTGGAGAAATTGATTATTGCATGGAGAAATGAGCCCAACAATTCCGAAAATTCTGTCCATTTCCATTTTTACCCTTTACAATTTTTATCCCGAATAGTCCTAACCGAGTCCGAATGGAGAAATTGATTATTGCATGGAGAGCTAAGACATGAAAAGATAATAAAAGAGATTAAAATAGTGTGATTAAGAGATGACATTTCCCATTTCCTTATAACTGTATTCTGATGATGAGATATTTTCACCATATATTTCCTTCTTTTTAATTTTTTATGCGTGAATTTGTCTCCATTATATTTACTCTTTATATCATGCATACCGAGACAAAACAACCACAATTCGAGTGATTCGTTTGTGAGTGCATCCGTAAGAATTTGAATCAAAATGAATTTTTGAAAAGTAACGTAATGCTAAATCGGTGAAAATTTGAGGTTTAATTTCTGGCTTTGCACACACACACACACACACACTATGGTTTGAGACATTTGAATATGAATTTATGGTGATTATTTTTCAAAAAGTTTAAATTTTACAATTTTTAAGTATTTTGATATTTATTTGAGTCAATAAAGAATTTTGTGGGTGTATTCACTAGTCATAAATATGGATGTCCAATAACACCCTCAAAAATGGCAAAAACCACAAGTGCATGACGTTGTCACTCGTCGCCACCAGAAAATCTCCTATCACTAGCAAAATGAACAGACGAGCCATCTGACGCACCTGTCGCCCGTCGCTCTCATCAATCCTCCTCCTCAACAACAACTCTCTCAAAAGGGACAAATGAAGAGAGTCCCCAAAAACCACCCTCTCCACATCACCCAATGCCGCCATCACCCTCAGTGTCCTATCCACCTCAATCCGCGTACCCTCATAATCCAGCCCCAACAGCTGCTGTACATATGTAGGAGTCACCGTTATCTCCCCAAAGCCAAAATGAAAGGTGCAGGTGGTGTCCCACAACCTGTCCCCCATAGCAAAAAGAACTAATGTAGAATGGGGCATCGCATCTAGAGCAGACGCCAATCTCCCAAAACCGGCCGATGACACCATCCAATGCACGACAGAAGGAAGGTTCTCCCATACATCCTTAAGCTCCATCGTTCCCCGAGCACACATATTCGATATAGAAACATCAAATTATCAAAAGTGAAAAGCAAAAGAAAACCCTTTGTCAAGTTCAAGAAATAAGGAAATCTAGCCAAGAAAAAGGGAAGAGAATACCAAAAGTCATAAATATTTACATAACCCCTAGGGTTCACCACTCTAGAAGAGAGATGATATGAAGGCTTGCACAAGAGAGTCCGATCATCCTCCAGTGGCTCGAATGAGTCAAAAGAGTTTTTACTGCCCAAAGCAAGGGGCACCCTATCCCTCCATTCCATGTCTGCCCTGTCGTCAGCATTAATCCACGCCATCTGTGTTCCACCACTTGAGAAATCAGCCATCTCTTGACTTTCGAACGTTGGAACGATTTGCAGAAAGTAATTGCAGAAGAAGGAAAGTTGAAAAACTGTGCAAAATGAGGAGAACCCGCCCCCGTTTATAGGAGGCTAAGGGGAATGCTGATAGACATCTCCCCGCCACACACCGATCGTCACTTTACCTCCACCTGCTCGAGGTACCCCAAAAGACCATGCCACTTTCGTTTATCACCCCTTTTTCTATGCCGATCAACACTCCCTTTGTAATTTCATACAAAAAGCCAAAAAATCTCAAAAAATCCCTAGAAAATTCCCAAATGGATTTGAGAACCTTTTCCACAAAGAAAAACATTTTTACCACACTCATTTCCCTATAATAACACTTATCTCCCCTAGAGGAATTCCTGAAATCAATTCCATGTCTCCCCAACAACGTCTCCAAAGGACACCACAAAATTCAAAAATTCCCCAGCTGAGAATTGTCCGACCCTCGGATCATTCACTCTTCCCCAGCGTAACCTAAAATCAAATGATTCCCCAAATCCCTAGAAAAACTATAAGATACATATCCCCTAGTGGAGTCTCAAAATTTCCCCAAGAAATCTTAAACCCGTAGAATTGGCTTCGACCCGTAGAATTTGTCGCTTCTACTTAAGCCCTCAGAATTGGTCGCTTTTACTTAAGACAACAGAATTGGCTTTAACCCACAGAATTGATCGCTTCTACTTAATCCCGTAGAATTGATTTCGACCCGTAGAATTTGTCGCTTCTACTTAAGCTCGCTGAATTGGTCGCTTCTATTTAAGCCCGTATAATTGGCTTCAACTCGTAGAATTGGTCGCTTCTACTTAAGCCCGTAGAATTGGCTTCGATCTGTTAATTTTTTTGCTTCTACTTAAGCCCGCAGAATTGGTCGCTTCTATTTAAGCCCACATAATTGGCTTTAACCCGTAAAATTGGTCGCTTCTACTTAAGCCCATAGAATTGGCTTTCACTAAGCATAAATTCTTCTTAATTTATCCTCCTAAGTTGGTAGTTTTAGCACCTCGAATAACGTAATTGATTAGTTTTTATCCCATATCATTGCTAATGATTTCTTCTAATAAGTACCCCGAGTTTCGTGTATTTCTTACTATTTTTACAGGTATTTAGTATAAAGAAAAGAGAGAAAGAATTCAGAAGAAAGGAAGAGAACAAAGGAAGATAATTCAAAGGGTAAAAACATAACTCTACACCCGGAGATCGGATTTGAAGCCTAATGAAAGTTAAAGATAATCAAATCGTAAGAGTGTAGGAAGAAATGGCAGTCAAATGAGAGCTCTAGATCAAAAGATATGGCAAGTCAAAGTTGGAGAAAGAAAGTCAAAATTAAAATTAATTCTGGAAGCTAAAGAGTTTCAACTCTTGAAATTTCTTGTATAATTCCTTTTTATTAGTTGTAAAATGTGGAGAGGCATTGGAAAAGTCATATTTGGGTATTATAAAAAGCCAAGCCCTAGAGTAATAAAGAGAGGAAGAGAGAGAGTTCCTTTTGGGCATATAATTTCTTATTTTCTTAGGATTTAGAAACCCTAGTTTGTAAGTTGAACAAGAGTTATTCAAGATTCAAGTTTCAAGTTCAGATTTCCTTCTTCTATTCAAGTATTGCTAATTTCTACTTTCCATTTCTTTCATATTATAAGTTTAAATGGCTCTTGTAGTTTAATTTTGTTTCTCAATTCAAGTTTCTTTTCAATGCATAATAGACCTATGATTTCTTGCACGTTTAGAATTTTGTTTTCATTTAATAAAATCATGTCTAGCTAAGTTTTTTTAGGGTTGGGATGCATGAACCCATCCCAATGTAAATTACATATGTAGAAAATATAATTTAAATTAAAATTTTGAAAGAGTCATGCAAGATAATTCTACAATAATTAGAGGTCTTTTAATCTCTCTTGCCCTTGGTACTTGGGATGTTTAAGAATATAATGTGTGTAAAATTGTTTAGCACCGCTTTATATTTCCCTTTGATTTCATATGATGCGGGATTGAACCTCATATATGTAAAGACTGGATTCATTCAAACTTCTAATTTATAATTTTTGTATTCTGCTAAGTAATTACTAAGGATTGGGGGATTGTATTCCAACCTAATTTCTCTTATATTCATAACAAGCATCTTTCCATTTTTGTAACTATTCCTGTTAGCATAGTTAATTTAAAATTTAATTTCATTACAATTTAGTCATAAAAGAGTTTCAAAAATCACAAATATTCATCTTTTCTTTTCTTTTTAAGAATCAAGTTAAGGGTAAAATTCATTACTCCTTCGTCATTAAGATTTGTAACTCCTACTCCGTGTGGATACGATCCCAACGTATCGGATTATTAGTGATAAGCACCCAAAACTGTATAATTTATACCCCGAATAGATGTATTTTAGTTGCTATTTCTCGACAATATGGGTCTTATGTGCTTAAATGTTTATCATGCACGCTTAACTGCAGTTGCGGTGTCAAAAGCTACATTTCGAGGCCAATTCAGTTAGAATGGAGCTAATTCCCTCTCCCGTACCCTAACCCGAGCCTAAACCTAGCCCAAACTTACCCCAAGCCTGTGTGTGTTGAGTTTGTGCCCTTTTATAATTTTTTTAGATTTTTAGTTTGAGTCATTTTTATTTTTAGGATTTATTTTAGATTTACTTAGTATTTTCTAGGTTTTGTTTTTTATTTTTTTTATCTTTATTATTATAATTTTATTTTATTTTTATTATTATTATTAGTTTTTAGCTTTATTAGGATTAGTTTTTAGAAGTTTATTTTTAGTTTATTAGATTTTATATTTTTTTAGGACTTTAATTTTCATTTAGATTTTAAGTTTTTATTTCTTTTATTTTAGTTTAGTTTTTATTTAAGCTTAGGACTTAATTTTTGTTTAGTTTTAATATTTTTATTTTTTTAGTTTGTTTTATTTTTTTATTTAGATTTTATTTTTTAGTTTTAATTTTATTTATTTTAATTGAGTCTTGTTATATTTTTAGGGGTTCAAATTAAATACACACACATACACCACACACACCCCACTTATCCTACACCTCCCTAACCCTCACTCTACTTTTCCTACACTCACCCACACACAACCCCTCCCTACTTATCTTCTTCCCTACACCCATCTTCTCTCTCATCCAAAGACACCATAAACATCCCTACCAAAACTCAATACCCATTTTCAATACCACAACCCGGAGCTCACCTCGTCGTCGCCCACGAAACCACCACCGGAACCCAATCCCGGCGGGCGCCAACCCTTACTCCGATCGCGACCTCTCCTTCCATCTCCATCCCTCCTGCCTCCGGAAGCGCCATCCACCTGGCGATGCCCCAAGCTCTGGCGTCAACCCCGTCGCACCAATGAAACGCCGGCAGCCCCTTCCTACCTGACCCCAAACCGTTCACCTCTCTTCTAAACCACATCCATTAGACCGGAGCCTGCAAGCTCCGACCCCTCCCCAACTCGCCGGCAGCTACCTTTCTCTCTCTCCTCGACCCTTACCCACCAACAATAACCCACCATCGCCAACAGCGTTCCCAGCCACCAATCCGGCCGGATCCGACCTCAGACCCATGTCCAGCAACACCCGACCCAAATACCATCAAACCCAACCATAGCCCAAACCCATTTTTCAACCCATTTGTGACCCATTTCCATATCCCCTCTCCCCACGACTTCTACCTGCCAACATACACCAAAAGCCAAAACCGATTAACTAAACCGACAAAATCCCCATGTGCCAATAAACCCATTAACCTTTATCCCCCTTTTTCCCAAATTACTCCCATGTGCACACAAATCAGATTTTTATTCTCACCCATATATCCTCATACCTCACACCCCTCTTGTGCACATCCTTATTTTCCCAATTTAACCCTTTAGCTCCAATTGCATATAAAAGAAGACCTCAAGGCCATTTGGGGATAATCTAGAGTTTGGTAGAGATAATTCTAGAGAGAGAAAAAATATTTTAGATAGTGAGGAAGAAATAAATTGTTGTGAGAATTAATTTGAGTGAAATATTTGATGTAATTTTGTTTGGATCATTCAAATTCAGGGATGTTGATTTCAACTCATGGATTGAAGTTTAATTAAGCATCAAAGAGATTTGGTTTGATTGTTCTCTTCTCTTCTTTTATTATTTTATGCCTTTGAATATTAGTTTGTCATATTTCATACCATGTTAGGCTAAACCCCTTTCAAGGGGTGGGGTAAAACCCTTATTTGATGTTATTGTATTTTAATTAGTTTAATTACTTGAAAATTCCCTTTGAATGTTAATTTTGATCCCTCACCCTTAGATTTACGCCTCGAGAGAGGGTAAATGATTTTCGAGAGAAAATCGAAATTCTAATTATAATACCCATTTTAGATTCGAACTAGAGATAGGGGTTTCTTAAGTGGGGTATTATAATTTGAATTTCAACTCTAAATTTATTATCTAAGATTGACATAAATTTGAATTGATCGATCCTAGTGGGTGAATAATTAAAAGGAGTGTAGATCTACTTTTCTAGAGTTGTGGGGTGTCAAACTTAATATTCTAAAATGCTATTATTAAAATTACATTTGCAGCGAGAGTTGATTTGTAATTTTGATATTAATTTGGGAGAATTCAAATAGTTAAATTAATTAATTAGAATAACTAAAATTTGTGGTGTAATCCCATTCCTTGATTGTTCTCACAATTATTTACCTCACTTTATCTTTTATTTTAGTTTAGACTTTAATTTTCATTTTAGTAAATTTCCAGTTAGTTATTATCATAGCACATTTAGTTTAGTTTAGTTTAGTTTAGACCTCACCTCACCCTATTGTTTCAATATTGAAAAAGCTAAAAAAAAATAGAAAAGTGAAAAAGAACAAAAAGAAAATAAAAAGTGAATTACAATTGAATTTGTCTCTAGCTTACTCCCTAGAAAGTGGATTGATACCCTTACTTACCTCTACACTTGAGTTTATTATATTTTGTAGGTATTTGAGGATTTTGACTAACTTGGCTTTCAAACAACGACATACACGCAAAAAGTGAAGTTATCAAATGGCGCCGTTGCCGAGGAGATGCAAAAGTTCTTTCTATCAAATGGCGCCGTTGCCATTCTTGGGATTGTGAAGCTCAGAGCGGATTCAATTTTGTAGTTCATTTATTTTTTGCATTTTTTTATTTTTTTGTACCATTTTATATTTTTAGAAGGCTTGTATTAGCATTATTCTATCATTGCTTGTATTGCGGTGCTTAGGACACCTTTATTTTATTTTTCATTTTAAATTTGTAATAAATTGAAGACAAGCGTGATAAGGAAACCGGACAAGGTAGAGAGAGGGCGTCCAAAGGCGAGGATTTAGAAGTCTCTCTACCTTGGGTCGGTTGGACTCCCGGGGACGACTGAGATAGGCGTGATCTCCCCCCGGTTGACTCAAATTTTTCGGCACCCCACGGCCTAAAAACCGTGGGAGGTACATTTCTACACACTCGCGCCTCTCCTGTTACCGAGTCAATTTTGTGTCCTTTTGTGTGCTCTTGTGTGATTTTATTCTTGCATTTATTTTCGAATGGTGTGATGAATTAAATTGCTAAGACCTACACCCGGTCACTCAAGAGAAGGGTTTTCATCACCCGACTCACTCGCTCATCATTGTGTGCTACCCTAGCCACCATTAAATTTAAAATCAATCAACTAGGTAGACCAATAGAAGAATATTTTTGCAACGGCGATCACTCATATAAATTCTGTGATTTTTTATCGCCCGTTGACTTAATTAAAATTTGACTACCCTCTCACTAAATTTAAAGATAAAAATTGGCTATGTGCTAGTTAGGAATTTTTCTTGACTTGTGTGTGTGCCCAATTCCATTTTTCGGTAGTCAATTTTAGTGAGTTCGTCCAAAATCAAGAGTCCATATTTTTCCCCACCTTTTCTTCCAAAAAAATCAAAAAATATTTTTCTTCCTTTATTTTTTACAAAAAATCCAAAAATATTTTCTGTCTTTCATTTTAGAAAAATCCAAAAATATTTTCTTCCATCATTTTTAGAAAAATCCAAAAATATTTTCTTTCCTTTTGAAAAAAATTTAAAACTCCAAAAAAAATATTTTTCTCCTCATGGCCGAAGAGCGTCCTTTACGGGACTACTTTGGTCATTTTCCATTGACACGTGACACGTGTGAGAGTGATCTCGAGCCATCTCTTTATGATATTCTTAGTCGTTTCACCTCTCTCACGAGTACCGTTGGTACTCTTGACCCATCCATGCATGCACCTGCTATTCCAACACCCTCGGTGTCAAGTGTCGACGTGTCTCATCCTTTGTTGTGCACCCACTGTTCTTATGCCGATCACATGTCCCATGAGTGTCCGTACTTGTCATATCCATACAAACCCACCACGGACCATGTGTATCCATATGACACTGTTCCGGAACCCACCTCGGCCTATTTTCCCGCTATAACTAATCCCGAGTTGTGTGAGTACCCGAGTTATTCATGGAGGCCTTATCACTCTTCCACGCAATACAAATCCCAACCCGATGTTGTGGATCCTCACACGTTCCAACAGTCGTCATGGAAACCTTGTGAACCCATTCATGATCAGTCCCCTCACTACGCACCCCATGAGTATCAACCATTTGTCCATCACCAAAGCGATCCTTTCGTGTATGATGCACTTGGCCCCACCCCACCCACTTCATTTGAGTATTCTCCATATAGTCATGATCATAGAGAATTGTGTCCACCTCAACCACCGCCACCACCCGTCACTCCACCACCACCATCATCCACCTCCACTCTCGAAAGCCTCTTGCAAAAGTTCATACTTGAGCAAGAGCAAGCCACTCAAACTCAAGCTCTTCAAAGGCTTGAACAACGGTTAAATGAACTTGAGTGTGAGCGAGAGTCGGATATTCCCATGGCCCCACCCATCATTACAACTGTGTGTGATGATGATGTGTCCTCTTATGACACAAATTTTGAGTGTGACCAACCCTACCACCCCGAGAATCTCGAAGTTGAGATCATTCCATGGTCCGGGTCCCAAGTCGACAATTGTGTTGACATACCTTTCAATAGTGAGCCTGATCAATTCCCACCCTTTCCATATGAACCCCACTTTGAGGTTCATATTCCCATTCCCACTCTCGTCATATCCAAAAAAATTACCGAGTCTACACCTATCGAGCTTCACCCTTGTGTTCCCGAGGAACCAATTCATCCTAGGTTAGCTCTGGCTACGAGTGTTCACCAATTTCCTGAGATAGAATCCGTGATAGTTCCTAACTATCCGGATATGGATGATGTCCCACCATGCATGGCTCCCGTTGAGCCCGATATTTTTAGTGATTCCTCTATCTCTGATCTTGGTGCCTCGTTTTACTCACCCACCCCATTTACTGATGCTACTCTTATGGAGAAGTTGACAACTCCATCTTTAGAAATCACACTCCCTTGTGAGTATTCATTTCCTCCTCCCAATGAGTGTGTGTCTCCCACGCTTGAGTTGGATCATCTTCCTCCACCGTTTATCCCACCTGACCCACCCATTGTCCCTTCCACCCCACCACCTGGTTTGGATCTTGATTTTACACAGTTCAAGTTTCCATATACATTTTTAGATCCTCACCTGAAACCATCCTCTATCTACGAGCGTATTTGTGGTGATACTCTCCACCGTGACACCGAGCTTGTTCCTCCATGCACACCACTTCCTTGTGGTGTTGACTTTTCCCATCGATAGCTCCCTAGCGTGTCACGGCGCGACCACTACCATCGCCCATTCATAGAACGGTCGTGTGATTTTTATGAGCCCCACCCCATTCCACTTACTACACCTTTTCGCCTCCTTCACCAACTAGAGCACCATGCTTATAGGGCCCTTGTCGCCCTCACCTTCCGGCTCAATAAGGCCCGTGACCGATACCTTTCCACCTTCACCTTAGCCCTTTTTCCCACCCACCCTTGGTCCACCGATGCTTTGCATCGTGTGATGCACTTTTCCATACAGGTGCATTGACCCGTTTTAGCCATTATCCAACAAGACTCGCGCTTCAGTCTTGTTTGGGGGTGATTCTCATCACCCATTTTTCTGCCACCCTGCGGCATCATTGTTCTTATCCTTAGGGTGAGATTTCATCGGTCTGGCTGAAGACGTTAAACTTAACACTACTGGGAGGCAGCCCGCGTTTCTTGTACTAGTCTCATCCTGTTTGGGGGTGGTGTTTCACATCACCCAATGCTTTCCATGTTATAGACTTGTACACATTTTTTTCTCACTTCTTATTCAGGTTTATTCTTGGCTATCTTTATCCACTTCATTAGCGGTTCATCCTGGTAATCTCTTTCCTACCTTGTGCTCTCAATTTTAAAAATCATTTTACTTAACATCGAGGACGATGTTCCTTTATGTTTGGGGGTGGAGAATTTTATCAAAATCGTACCTCTTTTGAAATTTTTTGATTTTTGAACCTGATTTTTAAAATTTCGTGCAGTTTCTTTCATCTTAACCGTTGATGTGAATTTTCAATCATCCATCTTTCTAAGTCAAGGAATCAAGCTAGAGAATATTTTTTCTAATGGCTATACGTAACAAGGCATGTTGCACCATGAATTTCTAGACTCAACAAAATTTGCGCACTTATCATGTCACTATGGTTTAGAGTTGAAGAGTACTATAATTCTCAAGAGAACCTTAAGGATCACTAGTGGAGACTTTAGCTTGTGAGATTTGTTCCTTTCACCCTTTTTGAGTGTTTTACGCAATCTCCAATTCACAAGTTGATTCCACTTCGTTTGGGTCCTCACTTTAATTGTTGTATGATCTCATTATTCATTCATAAAATTTTTGCTTGATCACTGAGAACGACATCATTTTCGAGTTGTAAGAAACGCGTGTCTTGAAATTTGTCCCGATAACTAGATTTTCATCCATACACTTACCACTTTTCCATATACCATTTACCATTCACTTCACCCATTATATTCCCATGATTTTCCCCATTTCATTTCCCCCTCACCATCATTCCCCACTCATTTCATATATCTTTCATTATTCCAAATAAAAGAGTGTGATTTCAAATGTAAATGTCTTCATTGTTGGTTTGAAAAGAGAGAGAAAAACAAAAAAAAGAAAAAAGAAAAAAAATAGAAAAAATAGAAAAAAGAAGAAAAAAAAATTGAGAAAAAGAAAAGAAAAATCGAAAAAAAAAGAAGAACAAAAAAAGAGAGAAAAGAAAAGAAAAGAAAGAGAGTTTGTAGTTAGTTATTTTGAAATAAAGACATTTTGAGCCTAAAGTGTATACACTCTTCTTACATATCCACCATCCATCCATCATATCCATCACTCATCCTTCATATCACTATCACCATCCCATTTTTCATATCATATCCTTCCCATTTCATTTCCCCCTCACCCATATACATACATGTTCCCCTAGGTGTTCGAGCAAATAAAAGTCAACGTGGTGAATAACTCGACGTTCTCACTATAGTGATTAGCATTCTTTCATGAGATCATTTTTCTTTCTTATTGTTCGCTCTTTCATATATATGTGTGAGACGTTTGAACTTGCTTACATTTACTCACCTCCTCACACACAAGAGCGATACACTTACCCATATCTCGAGAGTTCGTTTGAGAGAGATATATCCGTGAGATTTGAAGTTAAAGCGTTAATTACGATAAGGCAATCTAGGAATTACTCTTGTGATACTCGATCCGTTTTGACTAATTCACACTATAAACGTTGAGTTCTAGGGAGGATGTGCCTTGAGTATTTACTTCGCTAAACTTTTTACACATTTTAGCTTGTATTTCTGAAAATATTTTCCCATGTGATGGATTGTGCGATCATTCTACGTCTAATAAGAGATTGACTGCCTTTCAATAAATCATTTAAAATAAAGAATTTTGTGGGTATATTCCCTACAAATTCGCACGAGACACAACTCGTCCTGTAGGGCAACCTATAGGTTTAAAGGCTTGTTGCATATGTTAACTGCAATCGCAAGTGCCCGCGAAAGTGGTACACTTTTGGTTACTTATCTTTCTCTCTCTCTATCTTATTGCTCGAGGACTAGCAACACTCTGTTTGGGGGTGGTGTGATAAGCACCCAAAACTGTACAATTTATACCCCAAATATATGTATTTTAGTTGCTAATTCTCGACAATATGGGTCTTATGTGCTTAAATGTTTATCATGCAGGCTTAACTGCAGTTGCGGTGTCAAAAGCTACATTTCGAGGCCAATTGCAGTTAGAATGAAGCTAATTCCCTCTCCCGTACCCTAACCCGGGCCTAAACCTAGCCCAAACTCACCCCAAGTCCGCGGGTGTTGAGTTTGTGCCCTTTTATCATTTTTTAGATTTTTAGTTTGAGTCATTTTTATTTTTAGGATTTATTTAGTATTTTCTAGGTTTTATTTTCTATTTTTTTTATTTTATCGTTATTATTATAATTTTATTTTATTTTTATTATTATTAGTTTTTAGCTTTATTAGGATTAGGTTTTAGAATTTTATTTTTAGTTTATTAGATTTTATATTTTTTTTAGGACTTTAATTTTCATTTAGATTTTTAGTTTTTATTTCTTTTATTTTATTTTAGTTTTTATTTAAGCTTAGGACTTTATTTGTTTTTTAGTTTTAATATTTTTATTTTTTTAGTTTGCTTTATTTTTTTTAGTTAGATTTTATTTTTTAGTTTTAATTTTGTTAATTTTAATTGAGTCTTGTTATATTTTTAGGGGTTCAAATTAAATACACACACATACACCACACACGCCCCACTTATCCTACACCTCCCTAACCCTCACCCTACTTTTCCTGCACTCACCCACACACAACCCCTCCCTACTCATCTTCTTCCCTACACCCGTCTTCTCTCTCATCAAAAACCACCATAAACATCCCTACCAAAACTCTATACCCATTTTCAATACCACAACCCGGAGCTCACCTCGCCGTCGCCCACAAAACCACCACCGGAACCCAATCCCGGCGGGCGCCAACCCTTACTTCGATCGCGACCTCTCCTTCCATCTCCAGCCCTCCTGCCTCCGGAAGCGCCATCCACCCGGCGACGCCCCAAGCTCTGGCTTCAACCCCGCCGCACCAATGAAACGCCGACAGCCCCTTCCAACCTGACCCCAAACCGTTCACCTCTCTTCTAAACCACATCCATTAGACCGAAACCTGCAAGCTCCGACCCCTACCCAACCCGCTGGCAGCTACCTTTCTCTCTCTCCTCGACCCTTACCCACCAACAATAACCCACCATCGCCAACAACGTTCCTAGCCACCAATCCGGCCGGATCCGACCTCAGACCCATGTCCAGCAACACCCAACCCAAATACCATCAAACCCAACCATAGCCCAAACCCATTTTTCAACCCATTTGTGACCCATTTCCATATCCCCTCTCCCCACGACTTCTACCTGCCAACATACACCAAAAGCCAAAACCAATTAACTAAACCAACCAAATCCCCAAGACCATTTGCACATCCTTATTTTCCCAATTTAACCCTTTAGCTCCAATTGCATATAAAAGAAGACCTCAAGGCCATTTGGGGATAATCTAGAGCTTGGTAGAGATTATTCTAGAGAGAGAAATAATATTTTAGTGTAGGTTTTTAGTTTAGAATTTTTATTTTATTATTTTTAGATAGTGAGGAAGAAATAAATTGTTGTGAGAATTAATTTGAGTGAAATATTTGATGTAATTTTGTTTGGATCATTCAAATTCAGGGATGTTGATTTCAACTCATGGATTGAAGTTTAATTAAGCATCAAAGAGATTTGGTTTGATTGTTCTCTTCTCTTCTTTTATTATTTTATGCCTTTGAATATTAGTTTGTCATATTTCATACCATGTTAGGCTAAACCTCTTTCAAGGGGTGGGGTAAAACCCTTATTTGATGTTATTGTATTTTAATTAGTTTAATTACTTGAAAATTCCCTTTGAATGTTAATTTTGATCCCTCATCCTTAGATTTACGCCTCGAGAGAGGGTAAATGATTTTCGAGAGAAAATCGAAATTCTAATTATAATACCCATTTTAGATTAGAACTAGAGATAGGGGTTTCTTAAGTGGGGTATTATAATTTGAATTTCAACTCTAAATTTATTATCTAAGATTGACATAATTTTAATTGATCGATTCTAGCAGGTGATTAATTAAAAGGAGTGTAGATCTACTTTTCTAAAGTTGTGGGGTGTTAAACTTAATATTCTAAAATGCTATTATTAAAATTACATTTGCAATGAGAGTTGATTTGTAATTTTGATATTAATTTGTGAGAATTCAAATAGTTAAATTAATTAATTAGAATAACTAAAATTTGTGGTGTAATCCCATTCCTTGATTGTTCTCACAATTATTTACCTCACTTTATCTTTTATTTTAGTTTAGTTTAGACTTTAATTTTCATTTTAGTAAATTTCTAGTTAGTTATTATCATAGCACATTTAGTTTAGTTTAGTTTAGACCTCACCTCACCCTATTGTTTTAATATTGAAAAAGCTAAAAAAAATTAGAAAAGTGAAAAAGAACAAAAAGAAAATAAAAAGTGAATTACAATTGAATTTGTCTCTAGCCTACTCCCTAGAAAGTGGATTGATACCCTTACTTACCTCTATACTTGAGTTTATTAAATTTTGTAGGTATTTGAGGATTTTGACTAACTTGGCTTTCAAACAACGACATACACCCAAAAAGCGAAGTTATCAATTACTAATGCGACAGGCTTGCACTCGAGCCTATAATGCACGCACCTTAGAAACATTTGTGGTCACGTCAGGCTTCGACCCACATAATTGGTCATTTTTACTTATGCCCCGCAGCGTTGTCTTCGACCTGCATAATTTGTCGCTTTTACTTAAACTATGAGAATTGGATTTGACCCCCAGAAATTGGTCACCTCTACTTAAGACTACAGAATTAGCTTCGAACCGCATAATTGGTCACTTATACTTAAGCCCATAGATTTGGCTTTGAACTGCAGAATTGGTCACCCCTATGTTAAGCCCTCAAAATTGGCTTCGACCTGCAGAATTGGTCGCTTCTACCTAAGCCCTCAGAATTGGATTTGACCCGTAGAATTGGTCACCCCTACTTAAGCCCTCAGAATTGGATTCGACTCGTAGAATTGGTCGCTTCTACTTAAGCCCTCAGAATTGGCTTTGACCCGCAGAGTTGGTCACCGCTTTCTTAAGCCAGTAGAATTGGCTTTGACCCGCATAATTGGTCACCTCTACTTAAGCCCTCAGAATTGGGTTTGACTTGCAAAATTAGTCACCCCTATACTAAGACCTTAGAAGTGGCTTTGATCGGCATAATTGGTCTCCCCTACTTAAGCCCTCAGAATTGGCTTTGGCCTGCAGAATTGGTCACCCCCATCTTAACCCCGTAGAATTGGCTTCGACCCATAGAATCAATCGCTACATTGGTCACTCCCTACCTTTGACCTCAGTCATCACATCCTCTTAAGTCCTCAGAATCGGCCATCCCCATCATCCCCTTAGGTCCTCAGAATCGACCTTGTAAGGACATTATTTTATAACTCTGTTATCAATTTAGTACGTCGCATACCGCTACCCTACCCCGTCGAAGAGAATTCAAGAACATTCAAGCATCAAAGACATATCCGAATATCAAAATCTTCAACATTCAAGCCTCTGCGAGGTTAAGTTTTGGTAAGGTTGAGATTTAATTCCTTAGCATTTCACTTAAAGTGTTGGGATATTGTTATCAAATATTTTTCTAAAGATTTTTTTCTCGGACACCTTTCCATAGAAAAATCATAACTCATTCATAAAAAATCAGAAAAATGCCACACGTTCGTATCGAAATTATTTACAAGCACGCATGAAATCTCATTTGATAGGTCATTCGAACGACCTGCTTATGTCATTCAAATGACATAGCTATCTCGTGAGAAGTTTTCAGAAGTTTTCGTTGAAACGACAATGCATTTTCGTTCGAATGTTAGCTATCTCATTCGAGCGATGCGCCACCTTAAGTTTTTATAAATAGGAGTCTCCAACTCCATTTTTCATAATAAGACCTGTGTTTTTGAACTGTTACAAAACTGCTTCTGCAGAATTCTTTTGTCTTCTTCTTTTAGATTCTTTAACCTTTAATTTTCAATTCATAAAACATCCCAATCCTTTAGTGAATTGTTTTGGAACCCTAGATTCAACTTTGTTGAAATTTATTCTTTGTGAGGAGATCTCTACAACCGAGAGTTGCGTGCTATTATGGAGGGAGTCTCTATGAAGATCGGACTGCATGTCCATGTGGATTCACAACATGTGGATTCATTGTTGAAGATAGAACTGCGTGTTCTTATGGAGTAGCTATGGTTGTTCCATTGCTGACGACGCCGACCGACACCTGCGGGTATTCATGTGTCACTCTATTTCATTGTAATTCGTGTAAGTTGTTGTTTACAAATTATAGTGAAATAAAAAGGTTTTTCCCTTCGAGGATTATTCCTGAATTTGGTCCTCCTAATATTTGATCATGTGATTATTTGATTTGAATATTTAATTCAATCACTTAGATACGTGTTTTAGGGTTTAACTAAAATTGAATTTATTTGAGAATTTGCATTATTCCGCTGTAGCGATTCTACAAATTGGTATCAGAGCAGGTTACGCTAATTTATCGCGTGATCCTATTTTTTTGAGGATTTACTTTCTGATACAATTTGTCTACTCACGTCTACAAATTGGTATCAGAGCGTGTTGCACTAAGTTGTTGTGTTTTGATCCTGATTTTTCACAAAAATGGCTTTTGGTGGTTTTGATGAATTTCGATGTCAACTTTTTGAAAAGGTTAATTGGAAAATTCACACGAGCTCTTGTTTTAAATCTTCTGTTGAAAACAACTCTGAGAGGTATCCTTGTTGCGAGAGTGTTAGTCACACGTTAGATGAGTGTACCATAAATTTACAGGAGAAATTGAATAAAACGGTTTCTCATGTTTCTACCCTTAGTGATAGTGATTCAGAAGAAGTCTTTTATGCTTCTAGGTGAGAGCTTCCCATCCGTGTGATTAGTGATGAGAGTGAGGGTGAAAAGGGTGAGGAGGAAGAAGAAGAATTGAGTAAGTTGCAAGTTTCCTACAATAATTTGTATTTTGAATCTTTAAAGACCAAAAAAGCAAACTTGAAACTTAAATCTGAATTGAAAAAACGTGCTTTAGATAATGATAATACTTATGCATTGATTAAGGATCTTAGGGCACATGAGGAGATGCTTAAAGAGAAATCAGGATATATTGAAGGTGAGAGAGATAGTCTTCGAGGTGTGATGGAAGTTATAAAAAAGGAACTTTTAGAGTTTGAAGACTCTAGGTGTTTGCTTGAATCTAAGATAGGTGAACTTGAGGTGAAATTGAAAGATTCAAGAAAAGTGAAATTTGATTTGGAGTCTAGGTCTAAAAAACTTGATAAGATTTTAGGCATCGTAGAGATAAAAAAGGATATGGGTGGGATTGGACTTGAAAAATATGTTGCACCCATTCCCACACGTAAGAGAGACCTCCTAGGATTGTTAAGAAAGACGCACCTAAGTTTGTTAGGAAACAGGCCCCTAGGAACATCGTGAGAGAGCCTCCTAGGATCATTAGGAGAGAGCCAACTAGGCAAATTTAGAGAGAGAAACCAAGAAATTTGAGGAGAGGGCCACCTTTAGGTAACACACACCGCCCGATTTACACTTGCACACATTGCAGTAGGCAAGGTCATCTTAGGCGCTTTTGTTACAAGCTTTTAAATGGACCTGGGAAGGTTAATAAGAGAATAAATTCGATTCTCCAAACCCCCACGAGTCGTTACAAATCTATTTGGGTTAGAAAATCGAATTTAGAGGCATATGGTCTTTTTGTTCACAACTCTCGTTTGTTTGCACGTGATTCACCCCATGTGAAATCTTTTGGTTGATTGTGTTGGATGTTTGTCATACACTAGATATGCATCATGTTATATTCTTTCTAGTGTTATGACTCACTTTGATGTAGCACACATTGGTTTATTTGTTACATTTATGTGTTTCGCTACTGTTTTAGCACTATTTTGGATTTGTTTGCCCCTTAGAGGTACTGTTTTGACGAAATTTTTGCACTGGGCAAAACTGTATGATTTTTTGAGCATTCTGGAAAGTTTTGGTTTTCTCGTTCGAGCGAGATCTATAGGTCGGTTGAGTGACAACTTTGTCTCGTGCGAAGTCGCATCTCGCGAAATGCCCTTGTCGTTCGAGCGACAGAGCTAAGTCATTTGAGCGACCTGTCTGGAAATTTTATTTTTGCTTCCCTTCTGATTTCATTACCCGGTGGTCATATGCTTAGGTTTTTGGTACTGATGGGTTACTTCTGGTAAGTTTGTATGTAGTTATTCTTGGTATCCATGCTTAATTGATAACACTGCATTGCTCGTTTATCACATCTGCTTTCATTTTGGATTCTCTTGTGTGATTATTGTTTGCTAGCATAGGATGTTTCTCATATCGATATTATATACCTATTACTGGTTGTATCATTTTCTAGTTATATTTTTTCTGTTTAAATATTTTGAAAAATAAAAAAAGATTTTATTTTGATAAAATTTTTGAAAATCCAAAAATATTTTTGTATTTTGTTTACACCGTTTATGGATTGACACTTAGGATAACCGAGTCAAAATTTCATTTCATTTATCCATGTGACTATTTGATAGCATTTTGAGACAATATATCAAGTCATCTTTGTGCTTTATAATGTTTGGAGTCATTAAGATGTAATTAAGTGATACTTCCTACATGTTTGACCCATAATTTCCTTTATTACACACATGCATGAATTTGTTTGATTATTGTGCTTGTCTTATCACATGTTGGTTGGGTGTTTTCATCTTAATCCTGTCCTTAAAATGAACCAAGTGCAATAATACGAGAGTAATAAAATTAGTGCATATAAGATCCATTGCCTGTGAGGAATTTGTTTAAGATAAAAAATGATGAGTGAACATGGGAAAGGGCTGCGAGTGAATAATAATCACGTCGTGAAAGCCACCATTTGAGAAGAGCCCGCACAAAAAAAATGAAGGCAATAAAAAATGAAATATGCCAAAATTTTGGGCCAATAGGTTTTCTCTAAGTTGAGAATTTAGAACCTCATTAGAAAAATAAAATTTCATTATTATATATGAGGTAGTGTTGGATGGAAATAATTCAATGGGTTTGCACGTCCTTAAAAAGTTCTCGAAACGACACTAAATAATTTTGGGCTTATTGGTGTGGAAATCACTTTGACTTTGATTTGTATAAGACGATGTCATCTAAATTCAACAATTTTTACACCTAAGGAGGTTTTTTATGTTCATTCGTTAGGAGTACACGTATGCATCGTGCACATATGATTGACTGAGTTGATTTACCTATCGAATGTGTTCACACCCATACATTCCATTTCCATGACTTGGTTGTTTTACTATAAATCCATGGTGTGATTTTTGTATCATTATATTTTTTCTTTGAAAAAATTGAAAAATAAAAAATAATGTGTGAAATCTTTTGAGTTACACATTTGCATATACGTAGTTTGATTCATATTTTCTATGCACTTATATCATGACACTCCATGTTTAGTTCATTTCTTCTTATCTGTCTATTTGGGGACATAATAAAAAGGGGAGATAACGAGTTATGATTTTATGAGGGAGTTTGCATTAAGGGGGAGATTTGATTATATTGATTGATTTATTCTTATATTATTTCAAACTCGATGCGTAACGAAGTTATTTTCTTTATCTCATGTGTGTAGGTACAAAAGTGATGATCATATGTTGCACACTCTGATGAGAAAAGCTTATAGGTTTGAAGATTTGAACTTGAAGATTTTTGAAGAAAATTTAAAGACTTGCAAATTTTAGTATTTTCCATTTTTGGGTTCATGGGGGATATTAGATTTGTATAGGCACTTTGATTTTATAATTCCAAGTTTTTATTTTGTACCGGCATAGACATAGGGGAAGATTTGTAAGGACATTATTTTATAAGTCCGTTATCAATTTAGTATGTCGTATACCGCTACACTGTCGAAGAGCATTCAAGAACATTCAAGCATCAAAGACGGATCCGAATATCAAAATCTTAAACATTCAAGCCTCCGCGAGGTTAAATTTTGGTAAGGTTGAGTTTTAATTCCTTAGCATTTCACTTAAAGTGTTGGGTTATTTTAATCAAATATTTTTCTAAAGATTTTGTTCTCGGACACATTTCCGTAGAAAAATCATAACTAATTCATAAAAAATCAGAAAAATATGAAATTGGAGGCCACATGTTCGTACCAAATTATCTACAAGTTCGCAAGAAAACTCATTTGATAGGTTGCTCGAAAAACCTGCTTATGTCGTTCAAATGACATAGCTATCTCGCAAGAAGTTTTCGTTCAAACGACAATGCCTTTTCATTCGAACGACTAAGCTATCTCGTTCGAGCGATGCACCGCCTTAAGTTTTTTATAATAGGAGTCTCCAGCTCCGTTTTTCATAAGAAGACTTGCGTTTTTGAACTGTTACGAAACTTCTTCGACAGAATTCTTTTGTCTTCTTCTTTTAGGTTCTTTAACCTTTGATTTTCAATTCACAAAACATCCCAATCCTTTAGTGAATTGTTTTGCAACCCTAGATTCAACTTTGTTGAAATTTATTCTTTTGGGGGAGATCTCTACAATCGAGAGCTATGTACTATTATAGAGGGAGTCTCTATGAAGATCGGACTGCATGTCCATATGGATTCGCTGCGTGTGGATTCATTGCTGAAGATAGAACTTCATATTCTTGTGGAGTAGCTGTGGTTGTTCAATTACTGATGGTTCCAACCGATACCTGCGGGTATTCATGTGTCACCCTATTTCATTATAATCCGTGTAAGTTGTTGTTTACAAATTATAGTGAAATGAAAAGGTTTTTCCTTTCGAGGATTTTTCCTGAATTTGGTCCTCATAATATTTGATCATGTGATTATTTGATTTTCATATTTAATTCAACCACTTAGATGCATGTTTTAGGGTTTAATTAAAATTGGATTTATTTGAGAATTCTCATTATTCCGCTGTAGCGATTCTACAAATTGGTATCAGAGCGGGATACGTTAATTTATCGCGTGATCCTGATTTTTCAAGGATTTACTTTCTGATACAATTTGCCTACTCACGTCTATAGACCTCGACTCTCTGAACCGGCCATCCTTATCCCTTAAGTCCGCAGAACTGACCTCTATTATGTGGTGCCTTTTCGACGACTTTTGCTTTTTCCAAGCTCACCCGTACAAGGGCCTTGTATACACCACATTCTAGGACCTCCTAAGTCTGTCCTTAGGTACCTATTACCTACCCATTTCACCATAAAACCTAGGTCGCACTCTGAGTACCAATCTAGAGGCCATCGGGAATTCTCGACCCCGTTTGACTTTGGTCAACTCTATCATCAAAGTGCAAGATCTTTGAATATTTGAATGGACTTAAATCCACTTTCCAATGGTTTGCCCCATGCATGAATCGGCATAATGGTTCGAACGAACGAACCATTTTACCATCGAAAATCAATTCAGAGGCCACCGGGCACTCCCGGGCCCCGATTGACCCCAATCAACTTCGCCATCAGAACTAAAGCTCTTTGAATCTTCGAAGGTCACTTAAACCCCTTTTCAAATGTGTACTCCATACATAAAATGTCATAACTGTTCGGACGGACAATCAGTTTACCCCTAAAAATTGATTTGGAGGCCATTGGGCGCTCCCGGGCTCCATCTTACCTAAATCAACTCTTCAGCTGGAATGACACTGAATGAATCCCTTAAGGGAAATAAATACCCTTTCCAACGATCCACTGTGTATGTAATTCTGACTTACGATACAGACGAATGATCCGTTTTACCCCGAGAGGTAATCGGGAGATACCGAGCCCCAATTGACCAAGGTAAGCTTTCTAAACCAAGAAAAAATCTTTGGAATGCCAAAGTACGTCTCCTAACCTTTCCAGGGGTCCTCCCCTTTCATGATTCTAGCTTACCATGCAGACGAACGATCCGTTTTCGTCCTATGATTTCTCGTCCAAAGGACCGACGTGCGCTTTCGAGCCATATTTGATCCAAAGTCAACACATGAACTCGGGAGAAGTCCAAAGTAATCTTGAAGTTATATGAAGTACCTTTCTAAAGGTATTCCCCTTACATGATTCAGATCAACGAATTATGTTCTACGACCAATTTTCCCAAAAAATGTGCGGGAGACTGCAATTGGTAGGTCCAGATCCTTGCCTATCGACAGTGTGTCTAGGGTCACTTGCCAATAGGTGGGACATGGGAAGTGTTGACCAGTAACCCCCTGACTTTATAAAAGGAGTGCATGACTTCATTACCAAGAATACCAACACAGAGATCCATCAGCATCAGTGATCTCAACAACATTCTCTCAGCGAAGTTCCCAATGTGAAGTTCCATTCAAGCTTACATTCCCATCCTTTTCATACCCAATTTGGTAAAATCATATTACCTCTCATCTATCACTCATCTCACATTCAAGGGAGTTCATCCAAGATCAAAGATCAAACTTTAAAGAAGGTCCAATTTCTTCCCTCTCTCTTTAAATATCTTATTTTTGCATAGATTTCATTAGATTCATAATCTAGCTCCTACTTTAGTTCATACACATTAATATATACATTTTTATTAGTATATTGAACATTCTTTATTTTCTATAAAAAAACCCAAAATAAACAAAAAGAGGGTTATGCCCATAAATTTCGAACGGAATTATCCATCACACTTTTTCAAAACCAAAAACACATTTTCTACACACACAGATCTGTAATAGAATTCCGTTCGGATCTATGGGATAAACCCCACCCCCATGACGCATTTGAACTATGTGGCATTTGATGCCTTTATAGGCTACGTATGCATTTCGTACTAAAACTCGAGACTCGAGTCCAATTTTCTAATTTTTTCAATTTTTCAATTTCCCAAATTCTAGTTTTCTAAATTTCACAAATTCCCCAATTTTCGTAAAATCTCACATTTCCACATTTATCATATTCTTGCATTACATAGTATGCCTGTTTGCATTTCATCCAAAACGTATTATCATTTCATAATAATGATTAATATCATGATAAACACACAAATTGTATTTTCTATATATATATTATTTTGGGAACACTCCTATGGATGACCTCACTCTACCTTTCCCATGGTATGAGTTGAACGATTCTGATCTCCATTATATATACACACGCACACACTTCATGAAGAAATAAAGGAAAATAATAACACTATCCCATGAGAGACCGAAAGGGCGAGATGGGTGCCTAACACCTTCCCATTCCGTAACTTAGCCCCCGAACCTTCGATATATTGGTTTTGTATGCATCAGTTTATCCTTGATGCCGCTCTTTCAAAGTAGCAGCATGTTCTTTTTCCTATTTATATTTACCCCACACCGACACCGATGACTTCTAAAGTGACGACACTGACGACCCCACACCTATTCATATTTGCTCCATCTCTTTACATTTACCCCACACCGACGACTTCCAAAGTGCCCCAAAAAAGGAGCGAGACCGCTATCTTTTGAGGGACGAAAAACATATTGACATTTATGTGGAGTCCTCACTCCCCACTGTAGATTTTCTACATCATCTATTTAATGCCAGCCTCTGCGATGCAGTTAAGTGGATTCCATTGAAATCTCTCTTGAACAGTGCTTTATCGAAGATAATGTACTGGGCAGACAGTTTGCGGAGGGTCGCTTGGTCTTTCTTGTTAAAATCTTGGGTATGCCAACCATGCTTGGCGAGGTGCCAAATATCATCGTACCAACAATTGGATATATTAAGATCTTCTTTTGTGACAATCTCAATGTTATAGCAGTGGGTAGGTTTAGCTTTCTTTTTGAACTAGGAAGGGATCCATAGTTATTCCTTCGGGCATGTCAATCATGGTGGATAAGGTAGCAAGGTCATCATCTAAGTTGTTCTCTGCTTGGGGTAGGTAGTGGAAGGTGATATCTTGCAATTGGGAGGCCATCTCTTCTAGGTGGGCATGGAATGGTAAGATTTTCTTCTCTTTGACTTTACATCTTCTGATTACTGGACTGATAATGGGGGTTGAATCTCCGTAGACATCTAGGTATCGAATTCTATTCTGGAGAGCGACTTTAAGGCCTACCGTGCATGCCTCATATTTGTTCATATTGTTGGTGCAGGAAAAATCCATCTTGATGGCAATGGGAGTGTGATAATCATCAGGGGAAATTATGAGTATCCCAATGCCATAAGATTTCTTATTGGCAGCGCCGTCAAAGAATGTTTACAACCGGAGTTCTTATTAGGAGGTACAAAGGATATTTTCATCACGGACCTCAGAAATCTAGACATCGGTTTCTTCCATAAGGTAGTCAACGACGTAGTTAGAGATGGATCTTCTTTTTACGACATTTTTCATGACATACACAATATCAAATTAGGATATCAGTACCAACCATTGGGCTATTCGTCTAGACATGGTAGGTTTCTCAAGCATGTATTTGATGGGATCCATTAGGGACACAAGTTTGATGGGAAAAGCGAGCATGTAGTGTTGTAATTTTTGGATGGCCCAAATAAGGGCGACACATGCATTTTCTGAGGTAGTATAGTTTAATTTTGTACCTGTCCAACTTATGAATGGCGTAGTAGGTAGCTCTCTCTTTGCAGGTCACTTCAAAGTATTAGGCTAATAAATCCCCAGTTGCGATGTCTGTTACGATCAGGTACAAGAATAGAGGAAGACCAGTTTGTGGCGGCATAAGTATCAGAGGTCAGGTTGGGTATTTCTTGATTTGGTCAAAGGTCTCATCGTAAGATTCGTTCCAAACTTCGGTTGAATCCTTCTGAAGGAGTTTGAACATGGGTTCATAGGTAACATTCAACTAGCTGATGAACCGACTATTGTACTGTAATTTTCTAAGGAATCCCCGAACTTACTTCTCCGTTCGAGGTGGTGGCATTTCGAGTATGGCTTTTATTTTTATAGGATCTACTTGAATCCCCTTTTTGCTTACCATGAATCCTAAGAGTTTTCCTTTGTAACTCTAAAAACACATATTTGCGGGTTAAGTCACATCTGGTATTGCCGTAGTCACTCGAAAAACTTCCGGAGAGCGGGGACTTGACCTTCGCAAGTCCTAGGCTTGACAATCATATCATCCACACAGACCTTGACTTATTTCTGTATTAGATCATGCAAAATGGTTGTGGTAACCCTATGGTAGGTAGATCCTGCATTTTTTAGACCAAACGACGTAACGGTGTAACAGAATATTCCCCAAGGGGCTATGAATGCGATTTTTTCTTGATGATTCGAGTACATCTTGATTTGGTTATACCTGGAAAACCCATCAATGAATGACTTAAGAGTGTGACTAGCTATGTTATCCACAATCATGTCGATATTGGGTAGCGGGTAATCATCCTTTGGGGAGGCTTTATTCAAATCTCAATATTCAACGCACATGCGAACCTTTCTTTTGGATTTAAACACGGGTATAATGTTGGCTATCCATGTGGTATATTCAATTAGACGAATGAAACCCACGTTCAATTGTTTGAACACTTATTCCTTAACCTTAAGTGACCATTCGGTGTGGAGCCTTATTAGTCTTTGTTTAGTCGATTTGCATTCTGGGAGAGTTAGAATATCTTGCTGAGCGATATCTAGATTAATGCTGAGAATTTCATCATAGGACCATGTCAAGACATCCACAAATTCCTTCAATAATTCTTCAAGTTGCGCATGCTCATGATCATCAAGGGTAGAACCTACCCTAATCTCGCGCATTTGGCTTCTAAAAATGAGATTAATAATAACAGTTTCATCTTGATGAATTTAAACGAGGTTAGCTTGTTTATTATTAACCTTATTTAGACCAGTTAAGAATTATTCATTTGTAAAATCATCATCATTAAGAGTTTGATTAGAAGCAAGACAATTAATGTAAGTCACTCAAAATCTTTATTTACTTCACTATTGGGAAAAACAACGTTGAGATACTCATCGAAGGAGGTATCTGTTACATCAAAATAGGGAGGAACACAAGAAGAGGAAATGGGATAAACATCAGAGTTGGATTGCATTTCAACAGGTGAAATTGACACAGTATTCTAGTTGAGGAGAGGTGCATCAACAACTTTAATCAGGGAGGATGGATCCGATGATGTAACGCTTGAGTGGATCATGTAGTGTGTTAGCCCCAGTGTTAAGTTGAATGAATCATCAGAGTAACTTCCCTTAGAATATCTGGTAGAAACTATAGTCTTCTTAATGAGTGATTACACATGATGCTGAGAACTTTTGTCCCATGAGTAGCTGTCTTGAAAAAAAGATCTCCATTCCCGATTTTATCTTCTTGTCCATGTGATCATACCACGGTTTGGGAAAGCCGCAAAAGGGGAAATCTCCACCCTCTATAATGAATCTTCTATTTGGGGAATCTCTGAAGACAGTCTTGGCACTTTCTAGCCTTTTCTTCAATCGAGGTTGGCGGAGCGTTCTGAGTTCCTCTACTGATCATTGATAACGCAGGCCACTAGGAGGAAATGCCTTCTTTAACACTATAGGTTCAATTATTTCCTGTTGTCATCATCCTAGACCCAATCCGGGCTTGAAGTGCATGTTCTTTAACATCTGTATCACATTGACGTTGCTATGAGGGTTGTGCTTTAGACAAAGTCTATCTTTGAAATCATCCCCTGTTGGGAGTGGAAGTGGTTCGACTAAAAAAACTGACAGAAGTATATCAGTTTCCCATGTTGTATCTCTAGTACCGGATTGCTGGTGCTTGCATTATCATTATTATCATCGTCACCTAAGATGTTGATGACCTACCCATTGGCAAAGAACTTCAGTTTCTGAGGTAGGGAAAAAGACGCGCCCTTGATACTATGGAGCCATGGTCGTCCAAGCAATAAATTAAAACAAACTGGGATATCTATGACTTGGAGTTCAATAATGGGATTTATAGGTCCAGATCATATTGTAAGCTTTATGGATCCCATCACTGCTCGATGAGTATTATCATAAGTGTGCACCGCTTTAGAGGTTGGAGTAAGGTCGCTCACTTTTAATCCCAAAAAATTAAGGGTTCTCAATAGGAAATCATTAAAAACTAATCCATTATTGACAAGAGAAAGTGGGATGGTCTTTACCATGACTTCGACAGAGATATTAAGAGTATAGTTGTGATTTGGACCAAACTTAGGGATTTCTTCTTCAGATAATTAGAGCATTCTAGTAGAGATTAGAGATTCGACCAGATTCACTAGTTGTTCTGGTGTGGTGGAAGGAGATACTGTGGGCCCGGTGAGTAGTTTGATCAAGGCATTTCGATGCAACTGGGAAGACATAAAGAGTATCCATAGAGTGATGTTAGCTTGGATTTTCTTCAACTGATCGAGGATCTTAATCTCCTCGAGAGTCATTTCCGGCATAAAAAGATTTTCAACACTTTTTCCCTTATCGATAACTGATGGTTGTGGGTTTGTAACTTGTTAATGCCTCCCTCATCTAGTTATATAGTTCACAAAAGAAGGAAAAAATAGAAACCACGTTTCCTCATCTATCTCAAATTATTAGGCCACCTCTTTAATCTCTCATAACAGCTCCTCAAATGATATCATTCCACATATACTGACTATTGGGCTAGTCCTGTCTGGGATTTGCTCTTCATTTGAACTATCAAATTCATCCTCCATCTGATGGAAATGACATCATCATTCCATAAAAAGTCAATGCACTCCATAACCTCAATGACCTTTTCATATTGATCCTACCATTCGATGGGGAGATGTAGAAGTAAAGACCCCGAGCACTGTTGTAATTTCAAAGAATTAAGTAGTTTGGACATACTGCAAATTCCACCGGTCTATTAAAATAAGTCTTCCATAATCTGGATGACATCATCTAAGTTGCCTTCATCGATAGATACTACCCAATTATCTGACTCTCGAGCCCATTTATGAGTTTCCAAGAATAGCGTAGTGAATCTTTGGAAGTCAATGGTCATCTTTGAGGGAAATTTTAGCCTGAGCTCTAAAAAATTGGTTCAATACTGCTGATAATTATATATCTTTCCCTCCAAAATGGGTACAAAAAACAATGCATGCTTTTGTAAGTAGTGACAAAGCCTGATCCAAAAAATCCATAGGATTTAGGAGAAAATATGGAAAACTTGGAGGATTTTAGGGGAATATATGGGTGTGATGGGTGATTTACTGGGTACAATCTGGGTAAATGGATCAAATTCTAAGTCTTCTTCTAGGAAGATATCATTTGCATGATTTAGGAGTGGATTGTGGGTAGTGTTTGGTTTAGGATTGGTTGGTGGGGTGATGATACCTCGGTCAATCAGACCTTGGATTACATTTCAATGGTGGAAACACTAATCAATGGTGTTATCAGCACTTTGGTGAAAATCACGATGGGCATGTGGTTTGAAACTTTTAGGAAGTGGGTTTAGTAATGGACGAGGGTCCAATGGCTTAATAAGATTTTGTCTTAAAAGGGCTTGGTAAAATTTGGAGAGGGGAGCGTGAAGCTCGGTGTATAGTTTTTTTACTAGATTAAGGCGGGTTTATGGTACCCATGAAGTGGTAGATTGAGAAATGTTAGGCTCAACTTCTATCTTGACAAGTTTGTCTTCAATCTCCACTCCTTCTTCTCGGTGTGCTCGAAAATGGGGGTAGTATTGTCCTCCCATCATTGCACAAATATGGGGTAAGAAGTTCTTTTTCATAATACTGACTTGATCCTCGAAAGGCCGGTTGGTCAGGGAGGCCGCTTTATCTTTCCACCTTGCTATGAAGTTACTGATAGATTCTTTGAGTTTCTATTTGACAAATTCTAAATCACGACAGGTAACATACAAATCCTCATTATACTTATACTGTAACATAAATTCACGGGCAATATATTCCCAACTGTGAATCCTGGACTCCTCGAGAGACAAGAACCAGTGAAGAGCGCTTCCCTTCAAATTCTGTTGGAACATTTGGGACATTATTTCTTCGGAGGCTTCTAGGAGTGTCATGGCTTGGTGATAACTTCAGATATGAACAATTGATGGTCCACTACCCCCGAACTTCTCAATGTTAGGCATCTTGAACTTTTTTGGCAGCCTTACTTTAGGATAGGGGACATATGGGTGTAATTAATGTAGTTTCCAAAGATTCAAACTTGGTCAAACTTCTTGCTCAACATATTAAGGTCGTCCTTGACTTTGCTCAACTCTTCTTCCTTCGGATCAACGATCATGGGTAGGTTAGCCCCTAGCTGGGAAAGATTCGGCATAGGGAGCTGAGCTGGCGGTGGCCCATTAGTAGGAGGGCCAGGTGGAGCATGGTGATATTCATCGGGAACCCAAATAGGATAGGGTGCGGGCGTACCCATAGCGCAAAGGAAGAGGAGATGTGGTTGTTCGGGAATAGGGACCCAATTTCGTTGCATCTCAAGAACCTCAGCTTGAAGGTTGTCAATCTTGGCGGTGATTTGGCCTAGGACTGTCATCAAATGTGGCTGCACATTCGATACTTGGTCAATGTTTTCAATGGAAATTGGATGAAGGTGAATTCTAGACTCATAAGAAGTAGCGAGGGAATTGATGGAGCCTTGGGGTGGTTCGACGAAAGATCGAATCCAATAGGGAGCCAGGCCAATGGTCAGGTTGCAATTGACCTGATAAGGAGAAAAAAATGAATTTGTTTTTTAAAGAGAAGGGGAAAACTGTTATTTTTGAAAAGGGAGGAAAATATTTTTTGACATTTGTGGAAAAGGGGAAGAAAAATATTTATGGTAAAAGGAAGGTAAATGCTTTTGGTATTTTGTTAAAAGAGGGAGAAATGTTTTTGACACTCTCGGTAAAAAAAGAGGAAAAACGAGGAAAGAGTCTCAACATGATTATTATTATTATTATTATTATTATTATTATTATTATTATTATTATTATTATTATTATTATTATTATTATTATTATTATTATTATTATTATTATTATTATTATTGTTATTGCTATTATTATTATTATTATTATTATTATTATTATTATTATTATTATTATTATTATTATTATTATTATTATTATTATTATTATTATTATTATTATTATTATTATTATTATTATTATTATTATTATTATTATTATTATTATTATTATTATTATGTTCTCACTTGTATTAGGTTTTTCTAAATGCAAAAAGAAATGTCGGACGAGACCCGAGCTTGGGAAATTGGGTTTGAAAAACATGTAAAACACGGCTTGACTTGTTACCAGGCTTGTGAACAGGATCCCATTTTAAAAAAGACGAAATCGCGTGAAAATTTGGACGACATGCCGACCTGTCATTTCGACAGAGTTTTAGGTATTAACCTGGAAACTAAGTATGAGTGCCCAAGGTTTGATGCCTATATGAGGGTATGCAGTTGTTGGGTTAATTGGAAGGGTTACCCCATTTAGCATGACTTACACGATATACATCTTGCTTTTGAGGGAAATCAGTACGTGTGGAAAAGTCATTTGATATACCTGAGTGTACGTAAATTGCTTCACTATATACCTTATGGGGACTGTACATGTGAGAGAGAATTCAATATACTCGATGTACGTGAATGAGTTGCTTGCTTTATACTTCCCATCCTGACTTCGGTCAAGCAGTACGATGTGGGGGGAAGTGTTTGATACACGTCGAAGGTACTTGTCCAATGGAAGGTGAGAGTCATATCTCTTAGGCTAACTGCGACCTGCCGGACCAGCGCCCATCACAAAGTGATCCCCCGGTATTGGGATAGATTTGGTCAATAGCCATGATCTTTGGTGATGTAGTGTGAAAAATGCATGATTGTTGATTAGCATATTATGGAGAGTGTATTTTATTTAGAATGATGAGCACTATGCTAATAGGGAAGAATGTACAAGTAAATCTAGCATGGAGCATGAAGATTATACTAATCATGGATATGTGAGGGTGAATGATGTGTGAATATATACAAGTGGGTGTGTGGTAGTGAACCTAATCATGGATCAACTACAAGTGGTGTGTGACAAGTGTGAGTGAGTATGGATATATACAAGTGTGATATGTGAAGGTGTGTGTTAGTGACACCTAAGCATGCATATTTTATATGTAACATATAGATATAAGTGATACTATATGAGTGTGAAGTGTACATGAGAAGTATCTACAAGTGTGTGAGTGAGTAGTGATACAAGAATAAGGTAGATATGTACAAGGAATAAAAGAGGAGAAAAAAGGGAACATACAGGTAGGTGCATATGCACGCAGGCAGAAAATAATAACACCCATCAAAATAGATCTAGACCATTTAAGAAGAGTCCCTAGCGGAGTTGCCACTGTGGCCATCTCGGGATTCTCTCTCTCCCTTGGGGGGGTGGGGGGCGAAGAGAGGGAGAAAAAAGGTCTCGCGCCCACTTTCTCTATGAACTCTTCGAGCGTTGTCGGTGTGGGGTGAATGTAAAGAGAAGGAGTCTCCCGCCTATTTTGCAAAAAACAGGAAATAGAATATGTCACCGCCTCGAGAGAGCGGCATCAAAGTCAAACTGATTCTTACAAAACTAATAGTTCGAAGGTTTGGGGGCTAAGTTACGAAATGGGAAGTTGTTAGGCACCCATCCCGCCCTTTCGGTCTCTCATGGGCTTGTGTTACTATTTTTCTTTATTTCTCTGTGAAGTGTGTGTGCATGTATATATAACTTGATATCGGAATCCCCCAACTCATATCATGGAAAAGATGGAGTGAGGTCATCAATATGAATGTTCCCAAAATAATATTTAGAAAATACAATGTATGCATTTATCGAGATATTGATTGTTATGATAAAACGACAATATATGTTGGATAAAACGCCAATAAGGATCACAAATATATATTAAAAAATTGTATAATTAAAAAGGTGACAAATATAAAATGGAATAATTGGAAAATTGAAAAATTGGACTCGAGTCTTGGATTTTAACCCGAAATGCCTACGTAGCCTATAAAGGCATTAATGTCCACGTAATTCGCATGCGGCATAAGGGTGGGCTTTATCCCGTAGAGATGAATAGGAATTTATTATATGTGTGTGTGTAGAAAATGTATTTTAGTTTTGAGAAATTGTGATGGATAATCTCTTTGGAATTTATAAATGCAACCATTTTTTTTATAAAAAATAAAGTATGTGCAATATCACTAGTAAAGAAGTGAAATATTAATGTGTATGAACTAAACCAAAAGCTAGATTAAGAATTTATGTAACTAATACAAAAAGAAATTAAAGAGAGAGAAGGATTTTGGACCTTATTTAGAGAATTGAAGCTTGATCTTGATCCTTAATGAACTCTCTTGAGTGTTGAGATGAATATTAGACGAGAGAGAATGAGATTTTTCTAAATTAGGTATGAAAATTATGGGAATGAAATATTTAAAGGAATTTCACACAAGGAAACTTTGTTGATTGCAAGAGAATGTTGTTGACATCATTGATATTGATGGATCTGACGACTATCTTGGGAGTGAGGACATGCTCTCTATTTATAGGGTAAGGGGGTGCCGATAAGCATAGCTCTAGCCCTTCCAATCAGCAGGTAACCCGAGGCATAGTGCAAATAGGCAGGGAAATCGGTCTGCCAATCGGCAGTCTTGTGCAGATTTTTTTGAAAAAATGGTCGTAGAATGCAATTCATAAATCCAAATTGCGCATGGGGAGTAAAATTATAAAGGTGATTTAGAGACCTTCTAGAGTACTTTGGTCCGTTCTTGTGTCTAGGAGTTGACTTTGGGTCAAACGGGGCTCGGAAGGGCTTGTCGGTCCTTTGGACGGGAGAACATCGGACGAAAATGGATCATTCATTCGAACGGTTAGTCAGAATCGCATATGGGGTGGACCATTGGAAAGTTTGTGCAAGTTACTTCGACATTCCAAAGAGCTTTTCTCGGTTTTAAAAGTTGACTTTGGTCAACCACGACCTGAAATCTCCCGGTGACCTTTCGGAGTAAAACGGGTCATTCGTTCGTACCGTAAGGCTGATTCATGAACAAGGCATACCGTTGTAAATGGTGTTCAGTAACCTTCAAAGATTCATTCAGTCTCATTTGATATGAAGAGTTAACCTTAGCCAAATGGAGCCTGGGAGCACCCAGTGGCCTCCGAATTAATTTTTGGGGAGAAATGGATCGTTCGAATGAACGGATATGCCATTTCGTGCATGAGGTGGTACATTGGAAGGGGAATTTAGAGCCCTTCAAAGATTCAAAAATCTTTCACTATAACAATGAAGTTGACTGGGGTAAAATCGGGGCTCGAGAGCTCCCGGTGGCCTCTAGATCAATTTTCAGTGGTAAAAGGGTTTGTCCGTCTAAACCGTTATGCCGATTCGTGCATGGGATGAACTGCTAAAAAGGGAAATCAGATCCATTCAAAGATCCAATAAGATTTTATTCTGTTGATAGAGTTGATCGGAGTCAAATGGGGACCGAGAGCGCCCGATGGCCTCTAAATCGGTACTTGGAGTATGACCAAGGATTTGTAGTGAAATGGGGAGGTGCCGGGGACCTAAGGAGAGACCTAGGGGGTCCTAAAATGTGGTGTCTAGAGTCAGTTCACTACCTAGAAATATGAGAAACCAACCACTTCCATCAATAACATTTCCTCCAATCCAACCGTTTCATGGGCATCGGATGACCGCTATGTTGCTGTCACAAGATATTACATCGACATACATACTCCCCTATCCATGGAATACTAAGCCCTTATTTCTTGCAATATTATCAATCCATTAGACCCTCGTCCATTACCCGATCCTCTTGCCAGATACTTCAAGCATGATTCCCACTGCAATTTTCACCAAATTACAGGGTATAACACTAATCAGCGACATCATCTCTCAAACGTTGTACAAGGGATCATTACTAAGGGAATAATCTCCCAACCTAAGGGAACACATATAAAAACTAACCAAATTCCTTTACCTTCATACCAAGTTGGCATGAATGCCATACTAATGGATGAAGATGAAAATTTTAATCTTTGAACCAAAGTCAAACCCATAAACAAACATATCTTACCCATTCCCTCAGACACTTATTTTAATCCTCACCAAACATTCCTAACCTATTTACTTCACCCCAAATCTACTTATGATCGGGCCCTCACTTCGATGGCAAGAGACTGCATAGTTGTCCAAACTAACTCTAATATGTAAAGAATGGATTTGTTAGCTCTCCTCAAACAACTAAAAGAATTTGGAATAAAATCTTCGTCGAGATTAACCCTTACAGAAGAAGAATGTGTGGAGATAAGTGATCTCTACATAGAATATTGCAAGTGATACTGTTAATACCATGACTACTTTGTGTCTCTCAAAAGTTCATCCTAGATGACGTGGTTCAAGTCCTAACATAAGAATGTTAAAAGAAAAGAATAATTTATAATGCTTTCGATCACCTCGTTGAAATGAAGCTCAAAAGATACTTGGTCCCATATTAAAATCACTTTTATTTATCATGGGTAGATTTTTATTTTGATGAACTTGAAGTTTTTGAATGCATAGACTTTTTAAGGAACAATCAGATAGCTGCTACGAGATGGGGTAATGACTCTGACGACTCGGATGAACTAAAAAGTGATCCTGATTATAAATTTATCCATATCCTTTCATAGGCTAATGTATTTTGAATAACTCTTGTATGGAATAAACAAAGTCCCCTGTATAAATGAAGTAAATGAAGAGATAGAATTACTCTTTTTATCCCTCATTAGTGAATCGCATAAAATGATTAGGTCGTTACTATAAAGATCCAGTTCCTTCCATAAACATTATGCGCGCAGATAAATGGAAAGACTTGTTGAAGAATTTCCCATGCCTAAAATTACCATCAAATAGAGTAAAATCCTTGATAAACAGAAAAAGACCCAAGAAAATGTCACCCTGTGGGGGTATTCATGTCCTCTCAGCTTTGCAAGAACTCCCTCATGAAATTTTTCATGCAAACTACAGTTCCTCTTTCTATGTCTCCCGATGTGTCTATCCACATGGTTATCACTTTGACCTCTATGAGGCTTATTTCCTTTATTGATGAAAATATTTCCAAGTTTAGTCCCAATCAGAATTATGCTTTTGATATCTTAATTAATGGACTATAAAAGATCATGTTATTGGTACAATTTAATAACAGTTCTGCTTTACATGTTTATCTTATTCGAATGCTGCGATGTTTGGACTTGCAAGTCAAGGATCTAATTCCTAAATCAATCATTGTGCACACCTATGACAACATTCATCGAGAAGTTATGGGATCAAGTCTTCTCACACTTGAAGCTGGTCCAATTTTCCCTCAAGAAAATTTTTAAGTAATCGACATCCCAGTTTGTTTCCATTTGCTTCTTGGTCACCCATAGATCTAGAGTATCAGAGGTATTTCTTCCTCTTTTCACAAAAAACTCAACTTCTTCACAGATAACTAAATCATCCCTATAATTTGAGGTGAAGACAATTCAGACGGTATAGCCACCAATAATCCAGTCATGGAGATCCAACACAATACAATTAATATATTTCTCTTGAGTTTCAAAGTCGATACACTCCCTCTCCTAGCATTATATGATTTCAATGAAAGGGTAAGCCCTAAGCATATCCCTTATGGTCAATGTGACTAAGATATTCAAGAAGATCAATTCATGATCGAAATGGTACTTAACCCCGAACAATAAGGGTTAATTGAGAAATTATTTTGAAAACTTCTTATCCACTACACTATCTAGGGTACCAATCTTCCCCAACTAAACTCATGACTCTCCATTAATCATTCAGGGAAAGGGTGATAAAAAATGAGGTCATTTACAGATTTTCCCTAAATGGATGCTTCATCCAAGTAGGCAAATCTTCTATATACTCTAAAACGCTCTGCAAGCGGTTTAATTGTGCTTTCATATCGAAGTGTCCAAGTGGAGAGTAAATTCACCGAATTGGCTACCTAATTTCTCTCTCATAATCCATTCATCTTCTTTCACTTTATATCCATGGAAATACCCTAACCCTTTTTGTATTTCATCCATTCATCTATTCAAAATCTTCATCTATCAATCAATCAAAGCAACAATCTTTTCTCTCTCCAAAGTTTTCTTATTTTTCTTTCACTTTGAAAAATAATGGTTTTCTTATATACTATAGGATGTAATCATTTACAGATGGAAAACGATTGTTTACATATGAAAAATAAGATGTAATATACCATTATTTACAGATGTAATTTATCATTACATCTCCAAATTTTTTTATTGAAAGAAGATCAATAAAAATGTGATTGTCAATCAAACAACCATCGTTTTACCGATGAAAATAAGATGAAATTTTTACATATCTAAAAAATATACAAATCTCCAAAGTTTTTTTTCTTTATTTTTCTTTCACTTTGGAAATCTGAAAAATATTTTATGCAATAGTTTTCTTATTTTTCAGATTCCTTTTCTTAAAGTTTTAGGTTTCTTGCGTTAATTTGTATATCTAATCATTTAACATGAACTTTTAACACTTTCAATGTCTATTATCTATTTCTCTCACTATAAGTATTACAGAGCCCTATGTTTCAAGTTACCCCGATCTTTCACCTCCTAAATCGAGTTTTTATTTATATACAGGTATTTATACATATCTTCATATCTTTTTACTTCTCCTGAATTGGTTCCCAAAACCATGATATGCATATTCATTTTGTAGAGTACCCTTCACTTAGGATACATAAATATATATTTTTTTCATCTTCCTTACAAAAGAAATGAGGATACTTGAATAAACGGGATGAGTTTAGTGAACATCAGTCACCGCAAGGGTATTGGTTCTGAGCATCAATCACTACATATGTTGTATAAAGGGGATGAGTTTACTGATTTGTTTTTCATTTATACTTGTCTTTCATTTATATTTTTTTTACTGATTTATTTTTTGTATGTGTTTATAAACAAATTAGATTTCTTTACAAATTTGTTTATAAACAAAATTTTAGTTTAATTACAGATTAGTTTATATAAGAAAAACTTAAAAAAATATCTTAAAAAATAGTTTGGACGGGTTTGGGGCGGGTTCGTAGCCCCCGCGGGGTTCTTAAATGGGGTGGGGGCAGGGACATGGGTGGGGTAAACGAGGGGCGGGGAGGTGTAAATGGGGTCGGGGTCGGATTTGGCCAAATCCACCCCAAATCCACCCCATTTCCATCCTTACGTCCTTTCAATCTTCAACAAGAGAAAAAGGCCATGCAATGTGAAGATAACTATGGTGGGCCCTATAATATGAAAATTATACTACTAAATATTCAGAGAGAGCAAGTGTCCCCCTCCAATTTAAAGGTCAAAAGATAATTGTAAACGAGAAAATTATTATTTTTTAGGCTGTCTTAAAATGTTACAGTTCTGGAGTGCAACATGGAAATATGAAAGAGTATAATTCCAAGCCTTTCTATTGCCCTTACATAATTGAATAAATAACAATTATATTATTATATTATTAGTTCAATTTAATGATCATTGATAATATTATTTTCATCAGTACTTTTTTTTTATCACGGTGGGGATTCTTTAAGTTAGGACATTACCTGAATGTCCTGAACTGTTTTTAATCTATGTACTCTTTTCCAACATGAGATTAGTAGTTGAACTGTAGCTCACATTTCGGTATCTACTTTTATACCTGCAAAAGACAATCTGAGAACTATTGAAAGATATTTCTCATCAATTGTTTCTTCTTTATATTTTAATGATGATGATATATGAATTCCTTTTTATTCAGAACATAGGTAGGGAGAAATTATGGTGAAAATTTATTACATCGAATATGGGTATGTTGGGGGTCCCGCCATAGCTACGCCTGGAAAAACGAGCAGCTCCCTATATATGAGTCAGGCCTTGATGATGCAATGAAGAAGTGCCGAGGCAGGAACCTCTTTTTCATCACTGATGTGGAGAAACTTGTATTTGAGGCTGATATCGTCTTTGTTTTTGTGAACACCCCACCAAGACTCGAGGCCTTGGTGCAGGCAAGCTGCAGATCTCACATACTTGGGAGAGTGTCGCACGTATGATAACTGACGTCTTAAAATGTTGTTTCTAGATTGTTGTTGATGTAAAAAACTAGATTTAATCTATTTAGTTAATCAAAGATAAATATGAATAAAGAAATATGACAAAGGATTTTTAAAGTGGTTCGGCCTTGGAAAAATGGCCTAAGTCCACTCTTTTGTATTGCTGGGTATTTGCCTTCATCTTTTGTATGTTTTCTTATGGAAGCTTACCCCGCTAGTGGGGTTGTTAAAAAATATTTATAGCCCCTTGGGCTTTCAGTATGAATAAATAATATGACATTATTTAATAGACATATACATCTGTACATGATAAGATTTTCATTGAATCCATTTTTATTGTTTGATCTTCCTGATTAGATGCTCGGCATGCTGAGTAACTCGGCACGCTGAGTAGCTCGGTACTATGAGTTACTCGATAAGTATATTTCATGCCACGTAGGATGACACGTGTCTTCATATAATTGGTCCACGTCAGCTGACTAATTTTTGTATCAACAGAAGCCCCTAATGTTTCACAGTTGAGGTTGGATATGAGAGTGTGGAACATTATGCCCAGAAGTTGCTCGGGCATGTTTACCCAGTCTTATTAGATTATAGATCTCCAACACTTGTGGCATTTAATGATTTTGAGCACGAAATGGAAAACTTGTAAATAGTTTGAATCTTCGAAAGACGCTTGGGTATTTGCGTCTTTTTCATCATTTAGCTGCCGGAAAAGCAATCTTCGTCTTTAATGATCATTATTTTTCTCGTTTCCCGAAACAATGCATTTAAAGGCGATAAAATCAAATCGTCTTTTTACATTTTGCCTTTTAGACTTCCAAACTTTTTATCTTCTCACTTTTTCTTCTTATGATCGTTCCTTGTGTCATCCGCCTTAGTTGAATCCTTGAGTTTCTGTAAGAATTTATTCTTTCTTCTTTCCTTGCTTTAGCCACCATGGTTTACCTTATCGAATCATTGGATAAGTTTAGGTATGATTTTTCTATTCCTTCTTGGGTTATTCTGGAAGAATCTCCTTGCCCTTCTGATTTATTTTCTCTAGCTGAGGGACATTGGTTTCCTTCCATTTTGTAGTTGAATGTGGTTTTTCTTTCCCACCTAACCCCTTGTGTTTGGAATTTTTCCAATATTTTGATATTATTCCTACAAGAGTAGTTCCATATACATTCAGGGTAGTTAATGGCGTACATAGGTTGAATCAAATTCATGGAACTCATTTAGGGATTATTGAAATTATGTACTGTTATAAATGGGTTACTAGCGATACCACCTTCTATTTAAAAACTAGGTTTTCTAACAGAGATTTAGTGTTCAATCTCCCTGATGCCAATAGGGATTATTTGTAACATGGGGTTGTGATGAAAAACTGGCAACACCTCCCATTAAAAGGGAAAGATGTGTACCAAGGTCCCAGATGTCCACTTTATGGCAATGGGATAGGTTGTTTTTAGTTTTTCAATTTAGATCTATTTTTGTTTGATGAAATGCATCACTGACACTTATTTTTTGTTTGTTGCAGTTGATAGTAAAAGGAAATCCCCAAAAGAGAGTGACGTTAATATAAAAGATTTGAAATTTATTTGGGGGTTGCATCAAGCGATAGCTGGGGAACATGTGAGGTCTGCTTCCTATCTTCTGTAATACAAGAACATCACTTCTTATTTGATTGCTCGTCCTCTTGTTCCTCCATTGGTGATTGACCTTGAGCAAGCTCCAACATCTTCTTCATTTATTGAAGAATCTTCTTCTAATTTGGGTACTTCTATTGCTAACCTGATGACGAAGAAGAGGAAAGTGACAGACCTCTTTGCCAAGTCTACTCCTGGTACTGAAAGGGCGAAGAAAAGCAAAGATGATGTTCCATTTGAAGGAACTAAGAAAAAGTATGTTGTTCCTCATGCAAAGATATTAGAAAGAAGCCCCATGTTACCCCTAAAGAGGCAGCACCTTTGATTGAAGGGGTTGTCCTCATTCAAGAAGAGACAACACCTTTGATTGAAGCTTCTCCTTTAAGGAGATTGAGAAGGGGTCTTACTGAAAAGCCTATAGATGCTGCTGCCCAACCTACTAGGGTTAAGCTTCCTTATTTAAAGGCTAGTTCTCCAACCATCACTACTCCTGGCTTGGCCAAGAAATTGATCAGGTCGGGGACTCTTCCTGATTGCCGAGCTGTTGAAACTTTAACTTCTCGGGACAAAGTTACCAATTTGGCAGCCCAACACCTTGCATCAGTAAGTGCCATTGTACTTATTCATGTGATTCTTCATTGCCATGTTCATGCTCTGATTTGTGCCCTTCTTCTCTTGCATTTTTTGGTTTACTTTGATAATATCATGGTGAAGGATGAAGCTATTAAAGCCTCAACCTCATCCAGTGGAGTGGAGGAAACCCTTGTTGGGTTATCAAAGTCTTTGATGGAGTCCTGACAGAAGTACGAGCACTACACCAAAATGATAAAATTGTCACCTTTCAATCGGCCACCTTTGTCAAGGTCATTGACTGTGACAAAAAACACGCGTTTTGTGTCGCGGTCATTGACCTTGACACGACCGTGACAAATCCGTGACAAAATCAATTGTCACGGTCGTGTCACGGTCAATGACCGTGACAATTCTCTAAATAATTGTCACAGTCAATGACCTTGACACGACCGTGACAACTTCTTCAGCAAAAATCCTTACCCCTTCTTTTTTCCCTCGCGTCGTTCCCTCCCTCCCTCTCTCTCTCTACTCTCTCTCTCTCTCTCTCTCTCTCTCTCTCTCTCTCTATCTCTCTACTTTCAGGTTTATTTCTCTCTCTCTCTCTCTCTCTCTCTTCCATTTATATATATGTTTATGTGTGTATATATGTGCATGTGTGTGTGTGCGTGTGTGCCTGTGTGGGGGGTGGGGGTGTATGTGTGGTGGGTGGGGGGTGTGGAGGGAGGTGGGGCAGGGTGGGGGTGAGGGTGGGGGTGGGGCTGGGGGTGGGGGTGTGTGTATTTGAATTAACCCATGAATTTGTATTTTTGTATTTGAATTAACCCATGAATTTGTATTTTTGTATTTGAATTAACCCGTGAATTAACCCATGAATTTATTTTTGTATTTGAATTAACCCATAAATTACCCATGAATTTGTCAATTTGTTTGTGGGGGGTGGGGTGGGGGTGGGGAGGCGGGGTAAGTCAAGGTACCATTGTAATTCTATTAATATCGTGCAAGTACCATATGAAAGTAGGATTGCCCCTCAGTGTAAATTAGTAAATTAATAATTCTATACGTTAATTGTTAGTTTAATTGATGAAATGAATTAATTGAGTAGATGAATTAGAAGGAGTACGAGATACACATTTGTTGTTGACATTGTTGTTGGATTATTTTGTTTAGTAAATGTTTGGTTGGTTAGTTTTAAAAGTGGCATGACCACTGGATTATTGTACATACGGGGGTGGGAATTTTCAACTTTTTTTGAAAATTACTTTGTATATCGAACAATATATAGTATGATAATTAAATGAAACATAATTGAAATTAAATATAGTGCGCATAGATACTAGCCTTCTAGTTCTTATGCGTACGCATTCAATAGCCATTAGACCCCTTCGAGAGTCATTACCCCTGTAATGAGATCTCTCTAATTGTCCCGTTTGGACAGTTTGAGACTGTATAATTTCTGTATAATATTCTTATTGGCTTACAATTGTTACTTTTGGAGGAAGTTATGCAGTCGTATCTTAATGTTCTCTGGGTACATACTAGATTGACAAGTGTGACTGTTATTTCAATTGATCAATTGAAATAACACTCAGACCTGCCATTCTATGTCGTGTACTTGGAGAACTACGTGGATATGCTGTTGAATTTTTTTTCAAATCGTAACAATGTGCATGAGCTGTTAAGTATATTACAGAAAAATGCAGTCTTGAATGGGATAGGAACACTCACCCTTTAATAGGATAGTAGTGTGAATGACTTGGCTGCTCCTACCAAATATCAATCCATTTTTTATGATAACCCGAATTTGAAATAATTTTTCAATTTGTAATAAATATTTCAATTTGTACTGAAACCTCCATTTTTAATGCTTTTAATTGATTTGCACTTTATCGTTTTCACTCTTGTGTGGTGTGCGTGTGTGGAGAGGACATTAATACATAAATATTCCAACTACATCTAAGTTTTCTTTATACTAATCCATGGATATACGCTTCTTACCTTTAATAGGTGATTAGTACATAGTTATTTGGGGTGTCCTATTTGTAGAGAGGAGAGTGAATCTCTTCGTCTATCCGAACACTAAGAAATGCCATAATCCTATGGAGTATGTTCTGCAAATTCCTCCCAACCATTATGTAGCCAAACATCACCGGTTGAAGTTGTCAATTCCACTTTCCATACCCCACCACTTGGAACCTCTAGCAAAACATGGGAGACCATTTAAAGGTGGAATTGACAACTTCAACTGCTGATTTTTGGCTACACAACGTTTGGAAGGAATTTGCAGCACATAACTCCATAGGATTATGGCATTTCTTAGTTTTTAGATATGAAGAGAATTATATTTGACACGATTTCCCGGGGTACATTAGTTGGAAGGAGGTGCCATATGAGCTCAAGTTAGCTGTTTGGGTGACACTACAGGTAATGTATTTATATTTATATGTCAATTTCAATTTCGATTTCAATTTTGATTTATATTTATCTATATTTGCGGGACGGATACTAATTTTAATTTATTTCAATTCAGAGGACAGGGAGTGGCCCTTAGGTTAGGCCACATATGCTCGATAGTTATGTGGCTATTCGAACGAGAAGGGAAGGATAAGGAGGTGTCCACGAGAATCGTGGTACAAAATCTCTTTTCCAGCTAAATAGTTTGTAGATTTGAGATAATTGATGGTGATGTTGTTTCTTCTTAAATAGTTTCTATTTTGAATATATACTTGCATTATATTTAGTTTTTTTGGATATATGATGTTTGAATAGGGACAACGTTGCTATAACAGGTACAAATATACTGCTGGGTAGTGGCAGTGGCCATACTGCCCAACAGATTTTTTTTAATTCTGCCCAGAATTGTCACGATCATTGACCGTGACAATTTTTTTAAAAAGGGTCAAGGCTTTATCAATATTTTAAACCGTGACTAAACGTGTCACGATCATGGCCTGTGACACGACCGTGACAATTCTAACGAACTTGTCAAGGTCAATGACCGTGACACGACCGTGATAAAAAAGTTGTCTCGCCCAGTATTGTCACGGTCATCGACCTTGACAAGTATAACTTGTCAAGGTCAATGACCGTGACAATAGTGTAGATTTGGTGTAGTGGAGGAGGATAAGGATGCCTGGGAAAATAAAATCCAATCTATCGAGACAGCTCGACAATAAGCTATTGAAGCGGCCAAAGATGCTGACACAACTCGATAAGAGGCAATTACATCTCGATACAAAGTTGATACAGCTCTGCAACAAGCTATAAATGCTTCCAAAGAGGTGAAGGATAAATTAAAAGTCATCATTTCCAGCAAGTTGGAAGCTGATGGCAAGCTTGAAGAGGCTGAACGACGTAAGAAATACCTTGAGGAGAAGGTGAAGTCTGCTAAGGAGCTTTTAAGGCAAAAAAATTCTCGGAGAGGGTGAAGAGAAAAGCTGTTGTGAATAAGTCTTTTAGCTCTGTCTAGGAAAAAGTATGAAACAAAGCTTTAGATGTTGTCTCTTCCCAGATGGATTATGCGAGTTTGAAGTACTTCAGCGATTGATGGGTTGCAGCATTGAAGGATTTGAATGTTGCTGATGATTCTAAACTATTTCAAAAGCACACACATGGACCTCCTCCTACCATTGAAGAAGAAGATGAAGCTGGATATAATGAATCTTCTATGTTGATAGTATAACAAACACCTATTGTTAACATCCCTCAATCCTCTGAGCAAGTTCAACAGACCACCTCTACAGAGCAACGCCACTTGCTTGCCGAGAAACCAATTCCTTCTTCCAAATCAGCTGATGATGTTGTAGGGAATAAGGAGAAGGTGTAAAGTTGTTCGGTTCTTTACTTGTCTTGCTTTTCTTTTTTTCCTTTTCATCTTGTACCTTTTGGCTGTACAGTCTTTGCTTTTGATCAATAAAATGGACTTTGTCATTTACTTTGAGTTTTCTCCTTTACCTGCTCAATATGAATGTACAGTTGTTGATTTGATGTTACTTTTCCCTGCTATTTTATTTCCAGTATGGAACTCTTGTCAGCTTATGATATAGAGTTGATGAAGAAATGTAATGATTACTTCAAAGCTGGTCGCACAGACTTCACCGAGGCACAAATAATTGATATCCGGGGGTCTGATTCTTCTCAGCGAGCAATTGATGCGTATCAATATTTAAAGTTCTTACTTGATCAGGTTGTGGCCAATAATGTGGCTTATTATGAAATGATTGAAGATCTTCAAGGAATGATCGAAGAACTTCAATTGCAGCACAAATAAGACATTGCACTTTTACATGAGGGTTATGAGAAAAAGTACCAACATTTGAGTGTTGATCGGGGTTATGACAAGTTCATTTCAGCCCATAATAAGAGAGAGTGTCCTAAAACTTGAGATTGAAGATTACAGAAACATTGCTAAGTTGCTGGAAGAAGAAAATAATGCTTTGAGAGAAGAATTGAGACAACTGAAATTCGCTTCTTCCTCTAGATCTCTGGTCCCAATCAGTGATGAGGGCTTTTCATTTTTGGAAACTAAAAATACTGCATTGAGAGAAGAATTAGAGGCTTTGAAAAGAGTCAGCCCTACATCTTCCTCTCATGGCAGAGAAAGAGCTGTTCGGAGTAGTATTGAATAAACGAGGACTCAAACAGCCTTAGAAAATCAAGTTGTTCAACTAAAGGTAAAAAATCAATCCTTGGCTAAAATGTCCCAAAAAATTCAAAGTCTTACTGAGTAGATTTCTAATCAAAGTTTTGCGTTGGAGAGTAAAAAGAACTTGGTGAAAAAGCTTCATCAGCATATGGAGAGATTGACTTATCAATTCCACAAACATCCCAGAGTGTTTTGAATGGGAGGATACAATGAAGCTTTATGCCATCTTGATGCTCGGTTGAAATAATCAAATAATGAGGGATATAAATAGGGATGGTTGAATGCCTTGACTGTGATGAAACTCGAGAAAGGAAATTCCTTATGGGATTGGTATGAGCCTGGATTACTTGATCTGCTTGTGCCTCCCTTTAAACTAGATGTCAGATGGATTCCATCCCATTGCATTCCTCAGTGTTTGATCTCCAAGTATCTTGGTTACTACCATCTTCATAAAGATTTTGAGATATCTCGACCTCAATATCTGCTTGATCGACCAAGTTCGAGCAATACCAGGATGCTGCAAGATTTGAATTTTATCAACTCTTCCTTTGCTCTAGATGATCCTCCAATTGGAATGGATCCTGTACCTAAATCTGAAGAAAAAAACCAATAGAATAGGACATTTGTATTTCGTTATAGATAATGTAATGAGGAACAGTTCATTTGTTTTATAATTGTCTTTCCTTGGAAATAAATTGTAAGATGTTTTTATTATCATGCTATATTTTGATGAATTTACGTATCTATAAAGGGACAATTTTTCCTCTATTGATTTGATTTGATTGCCTAGACAATGGAGATTTGCCCCAGTTATTTGCCTAGTTGTAGTGACTTATCACCCATGAGTGCCTAAGCAATGGAATGATTTTCATCCCATGTTTCTGCTTAGTTGTAGCAATCTTATCTAGATTGCCTTGGTGCCTAGGCAGTGGATATTTTACCCATCTTCTTGCCTAGTTTTATATGCCCCTTGAGGTCACCCATAATCAAATAGGTCTTGCCTTGTATGATTATTATGCCAACATTGTTGGATGCTGACCAACCGTGGTTGGTGGTTGTTGATATGTCGACCAACCGTAGTTGGTGGTTGTTGATATGTCGACCAATCGTAGTTTGTGGTTGTTGATATACCGACCAATCGTAGTTGGTGGTTGTTGATGACAACTAACCCTTAGTTAGTGGTTGTCGTGTGGTGTGTAGCACTAGTACTCCGAAAAAAATGAACCAAAAAGAATATGGGGAAATTATCATTTTTATTCAAATTGAAATAATTGAATACATGCGAATTTCATTATTGATAATATTTGCACAGGTGCTCTGCATTCCATGAATTTTTGAAATCTCCCCCTCTAAAGTTTCTATTCTGTAGGTTCCAAGTCAAACAACCGCTGTGACACGACAAGGCCCATGCCAGTTGGCCTCCAGCTTATTATGCTTCTGAATGACTTTCTTTAGCACATAATCTCCTCCTTTGAGATCACATTTCCTGATGCGTTTATTGTAGAACATGGCAGTCTATTGCTGATAAGAGGCATTTCGAATTGCTGTGTCTTCCCGAACTTCCTCGAGCATATCCAAATCTAAGTGTCTCATCAAATCACTTATTGGAGTGTTGAAATTAAGCACCCTGTGAGTAAGTAGGCCTAGTTCAGTGGGTATGACTGTTTCACTTCCAAAGGCTAACATGTAAGGAGATTCCCCAGTTGTTGTTCGGGGAGTTGTTAGGTAAGCCCACAACACAGAATTCAGCTCATTAATCCAATTCCCTTTTGCATCATCCAACCGTTTCTTCAACTCTGTTAAACAAAGTTCTATTCGTTACCTTCGTTTGCTTATTACTTTGGGGGTGACCTAGGGCAGAATGGACTTTTTGGATGTTAGACTGTAGACAGTATGCTGCGAACTCCTCATTATCAAATTGAGTACCATGATTAGTGATAAAATCATGTGGATGACCATATATTCAAATGATATTCTTCCGGATGAATTGATAGACCCTTTCATATGCCTTATCGATGAGCGGCTCAGCTTCTACCCATTTTGTGAAATAATCAACAGCGACCACCAAATATTTGAATCATCCTTTTGTAGTCGCCAGAGGCCCAACCAAATCAATTACCCACATAGAAAATGGCCAAGGGGAAGTGATTGGTGTTAGCAATAACTGAGGAGTTCTTCGTATAGTAAAAAATTGCTGACATTTGTCGCATTTCTTAGTGTAAGCTGTACAACCAGCGCGCATTATTGGCCAGTAGTATCCCTGCGTCGTTATCCTCTGTAAAAGAGTCTGACCTGCTACATGAGCTCCATAAGATCCTTCATGAATTTATTCCACTAGATCATGAACTTCCGCTAGGTGAACACATCTTTGCAGACCTGTCCCTTCTATATAAAACTCCATTGTTTAAGACATATCTAGCAGCTTTAAATTTCAACCTCTTAGCTGCAAGTGGGTCGGCTGTTAAAATGCCTTCTTCGATGTAATCCCTGATGGGATCCATCCAGGATGGTCCCATATCCAAAGTGATAAACCTGATCGTTAAATCTTCATCGATACTTCTTCTAGCCATTATCTCAATAGGAACTGTTCTTCATAGCTCGGTACGTGTAGTTGAGGCTAACTGAGCAAGTGCATCATCCCTTGCATTCTCGAGTCGTGGTATTCTAACCATTTGGACAACTTTTAAGTTGGATATAATCTCCATAGCTTTGGTATGATACCTAGACATGAATTCTCCTTTTGCTGCGTACAACCCGAGCATCTGATTTACTACCAGTTGTGAATCACTAAACACCGTAACTTGTTCTACATTTAGTGATGTAGATAAACTGAGTCCCACAATTATGGCTTCATACTTAGCTTCATTATTGGAAGCCTTGAATTGAAAACACAGAGCGTACTCTATGTCCATCCCATCCGGACTAGTAAGAATTATTCCAGCACCATAACCTGTTGCACATGAAGAACCATCAACATACAAACTCCATATAGGGATACAATTATCAAATCCTTGGTCTGAAAGAGTCTCCTGATGGAATATCTGATGCTTCCTTTCATCCCTTAGCTTAGGGATTTTATCAGAGGATTCTTGTTGCTCGATCACTGTCCCTTTTGGCAGGTATGCTATTGGGAGTTGATCGGGGATAGTTTTTGACGATCCTCAAACATCCGTGAGTTATTCTGTGTTAGACCCCTATTGGTCGGAGGTATTTATGTAAGTTAATTCAGCAATGAATTCTTCCACTGCTTTTCCTTTGAGAGAAGACCTTGCCTCGTAGATAAGGTCATATTCACCTAACTCCACTACCCAATACATCGATCGTCCATATTTTTTTGGCTTGTGTAAAGCCTGTCTAAGGGGCATGTTAGTATATACCATTATTAGTATATACCATTATATACCATGTTAGTATATACCGATTTTTGCACTCTACTGTCTATTCTTATAAAAGCTGAACTGATTGAATTTTTTGAGACAGCCGGGTAGAAGTATAACTTTTCTCCTAACACTGGCTTGGATAGTAAAGAAGGTGTCCCCAGGTATTTCTTTAACTCCATGAATGCCTTCTCACACTCATCATTCCATTCAAAGGTCTTTTTGAGCACCTTAAAGAATGGAAGACATCTGTCAGTTGCTCGAGAGACAAACCTATCGAGAGTCGCTACATGCCTCATAAGGCTTTGTACTTCCTTCTTGGTGGTTGGAGATCATAATTCTAGCAAGTCCTTTATTTTTTATGGATTTTCTTCAATACCTCGTTGATTTAAAATATAACCAAGAAGCATGCCTTCCCGTACGCCAAAGATGCACTTGGTCGGGTTCAGCTTCATTTAATACTTCTCCAGCTGGTCAAATGTTTGGCTCAGATCAACTATGTGATCAGCATCTTTCTTTCTCTTAGTCAGCATGTCGTCGACGTAGACCTACATGTTTTTGTCGACTTTCTTTGTGAACACCTTGTTCATCAGCCGCTGGTACGTAGCACCTGCATTTTTAAGACCAAAATGCATCACATTGTAACATTATGTTCCCCGTGGGGTAATGAAAGAGGTACTCTCCCTGTCTTATGGTTTCATCTTAATTTAGTTGTAGTCAGAATAAGCATCCATAAAGCTCAATAATTCATGCCCCGAAGTAGCTTCGACTAGCTGATCTATTCTGGGCAAAGGGAAGTGATCTTTTGGGCAGGCCTAGTTCTGATATGTGAAATCCACGCACATTCTCCATTTATTATTCTTCTTTTTTACCATCACCACGTTGGCTAACCAATCAGGATATTTGACATCCTCAATGAAAGAAGTCCTTTGCAATTTCTCTACTTCCTCTTGAATAGCCTAGTTCTTCTCTAGGCTAAAGACCCTTCTTTGTTGCTTTACAGGCTTAATTTATTTGTTAACATTGAGTTCGTGGCACGGGAAGGCTAGGTCTATCCCTGGCATATCTTCGTAACTCCACGCAAAAGTTTTCTTTTTATGCCTAAAAAATGTTACCAACTCTTGCTTTATTGTCGGATCAAATGAAGCGCCAATCTGAGTTGTTCTTTCTGGTCGTTCATTGTCCAAAATAATATTTTTCGTTGCTTCCATGACTTGACCCTTTATGAGCTCTGATTCATCTCTGGGGTCTAGTGTTTCAATCTCCGATTCTTTTGACTCATCCACTTGGTAAGTGGTGGTTTTCTTCCTGGCATCCTCCAATTCCTCTTGTTTGGTAGATGAGTAGTAGCATTCCCGAGATACTTTCTGATCATCCTTCATAAGTCCCACCCCAAAGTTGGTCGGGAACTTTAAACATTGGTGTACAGTGGATGGCACTGCCTCAAACTTTTTTAGGCCTACTCTTCCCATAATTATATTGTAGGCCGATTGGACATTTTTGTCCATTACAAAGAATCGTATCTTCTCCGATCTATAGGAAGGCCAGGTACCGATCATCATATCCAACTTGATCATCCCAAGAAAACAAACTTTCTCATCAGAGAATCCGATAAGGGGCCTGTGATATGGTTCCAGCTAGGCGAGTTTCAAGTTCAAACTATCAAAGTAAGGGTAGAACATGATGTTCGCCGAGCTTCCATTATCCACCAATACTCTTGAGATGATCACATCCTTCATCCTCATCTTGATAACCAAAGGGACTTCATGAGGATATAAGACTCCTTCTAGATCATTTTTGGAAAAACCGATGACCAGTTTATCCTTGTTAACCTTTCTCGGACAATCCTATTCCACTAGATTTATCCGCTATATATAGGAAAAAGCTTGGGCCTCATTGAGGTAAGCTTTCCTTTCAGTGGTACGATCACCATCTCCTGCATCTTTACATGTTATCATATTATAGTCAAATGAACCAAAAGAGATTAAAAATACCTTGCATTCTGGCTGTCTTGGCTTTTTGGGGAGATTGGGGTCTACTTATAGTTCATCTTCGTGATCCCTTTTCCTATCATTCCTTGGTCGGTGAGGAGATTTGGACCTTCATCGTGCTCTGTTATTGGTTTTCTCATCGTTTCGACGATCAACAAATCGGTTCAGCTTCCCTCGCCTAATGAGTGCTTTTATCTCATTTTAGAGAGCTACGCATTGCTTGGTCATGTGACCATGATCCTTGTGGTACTCACAATATTTGTAATTATCTCTTTTCTCAGGAGTTGTCCTTAATTTTCCAGGCCAATTTAATTCCTCGCTATTCTTGATTTCTTCCAATACATGGTTTATATCTACCTTTAGCGGGGTATAATTTGCATATCTCCTCAAGTGATCCAATGTTTCCTTGCCTTTCGACTGCTTATTCCCCCCCATTTTGCTTATGATCTTTCATCTCAGACCTACCTTCAACTTTAGTCTCTGCTTTTGTCTCACCATTCTTCTTCGCAGCCATAGCTTCTTCGGCATTCATTATCTTGGCTTCTTTAGCCATCAATTCTGCCATGGATTTGGGGGGATCCTTGGCCAGAGTGTAGTACAACTTGTCTGGTAGAAGGCCGCTCATGAGGGTTGTAATAGCAGTTTTCTCCTCATAGATAATGACTTCTAGTTTCTCGTTATTAAAATGAGTGATGTAATCCCTTGTGCTCTCTCTTGCCCTTTGTCTTACTCTCAACAGATGTGCTACCCTTTTGACTGGGTTTGCACTAAAATAGAAGTTTCCTATAAAGAGCTCTGCCAGTTGATGGAAGGTAGAAATTTCTCCCCGAGGAAGATTATTGTACCATATTTAAGCAGATCCAGTGATAGTCCTCGAGAATGCCCTGCACCTCATCTCATCGAGAACTGCATAGATATCTATAGCATCTTGGTATTGCTCTATGTGGTGGATAGGATCAGTTTTTCCATCATACTTCGGTGTAACTACTGGAGCTTTAAACTTTGATAGTGTAGGAAAATCCGCAATTGCTTGTACGAAGGGTGACCCTTGGACAAAAGTTCTTTGGAGATGATTTCTGGCCTTAGCCACTTCCCCTAACCTGTCTTCTAATCGCCGAATAGATCCTTTCCATGACTCCTTTCCAGCTTCGGATTTATGTGTGCGAGCAACAGATCGCGTTGAATTCTCCTCCTGGGACCTTTCAGGGTGAGCTGCGAGCCTGATATTTGGACATGATTGGGAAGATCCTTCCCTTAACTCATTTATTCATTGAGAATTTCTCGATGCAATCTGAGGAGTATTTTTATTCCTCCTGGGGCCCAAACGGTAAAATGGGGAGACTCTGCTCAACCTCTCCAGAGTGCTCGTTCATTCTGGAGTCAAAGTGATGTTTTGTTGAGACTCTACAATTCTTCTAGGAGATGTCTGGACGGGCTGATAGGATGGATCACTTGAGGTTTCAGTACGGTGAGGTTCAAGATGTCTGGTTTGTGAAGATGGTGGTGGTATGACACTTCGTTGACCAAACTGGATGGAAGCTCCATTTTGAAAAGTCTGGATGAATTATCGCATAGTATTTTTCATGGCTGTTTGCCCTCTGGCTAAACTAGCCAAGATTCCTGTGATATCGTTTGCGTTCGAAGGGGCGTAGCCCATCATTGTTCCTGTTGCTATATTCTAGGATTTCGGTCATTTTGGATGAGTTTTGGGGTGAAAAACTCTACGTATAGTCGTCTCCCACAGATTGCGCCAATCTGTTGATGTAAAAAACTAGATTTGATATATTTAATTAATCACAGATAAATATGAATAAAGAAATAAGATAAAGGATTTTTAAAGTGGTTCGGCCTTAAGAAAATGGCCTACGTCCACTGTTTTGTATTTCTGGGTATTTGCCTTCGTCTTTTGCATGTTTGCTTATGGAAGCTTACCCCGCTAGTGGGGGTGTTACAAAGTATTTATAGCCCCTTAGGATCTCAGTATGAATAGACAATATGCCGTTATTTAATAGACATATACATCTGCACATGATAAGAATGTTCATTGAATCCGTTTTTATCGTTTGATCTTCCTGATTAGATGCTCGGCACGTTGAGTAGCTCGGCACGCTGAGTATCTCGGTGTGTTGAGTAGCTCGGTACTATGAGTTGCTCGATAAGTATATTTCATGCCACGCAGGAGGACACATGTCTTCATATAATTGGTCCATGTCAGCTGAATAATTTTTTTATCAACAATTGTTATTCGAGTTAGTTTCTATACTATTATGAGAAATTGTTAATTTAGGTGTTTATTTTAAATTTTTTTATATGTGATATTCAATAAAATCTCTAAATTAAGGCATGCGATGAAACCTCATTTTGTTGGTATTTTTTTCACAGATCATTTCTCTGGTGTTTGAGTTTTTGGTTGGCAGCTATATCATTTATTTTGTTCGTTCTTGAGAGGTTTTCATAGAATTTATGCGTCGTTGAGTTGTAAATGTTATTTTGTATGTGTGAATCAGCATTTAAATTCAAAATACAAGTCAATTCTCTAAGCCTTTTTGACTTATTTTAGGTTAATGTTTCAATGACAATGAAAAAATTAAAATTGGTTTGTGTTGTTAGCTAGATCTTGCTGCAACTTTCTAGGTCTCTGATTTTGACAAATATTTTAAAAGAATGATTTGGATTGGCATTGCATTTTATTTTTTATTTATATTTTTAGTAGGTTTGATATCTGTGCGATAAAAAAAAATTATACGTGCAAGTATTAACGATTTTTACATAAGGTATACGTATGATTTTTACAAAATGATTATGAGAATAGTATGATTCGCGCATCGCACGGGTTTATACCTAGTTAGGGAATATGTTGATACTGTTTAGTGAAGGGACCCCGATCATCAAGAGAAGACTGCCTTCATTACACCATGGGAGACCTGGGACTACATACCAAAAGTTGATCACAACTATCCTACATGATCTCATCCATATGAAATTTGAAGTATATGTTGACGACATGATCATCAAATCCAAAATTCGAGCGGGTTACATCTTTACCATAAGGAAATTCTTCGAATGATTATGACGATACTACATGTGCCTCAACCCTAAAAAATATGTCTTCGGTGTCATATAAGGAAGAATTCTAGGCTTCATGATCAGTGATAATGGAATTAAAATAGACCCCAACAAACGCAAAACAATCCATGAAATGCCACCGCCTCGGATTGAGAAAGAAAGGCATCTTAGGAAAACTCTAACATATTACCAGATTCATAGCCAACTCATTTCCATTTGTGAACTTATCTTCAAAATCCTTCGAAAGGATTCAACTAAGGTTTGGAATTATATGTGCCACGAAGCCTTCGACTAAATCAAGTGGTACCTTAACCAACCATCGTAACTTGGTCTACCTATCCTCCAATACCTAAAAATCATTGATACTTTTGTTGGGGATATGGTAGCCCAATACGTCAATAATTCATGCAAATAACGATCTATATGCCACATTAGTCGAAATCTGTAAGGATATGAAGTGAACTACACTACATTAGAAAAGGCTTAAGTCACCTTGGTTTGGGTCACTCAGAAACTCTGACACTACATGCTTGCATTTCCCATCAAATTTATGTACCGAATACATTCCATGAAATATTTGTTGGAGAAACCTTCTTTTTGAAGTTGCATGGACTGGTGGTTGTTACTACTAGCCAGATTCGACATTGTCTACGTCACACAAAATTCCATTAAAGGAAGGGACATTTATGATTTCCTGGCTTGTCACCCCATGGAAGAAGTCAATGTATGTATATTGGAATTCTTGAATTAAGAGATTCTTTGCACTACCCCTAAAAAATACGATGGAAGATTTTTTTTTACTAATCCGCCAATAATAAAGGATATGGAATTGGGATAATTCTAGTCGTGCTCTATGATTTGCATAGCCCATCGCCATCAAGCTAGACTTCCCTTGCATAATTAACATGCCAGAATACAAGGTGAGTACTACAGGCCTTAGAATTTCTCTCGAAAATGGAATTCAGTACCTCAACGTCTACGGAGATTCTACGCTCATCATAGGGCAGGTCCTTTGAAAATGGAAAGTTAAGGATGGCAATCAATTACCCTTTTATGCTCATCTTGAATAGATCACCTCAAAATTCAAACATGTCACCTTCTATTACCTCTCCCATTCTAGGAATAGTTTTACCGATGCATATGGTTGATGTGACACCACGTATATTTTTGATAATGAGGTTGATTAAGTATATTTATTCAATCTACACAAGTTGTTAAAATAATCATATATCATCCTTAGCATGAAATAATAATTAATGAATGATGACCAATAAAAGTAAGGAACAATATGAGAAATCCTCAAATAATGATCTGTAATGGATATGAGTAAATTACCACCACTAAGTGAAAGTGACGGACATTTGACTAAAACTAATACATAATAAATCTCCAAGATCATAACATCTCCAAAACTGAGTAAAATGATAATAATGAAATAAACCTCGGGTCTCTCAAATATAAAATAAATCAACTAATGGTAGATTAACACTTACATGTCCAAAATCAGTGATGATCGTATATAATGGGCTGAGTGTTTGAATAGGAAAGCTAAATCGGGTAAACTGGACAAGCTAAAATAATGCCATGGGTCAGGTCCATCGCAACAAGATAAAAGCTACCTACTTAAGTAGTAAAACTATCAATCATAGGTATAAGTAATAAATTTGCATTTATTAGTTCAACTGTTATACCCCGCCATTACTGGTGTAATTTCATTTACATTGTGTGTCCAACAACATTATTTAATAACCCACTATTTTCCATAAGAAAAGACAGCTAGAATATATAATGTCCACAATATTATAATCGGGGTGTATCCCAAATAACTATGTTATATAGTTAAAAGAATATATATATATATATATATATATATATACACCTGGATTAATCCCCATTTGTTGAGGGGTCACTAATACACCAAATAACCCGTGACTAGCCCCAATTTATACCGGGGTCACTTTCACATAAGTTGTTGCTCTTTTAGTCGGCAAAAACATAATAAACTGGCATAACCATTCTGCCCTTACTCCATAATCGACACACCCCTCTGCCCGCCTCCATAAAAATATAAATGATATAATAAGACCATGTCTCTAACCTGAGCCATGCAACATAACAAAACAACCATATCATGTTCATAATGTTAGATTAATGATATTCAAGAAATTTATTTCATCTTTTAATCATTTTATTCACCCTATGGAGGCGAAGTTCAACATATAATTTATGTCTTAACATTTAGAATGTTATAAATCCACACATATCCAAAATCCAATCAAAACAAAAAATACCCACCAATCCACTACCCTTACAGAATTATAGGGGATTTATAATTATCTACTTTTCCATGAGATTATTCAATCTTTCATTAGTTTGTACATTACGAAAATGAGAGGAATTTAGAATTTCCATTAAGGGATGAAATTAATCTCAATGACCTTTTTAAATTATTAGTATATCTTTAAATAACAATTTCCAATACAAACTAAAGGGAGGAGTATCATGTAATTAATCGGCTAATCTAAATTAGAATTAGAAATGAAATCCTAAATTTCATATCAAAACATAATCCAAAACATGCAAGTTCAATAATGGGATGAATCCATACTTAATATACAAATCGCAAAATCTAATTCCATTATATTTTTTGATTTAAATCTATCTATCATATAATTTCATGAGTTGTATTTTTTTAATTTATTTATAAAATATCAATTTGTGAAGGCATCATCAACATAAGATTAACACCTAATTATCTCTACAAAAATTCTAAAATTTATAAAAATATATTTATGTAGAAATTGTTATTTAAAACATGAAAGGAGAGTAGAATCTCAACTAGTGAAAAAATACCCAAAAATATAGCTGAAATTTGGAAGAAATCCTCAGTGAAAGATGCTTCAATTATGCCTTCAATTTCCCTTCTAAAAGCTCCTTAGAATTGAATAAATATTGCCCAAAAATAAACTCCAGGACTATGTCATTATTAGCTTGAATTAAAGGATATATTATTAGGGGTTGTAAATAGATAATTTTTATAGAATTTGGAGGAGGTTTAAAGGTTGAATTTTGTGTTAAGGGATAAGACAATAGGGCTTCGTTTATATGATGTAGAGACAAGAGGAGAGAAAGGGTTTTGATAGTTCATTGTGAAAGTAAAAAAATAGTCACTTCTCATATAATTTCACTGGCCCAACCAAGCCCTACTATAGGGGTCTTCAACACGCTATAGCGACCAGCTTGGACCGCTATGGCGGCCTCACCCCAAGCCCCAGTCTGCCATATAAAAACCATCATTCGATTTCTTTCTTTCCTTCTTTATCCCTTGTCCTAAACCTTCTCCAAGCAACTTTATAATTACCTTACTATCCTTATTTTTTCACACATTTTTCCCTTTTGTTTAATTATTACTTTCCATAATTATCTAATGAAGTTACAATTAAATAACATAATTTACTATTTTACCAAATAAAAATCATAATTTCAATAAATTCTTTTTCAACTTCAATATTTTTTATAAAACTTTTGTTTTCAAAATTGAGTAATTATAATCCAAGTTTCCACTTACATAATTATTTAAAATTCTCCAAATTCAAATCTTATTATCTAAAATCTCCTAAATTTCCTTAATTAAATAATTACTTAATAATTTAAATTCCTTTATAATTATGGGGTATTACAATCAACATACTCAAGGGAATAACAATTGCTCCCTTGAAAGTTTAGAAGCCTAGCCAATACATTTCAATCACATTGAGTTTGCCACGGAGGAAAGACTCGGACAAGGTTAGACTGTGGTATTAGGATATTTGGGGCCTCCTTAAGCATAATCGATACCCTCAAGGGGATGATAAGAAAGATCGCATAACCTTTCAAAAACTCACATCATAATACATCATTTGTTACAAAGCTCTATTCAAAATGAATTTAGATGACATCCATTTTCAATGCACAGTAGGGGCTAACACTAAAGCGATCAAGCATTAAAAACACTATGGGGAGTGAGGAACCCACATGAACGATCACATGTTTTCCTAGAAGATCTTAGACAAGGATACTATTTGACTAGTATTATCGAATACTGCACAACTTCCAACAGGAGATGCCTCAAATGCCAGCAATCTGCAAATATTCAACATTTACCTCCTCGAAAAATATAAAATGTGACCTCTACATAACCCTTCTCATCTTGGGGCATCGACATCATTGATAAAGTCACTCCCAAAGCATCCAATGGGCATGTGTTTATTTTGGTTTTGATCGAATACTTCACCAAATGGGGTGAAATCAATTCATATGTGGTGTTGAATTCCAAGAAAGTGTCTAAATTCATCCGAAAAAATACCATATGTCGTTATGGAGTCCCTTACAAACTTGTGTCGGACAATGGTCTTCATTTCAAAGCTAAATTCATAAAGTGTTAGAAGAATACTAAATTCAAAGGCACAAGTCCTCACCATACATACCATAAACCACTGGGGCTATTGAATCTGCAAATAAAAGCCTCAAGTCCATCATCAGCAAGATGACTGAAAGGTACATAGATTGGGTTGACATAATCCTTTACGCTCTCTACGGCTACCACACATCTATTAATATGCCCACTGGGGCTACCCCATTTTCCTTAGTCCATCGCATGGAATTTATTCTACCTGTTGAACTCGTGATACATTCCCTACGAGTCATGATTGAGAGTCAAGTGGGAGAATTTATTGGTACCAAATCCACTAAGACGAGTTGACACTCTTAGATGAAAAGATACGAAAGGATTTATATCATATGCATGGGTATCATTATCGCATTACAAAATCATTCAATAAGAAATCAATGACCACAGTTGCAAGAAGGCAACCTCGCTCTCAGAATAATCATCATACCCAATTGGTGTGTGTCATACCTTGTAAAGAAAATATTTTTAGGAGACATCGCTACACTCACTGATCATAGAGAATATATAGCATGCCCACTCAACCTCGATCGCCTTAAAAAGTTCTATCCCTAGTCCGACTCTCGTTGCGCTAGACAATTCTCACGTCTCTTTTAACTTAAAAAAATCTTCTAGTTCCCCTCTACCATAACTACATAGGACCTGATCCTCTCAAAATATTTTCCAAAACCCTACAAATTCTTTTCATTACCACAGAGGTATGTAGGACCCTTATAAAATAACTTTGAGTGCAGTCCTTTATTTTTTACAAAAATCTCTTCTTTTCTCCCTCAAGAGGCATAAGTCTTCTCATAATTTTAATTGAAAAAAGTAATATGTATGTCTTAGAAATTGGTATAGACAATGCAAACATAAATGACTCTTCCATAAAGTCACAATAAGATTCACGCAATTTTAACATTTATTTTATAGAAATGCATTTTTATTCAAGGTACAGTTTTCATAACATCACAAACATCTCCTTTTTCAATTACACAAACCCTTATATAAATATAACAAAGCCGAAAGACAAAGCCACACTTAATCATACACCAATACATTAAAAACACACCAGAGCACCCAAAACATCAGTACATACCAAACACCAACATACCCACACAAACATACCAAGACCAACACAAAAATCCTAGCAGAACTACTAAACCATAGCTTCATGAAAATTACAATGAACTGCCAGAAGGACTTACTTCATCATCATTGTCATCATCATCACCCTCAGGAGATCCCCAATATTCCCCATTTTGGATTCTTACCCGCATGTGCTTGATATGATGGTACATCCTAAAAAGATTGACAGGGACCATCGCAATCCCTTTTATTACTCCAATTGCAATGATCCACCTTTGACCAGACTCATCTCCACACACCTTCAAAACTAAGTCATTCGACAAACACTTAAAATAATCGTCTAACCCCACTAAAGCATCTACCCAAATAAAGGGTCGGATGACGAGCACATGCCTACATTGTTTCCACTCACTCATTGGAGACATCCTTACAAACTCAATCAGGTCCTCCACATGGAAGCAATTAATTATATGAGGAAGGATGATATGCTCCCAACCCATTTGGCATAAAAGTCTTCATGAGAAGTAAAAAGAAGTCTGATAAAGGCCCATAATTTAGACATATAGGTAATCACCCAATTGTAACTTAGGTATTAGTTCCTCCCACTAGGGCCCAAACCAGTACAGATAACTATCTTAATTATCCATCATTTGGCCAAACCATTCATTCATTGAAGAAATAAACTTCATACCAAACCAAAGTAATAATTTATGAGTACTAGGTGAGTAAATGGAGGTGGCACAGCTAAACAAAACCTCTCTACTAACCACGTGCATAACATCATGGGATCCCCCGCTGAAAGTTAGAAGGGTCTTCTTTCCATTCATCAAGTCCATTTAGTGTCTCCCCAAGTATCAAAAGGGTTACAATCATAGAGCATCCACATAACTATGGAATCAACTTGGATGTCCGCATGCATGTCGCCTGTCACCAAATACAATTTATCGGTAGAGCATATATCCCATGGATTGAATGCTCTGTCATCGCACACACTCAAGCACTGCAGTGAGGCTAATCCCCCCCCATCCCACACGCCAGTAGTCAAGTCACAGAAGAAGAAATGTGCAACATCTCACTCAACATCTCCCCTAGGGAATGATAAAACACAAGAGTTGTGGAGGGAAAGTGGGGATAAATACCAAGCATGGAATGAAACTCCTTATAGGTTTAACACACCTTATCAAAATCAAAGCGGAACAAATGGTCCTCGAGGTACTATAATTATAGAGACACCTCTAGAAGACACCATTGATCAGACAATTACGCCATAAAGTAACCATGCACAAGTTGAATGCCGCATAATCAACTCTATACATACATATGGCAAGTAAGTAGTCAAGGGAAGAATGATATTCTTTATTTATGGGAATGTACATTAAAAGAAATGTTTCTAATAGCAAAAAAAGAATAAATAGAGAAGACTGGTCATTCTAAAACCCACCTTAAGCCCCCTTTCATAGTCAAAGTCCTCCATAAAAAATAAGGCTACTAAGATACCATAATTAATGCAAGAATGGTTATACAATTGTTTCAGTAAAAGATTACCAAATGTTAAAAATCCAAGTACTTAACACTAACATGTAGGTAGATAGGCCAAGGGCTATGCCGATTAATAACCCCCATTTTTGGTAAATCCCTTTTTGTATTTTTTTTCTTTGTTTTTATCCAGATAAGTCCCCCATTAAATTTGTTTTTCCCAAAACATTTCTCGGGCATTTCTTTAGCAAAGATATTTAAAAAATACTTCACACATTTTTATTTTTCATCTCATAAAAACCCTAGTGGAAAATTAAAAGTGCATGTAGAGTGAATCACTTCATCAAGATAATCATATTTAAATGAATCATTATATACTTTTTGAGTTTTCAGGGACAAAGAACAAAATAACTGTCAAGATGCAACCCAGACTTTCTATTTAAATATTACAAAAACTATGATGGCATCTATGGCTGTGATGCGGGAACTTCCCATGATGATGAGTGGTAGAAACCCAACTCCCAGATCTAGAGGAAGCGAAGGTTCGTATTGATAGTCCGTATATTAGGTTACTCACACAAAAATTCAATTTTATATCCAAATTTTATCTTGATTAGATTAATATGTGCATGTAAGATAAATTCCAAATTAAATTGTGCCAAACCAAGAAAATAATCAAACCAAGTAAAACATGAAGACGATTTAAGGAAAAATTCATTTCGGGTAAAATCTAGATTTTAGTACTGTACCAGCACCGTCTATAGGAAGCGATCTTCCCTCGGTATCCATCGATTAGCCCCCGAATGTAAGATCCTATCTTCTTCAATAGTAGAGAATCGGCTCCACAAATCACTAGTATAGTAGAAATATACAAGGATTTGATGAAAGCGTATGAAAACCTAGGTTTGAGCAAACTCAAAAAATTATATATAGGATGAATGGTTTGGAAAATAAAACTTTGTTCTGGATAACCTAAAGTGAACACTTTTGGAAAAGGTATGGGGAATTTATTTTTGCCAAAATTCGTAAGGAAAACTCATGAAAATAGATTTTTATAGAAAAAAGGCATAAATTTCGAGGTCGGGCTTCGTTCGAACAAAAACACAGTTTCGTTCTAACGAGATCAATTCTCGTTATTTTTAAAATTTGACTTAACAAAATACCTCGATTTATAAAGTAAACATCCTAGAATATAATTTGCATGAGAAATAAAAACCACAAGTCGTGTATCTTCATAAAGTGTTAATGACAAAAAGCTGATCAGTCGCTAACATGTCTTCAAATGATCGTGGAGGCAATATGGATGTAGTTTTCGGTTTGAAACTACTATTTGTAATGGGATGCGCTAAAATACCAAAATTGCCTAAGCTATGAGCAATTATAAAATCTTGATCTTATAAATCTACCCATGTGGATATTCCGGTACAAAATAAAACACTGAAAACCAAATTATAATAAAACCCCTAAGATAATGTATCCTAATGTCCTCCTTAACCCAAAAAAAGAAATGAAATTTTAAACTTTGTCTTCAACTGAACTTGTTCTTCCCTAAGCCAACTGTGTCTTCATCTTGTGTAGTCCATGAAAAATTCATCAAATCAAAAGATACCTACACACATGAAACAAAAGAATACCATCATGCGTATCGAGTTTAAATAAAAATTATCCAAATGACTCAGACTCTAGTATGGTAATAGTATCAAACTGTGTGGTGAGGTTTTGAAGCTTAGGGTATCTGATGCTTACTTAGACGTGGTGCACATCATGATGCGACGAAACTCGTCAGGGGTGATGGCTTTAGAAATGGAACTTAAACCGCATGAGTTAAATTGACTCCATTTTATCTCCTCATCTATCTAAACAATGATATGTTTAGGAGTTATGACCTCGCCATTGGTCACAGTGAGTGGTGTCCACCTCTTTCACACACAAACAAAATATGATCATCAATCTCTTTCTAAGCTGAGCTTATTTAAGCTTTCCAGTAAGCATAATTAAACCCATCAAAAATAGGTAGCCTATTATGTAAATTATCCATAAAACCCAAATTTTTAAAGGATCACACAAAAACTTAGTTTAACCTGCTCTTATACCAATTTGAGAATGCGATGGTTCGTATGGATAGTTTGTATATTAGCTTACACACACAAATTCAATTTATAATCTAGCATTTATCTTGGTTAGAGTAATGTGTGTGTGGAAGATAAATTCCAAATTAAATTATTCCAAACCAAGCTAATAATCAAACTAAACAAACACGTGAATTTTTTTTAAGGAAAACTCCCTTTGGGAAAAAAACTAGATTTATCACTATATCAAAAATAAAAAACTCGATGACTTACAGGCTACTTAAAGCTCCACTAAGTATAATGCGCCATCTTTAATTCGTCAATAGCTACGGCATAGTCCAATATCATTCACAGGAAGCAGTCTTCCCTCGGTATCTATCGATCATCCTCGGGATGTAAAATCCTATCTTCATTAGCAGAAGAGCCTCGACACCATAAATCAGTAGTAGAGTAGAATTCAATGAGAGCTTGATACAAGTGTATGGAAACTTAGGCTTAAGAAAACTCAAGAAATCATATATAAAATGAATGATTTGGAAAACAATATTTTGTTTCGAAAAATAAAAAGTGAGCACTTTTGGAACTGATATGGGAAATTCATTTTTGTCAAAAGTCTTAAGAAAAACTCATAAAAATAGTTTTTTTAATAGAAAAAAACGAATTTTGACGCGACAACTTCATTCGAATGAAAATGAGACCTTGTTCGAATGAAAACATAGTTTCGTTATAACGAGATGAATTCTCGTTATTTTCAAAATTTAATTTAACAACCTCACCATACGCACGGCCAATACCCACATGACCTGCCATCCTAACATAACCCACAAATCCTACCCATTCTAATCACACTTAAGTATATTTTCACATATATGCCTTACTAGGCTATAGTGGTTCCAAATATTAGCTTACACTAGTTATAAGTCTTAATACATTGCACATTAACACTTGGCTTCAATATATGAATTTATTCTCTACAGCATGCATACAATTTAATAAGGACAAAACCTCTCTCTACTCTCGACATTTCACTGTGTTTCATGCGTGGGGCGTCTCACAAAGCGAAATCCAAACAAGGAACCCTCCCGATACACTACTCCTTGACAATGTCGATCGTAGGGATCCATTATGTCATCCACACAAATCTACTATAATCTCGATTACTATCTAAGAACAACCTCAAAGTCTCCATTAAATCCTTGGATCGATATCACCGAAATTTGTCTCTAAGTGCGATACATCAACCCCCAACAATTTTGTACACCATAATCACTCAAGATGTACACCATAAAAATTTCATATCCTTTTTCACCTATAGGATATAATATATATATATATATATATATATATATATATATATATATATATACTCTGAACATATATATATACAGTCATTCCTTCTCATAGCCACGTGTACATAACACATATAATGTAGAATTGCCATACACATAATATAACCGGCTATAGAATGCTAATATATTGCACCATGCTATCATCTTCCAGGGCATTACTCATAAACCATCATGGGGACCACCGGTGGGACTAAATGTCACCCACTTCGTGGTCAAAACCAAATCACAACGCATGGGAAGCGATCATAGTTCCTAACCGGCAGGTGAGAACGACCCATACCCAAGACTTCTCACCCCCAAAATATATAATCATCCAAATAAATAAAATTGATGACTATGACCTGGGGAATGTCCACACCCTGCTCCTCGAGCCAGAATGCTCACCCTCATCGCGCAACTTCCCAATGATAGCATGTGACTGGTATGATTCACATCACAAGTATATATATCATTCACATACACAATATATATACATCCATATAATCACATCATATAATTAAACCATCACATACGGTTTAGATATTCACGCCATGAGTACATACATATATACATATCCATACCTATAGATATATATTTACATATATACATACCATCTCTCATGCGTATGTATGAAATTTATAAACTCGGCTATACGTGTATATAATCCTCTTTATACTAGCAGTCGTCCCGAACGTATTTAATTTAATTCCTTATATAAATACGATTGTAATACCCCGTACTTTTGGCTATATTTATTTTTGGGATTAATTAATTAAATGCGTACTAATTGGAAATTAATCCGGGTTAAAATACTAACGAGATGCGAGTTGGTATTTGATTATGTGCATACATGTTTTGATATATGTATTTGGTATTATGAAATTTGTCGTGAGATTTATATACGGCATTTTAGAAATTTTGTTGAGACGCGTGGGACCGCCGCGTCACGGTGTAATATTTTGATAATAAAAGTGAATTTAAAATCTATAATCCGTATGGTCGTTTTGAGTGCGCCAACGCGTCTGGAAGGGTCGAGATAGTCAGAAAACACTAGCCGGGGGTATAGTTTGGGTCCCGGGGTATTTTTAGGCCATACCGGCAACTTAAAGGGTATTTTGGTAACTTTACATTTTGAGGAATTAAAAGTGACGAAAATTGGTTAATTAAATCTGATGTGGATTTGACCCACTAAGCCCATAACCAACCCATATTAACCTAGAAGGGCTACGTAGGTTATCATTTAGGTTTTCTAAGTTCCCCAAATCAAACCCTAGCCACCTTAAGCCACCATTGGAGAAGGAGCTTGGAGAGAAGAAATTCTGCAGAAATGTTCTACCAAACCTACACCAAACTCAGAGACAATCAAGTCAAGTGACTTTATTCCATTTAAATTCAAAGAATGTCTTTTCCATGTTAGAAATTGAAGAATTTTGATTGTTCTTGAAAGATTGAATGAAAACCCATGTAGTTGGAGTTTAGATCTTGAAAATTTTGAAGAGAATTGCATGTAGAATGATAGGTAGATGATTTCTCTCATAATAACTGTGATTAGGAGAAATTAAAACGAATTTAATTCTGGGATTTGATGATGATATAAAGTTAGAGTTCATGTTCTTGAGATATTGGGAAAAAGGGTAGAAATTTGTAAATTTAATTGATGTTAGGATGGATTGATCCCTTAAAAACATGTTAGGATGTGACCATATATGTTTAGTATTGATTATAGACCCTTAAACGATTGTTGGGACTTAGTTTAGAAGATTTGAGGTGTTAAAATGGATGAAAAACGAATTGGGGAAAAATCTGGGCCGAATCTGGTAGCTCGTTAGAAGCCCCTACCCAGGTCGTTCGAACGAACTCGTTCGAACAAGCTTCTAACGAGTTGACCAGTCGCTGCTAACGAGAATGGATTTTGTTTGATATCTCGTTCGAACGAGATATCGTTAGAAGGTACAGTTCGTTCGAACGAACTGGGACCTCGTTCGAACAGCCTCGTTCGAACGAGACTTCTAACGAGTTGGCAGAGGAATCTCTTTCGAACAGTCTCGTTCGAACGAGACTTCTAACGAGTTGACAGTTTGGTCCTTTTTGGACTGTTTTGATTTTTGGAGTCCCGTAAGCTTGTTCGAGGACATAGATAACATTCCGATGATGATGTAAGGATAGAATTGGGACTTTTGGGTTATTATGAGGAATAAATTTATATACGAGAGATTTAATTCAATGGACGGTTTGGGTTGAGACGTGAGTGTCTACTACGAGAGTAAATTATGACGCGTAGGATTACAAACCGGAATAGTATAAATTGTGATAAGTATAAGTTAGTACGAGAATGCGATATGTACTACGATTAAAATACGGTATTACTAAGACGTGTGTTTACTTAGTATTGGTATATGAATTGTGTGTATGACATACCTACCATACTTGCTATCACGGGAGGTTACGTTCGCTTAGGACCCTCTAATCCTTGTGTGCCTACGGGGGGGGGGGGGGGGATATAGACTGGTACCTCGATGAACATAGGTCAGAGAAAGACTTATTGGGATGTTAATAAGTCCGCTGATCGTGGGAGCGTAGGTATGTACGTGACCCATGTGATGTGACTGTGTTCGCCTCCACTATTTGTGATTTGTGTTATCTGAACTATTCCTGAGAGATATGTAATCCTTATGTACGTGATGTACCGGGATGGATAGCAGAGTATGTGTGCACCGCAGCTTAGTTCTCGGGGTGCTTGTATTGTATATTTATGATGTGAATAATATACACTTAATTAATAAGAACATTCATGTTAATGTTGTATAAATAATTACGGTATTGTTTCGAGAAACATAATGAGTTAGCTGATAGAGAAATATATTGCATATTGAGCATCTGAGTTTACATTAAATCCCTATCTAATTACGAGCGTTATATGTTAATAGAACCGGGTAATAAGGGTAGGAACTATTACAGTCTAGCTAGTTATGATGTCACATAGCTAGTGGTTTATATCGTTGTAGATGGGTACTTACGTTAGGAGTGCACAGTTAGACGAGAGGTGAGAATATCATGTGAGTGTACGTCCTAACATGTACTTTGCATTTAATGTTTTAAATGTTTTTAAAGCACTTGCAGGTTTTTAAAATATAACTCCACATTCGGGCTCTGACCCGTTTGCTTTTCAAATCTTTTTCTTGTAAAACCATTTTAGGTGCCCAGCCACAGGGACACCAAGCATAGGATTCTCATTCAGGTGACGAGCTGTAGCTGGTTGTGGAAGCTACAGGGATTTGCTTGTAGACACTTATATCTTTTGGATTCCAGAGTCACTATCTATCAGTTGTAAGGCATGTTGCCCATTTCTATTTAGAGACATCTTTTACATTTCAGTTTTCAGACTTTAGCATGTATTATTTCAGTATTCGGTTATTTATTTCTGTTATGGGATTGTAGTGAGGAGTTTTTCCTCCAGACTTTATTTACTCTATTGTGATGGTTATTCGTTTTACTTCAGTATGGTGAATGGTGTTATTTATTTCTTCATTACACTTGTTGCATGTTAATCAGACTTTAAATAAAATTTGGCACTTACTTTTCAAATACTAGGTGGTTAGTAATCATTAAAATGTTTTCGACAGTGATGCTATTAACTGAGCCAACTTGGCATTTTGAATTAATTTAATAAAGGAGTAGCTACCCGGTATTTAATTAGTCGGGGTGTCACAACGATCTCTCACTTGAAGTATATTCATCCATTACACCTATGATATGAATAGTCTTCCAATATATTCAACATTAAGGTTATCACCCCAAAGTTTAATGTGTATAACAATCACTACACTTCCCATCAATATCCAAAAGCACATCGATATATCTAGTACAAATTTTGACTATTGGTAAGCACATAGCTAATAGTCTACAAACCTCCATCCCAATCTTAAATTTCCTTCCAAGGTCCCAATCCATAATTTGAAATTCCCATTGTTGATCACATACAGATATATAACAACTATCCGACTAGATTTACAACCCATCATTTTCTAGTTGATAGTACTATTGAATAGTCCTCAATTCCGCCTATGGTTCCATTGCTCTTATGAACCTTTTAATCTTATTGCATTTATGATTTATTCTTTAAGTTCAACATTACTAAAGATACGCGACCACTCTCTCTCATTGTCCCCCAATCTTAACTTAAATAGAATCCTATCACTCTAAGGATTTGACACCAATATTGGCCTACAATTCCATGTCGTACCCTCACAACTCTCTCAAAGGGTCCTTAACCTTACATCATAACTAGGCTCACTTATGACCCCTAAATAGAACTCCTGTTCTCAATGAGATTCCCCACTACTCTAATATAACAATCTCCAATATGCACATATAATCGTCTCCAAAATAGTTTGATGGGTCCCCACCATCATAACACATAAGAAACTCCTTAAAAATCTTCAAATCATAACCCTTTCATCAATTTATAAAGTTCTAAGTCAATAAGCCCAAGAGAATAGGAGTAAAATTCTCCCTAGGAAAAATGATCCAAAATTGCCCTGTTTCCGAATCGATTCGGTCCTAGCTGCGAATCATTCGGCCCCTCCAAATCGATTCGGCCCAAATAAACCTGTAAGTCTGCTACATACCAATCGATTCTCTAGGGGTGAATCGATTCTGCCCTAAAGACCTGATGCTTCTGCAACATGGAGAATCGATTCGCTAGGGGCGAATCGATTCGGCCAGTTTAGAAAGCCACGAAATGGGGCTATTTTCTCCAAACCCAAATTTCCTAAAATTCAATTTATACCACTTCCAACCATCAAAAACTAACCCAATCAAGTTACCAACACCAAAACCCATCCCATATCTAGTCTCATCAAGTTATACACCCCTAAACCCATGTGTAACTTCAATTGCAAGATTTAAACCACCAAAATCTAGGTTTTGGTACATAACCCAAAATTTAATTCTTTTATCCACAAATTATGAAATGAAATACACAAATGAAATATTTAGCAAGATTAAACACTTGCCTAAGAATTGTAGAGGTTGAATCGTCCCCGAAACCGCGCATTGACCGAAATCTCCAAGCTTTCTCCCTCTTCTCTCTCTTCCTTTGTTCTTTTTTTTTCTCTTTTCCTTTCTCTTTCTCTCTTTCTCATAATGATATTGGCTTTATCCGTAAGCCTCTTAAACCTTTAAAACATGATTCCTAGTTTTAAATGGTAATACACACTTTAAATGACTCGTTTACTCCAATTCGAGTCAAACTAATTAAAAATATTTCGGAGCCAAAATAAAACCCAATGACAGCCATTTTGACTATCTCAACCCATCCGGAATCAATGGTGCACTCAAAATTATCATCCAGAATACTTTAAAACGTCCTCAATTTTTGGACCTCAATTGCAAAATTTTAAAATTCTCCAATTTAAATAAATTTTATTTCTCCTAAAATTTTAAATTTCTCGGTCCCAAAATCGTGGGGTGTTACATATCTTCCCCCCTTACAAAAATTTCATCCTCGAAATTTAGGTTATTCCTAGGACTTCGAATCTCATCTAGTCCTTACATCTACCCTGAACATTACTATAAATATCTCGCCCAGTTCTCACATCGAACCGTATAGATTTTAAAAATCAAACTAGCTACCCAGGGCGCCCACACACCCTGTACCCGAGCTCAACTCGTCAGATAATAACCCGGCTCCACTAGCCTCAAATCGTAATATAACTCTCCAATAAAATAATCTATAATAGCGTACTAAGTATATATATAAAAGTTTTAAATTTCCAATGGTTGAACTCTTCTCAATTCCTGACATAAGCTACCTTCATGCGGGGGAGGTCTCGCAAGCGAAATCCAAACAAGGAACCCTCCCAATACACTACTGTGTAGCTATGTCGGGGATTGAGACCAGTTGAACTAGGGTTAAGGTTTTATAAAAGATTTTCGAATTATAGGTATTGCCCGAAGGCCTATATAATAGATAATATAAAATAATTCCATGTCTTTCGACACGCCAGGTAAGCACCTCATGTTCTCAACACAAGGTCCCAACAAACACAATACTCTCACCAATACCTAGTTCTCATAACTAGCACAACCATGAGTTAAATTCTCATCTCGAAAATGAATCTATTAAACTCTGAACCTCTCAGTCATAAAAATCCCTTACATCACATAAACACATTTCCACAAGATAAGTCCTTCCCTCATTGGAACACTATAATTACCTGCCCTAGCCTATCCATAAATCAATAACCTTAATAGTTCGCACTTCTGAAATTCAATAGAACAACTCTCTAATAGCTCACCACGAGGTGATATATTTTCCCAAAAGATGCCATACAAAGGCCACAATTGATCATTCCTTCCTCTGAGGAAAATTCTACACTCATAATGGCTATAACATCTAACCACTCATAAACCTTACATGCGACGCTCCTATTCCCGCTCAAAGCATGAACTAGACCCAAAGAAAGGTATTCGACCTTATACTTCCATAACCCAATTGTTTCACTTCATTCCTAAATCCCAGTTCAACGTCCTCTACTTCTTCCAGGACAATCTTTCATCCTAAAGCTTATCTCTCCACAAGGGAAACATCTTCCCAAAAATCCTTCCTAACCATCCCGAAGGACAAGACGCTATTACGACTCCCGACAACTCCCTCAGCCTACTCAATGGACCCAAAACTCTAAATTTCTTACTCCCTCTTCCCAGAAGGTAATACTCCCGACATTGGGTCAACTCCATACCTCACATCGAGAAAATCACCAACACCAAGATTCCTCACAAATGCTAGTAAATTTATCAATCTAAACCTCCCAAGGGCTTCCTATTCACTTATCATCAGCACTTACCTCATCGATCACGAAATTCTCCATCTCACTCGACTACCATCAATCACGTGGAATAATCGCCAGGATTATCCTCCTTATCTCCGCCTAGGCCACGAAAGGAAAATACCTCCAGTCAAAGCGTACCCAAAATATGTTATGGGTATTGAATCGCTCATCTTGCCCCTTCCTCGACGACTTATTTTTGGCAACGTATGAGACGAAAGCAACTGTGTCAGAACGTCGTTCAAGTGAGTACACCTTGCAGAAGAAGATAAACGTAGTGAACACAATAATCCTGATAGTAGGGCTCTATATCAAGAACGTCAAAGGAAGAACGCAGAAAACCCGCACAAATCCTAAAGACTCTAGAACCTGATGCTCTGATACCATCTGTGACACCCCGCTTAAAATAATAACGGGTGGCCAGCCCTATACTACATTAAATCAGGAATCTCATATGGCTCAGTCTCAACATACACTGACAATACTAAAATAAATAAGGCTAACTACTCGAAACTATTAAAATCGTATGCCAAAATTAAATAAATCATACAACAGACAACTAACCAACAATATAGAACTAACGAAAATGGTAAAGTACTCACAAGTACCATGAAAAAGAAAAGCTCGGATAAAACTAAAACGAGTACACAAAAAGAAATATACCTGAATAAGCTGTCGGGTCACAGACAGTACAACATCTATAAAGAAGGAATATAAAATGCTACGAATATCCCTTGGGTACAAACCCGATACACAACATTAATCCTACCTATATTTACAAGAAGTAAGAATCGACTACAAACTAAATCCCGCCACTGTCCGCAACTGTTATGGCTCCCAAGACTCTAGATAGAAAAGCATCTGGTATCCATGTAGTAGGACACCTGTAGGACATATATATATACATATATATATATATATATATATATATATAGCAAAAGAGAAATATAACCCAGTGAGAGCCCGAGGTGAAAAAATGTTTAGCAAGTGTGTTAACCGTGCATAATAAATATAAATGCACTATTTCATAATTAAAGTGGAATCACACTCTCGTGAAACCCCAAACTCACCTCTCATCTACAACGCGCACCTATTCGCATCCTAGAATCTTAATTAAATTACCCGACACAAAAGGGCAACCTACCTCACCATACGCACGGTTAATACCCACATGACCTGCCATCCTAATATAACCCACAAATCCTTCCCATTCTAATCACACTTAAGTATATTTTCACATATATGCCTTACTAGGCTATAGTGGTTCCAATTATTAGCTTACACTAGTTATAAGTCTTAATACGTTGCACACTAACACTTGGCTTCAATATAAGAATTTATTCTCTAAAAAATGCATACAATTTAATAAGGATAAAACTTCTCTCTACTCTCGACATTGCACTGCGTTTCGTGCGTGGGGCGTCTCGCAAAGCGAAATCCAAACAAGGAACCCCCCTCGATACACTACTCCTTGACAATGTCGATCGTAGGGATCTATTATGTCATCCACACAAATCTACTATAATCTCGATTACTATCTAAGAACAACCTAAAAGTATCCATTAAATCCTTGGGTCGATATCACCGAAATTTGTCTTTAAGTGCGATACATCAACCCCCCACAATTTTGTACACCATAATCACCCAAGATATACACCATAGAAATTTCATATCCTTTTTCACCTATATATATATATATATATATATATATATATATATATATATATATATATATATAAAATTACTCTGAACATATATATATATACAGTCATTCATTCTCATAGCCACGTGTACATAACTCATATAATGTACAATTGTCATACACATAATATAACCGGCTATAGAATGCCAATATACTGCACCATGCTATCATCTTCCAAGGCATAACTCATATACCATCGTAGGGACCAACGGTGGGACTAAATGTCATGCACTTCGTGGTCAAAACCAAATCACAACGCATGGGAAGCAGTCATAGTTCCTAATCGGCAGGTCAGAATGGCCCATACCCAAGTCTTCTCACCCCCAAAATATAGAATCATACAAATAAATAAAATGGATGACAATGACCTGGGGAATATCCACACCCTGCTCCTCGATCCAGAATGCTCACCCTCATCGCGCAACTTCCCAATGATAGCATATGCCTGGTATGCTTCACATCACAAGTATATATATCATTCACATACACAATATATATACATCCATATGATCACATCGTATAATTAAACCATCACATACGGTTTAGATATTCACGCCATGAGTACATACATATGTACATATCCATACCAATATATATATATATATATATATATATATATATATATATATATATATATATATATATATATATATATATATATATAGAGAGAGAGAGAGAGAGAGAGGCAGGCTCCTGTGCACATTAAGTTTGCACACTAAGTTTGCACATTACCTTTTAAAAGTAGTAAAAAAAATATTTTTGAGTTGATTTTTTTTGTGTGATATTTAAACATTTCAAGGAACCCACATAAAAAATTTCAGCTCAAAAAAACTTTTTTTGCTATTTTTAAAAAATCGGTCAAACTTTCTCAGTTTTTAAGCCTTTAAAAACTGCGAAAGTTTGACCGATTTTTTAAAAATAGCAAAAAAAGTTTTTTTGAGCTGATTTTTTTTATATGGGTTCCTTGAAATGTTTAAATATCACATAAAAAAATTGGTGTGCGCCAGCACTAAGTTTGCACACTTTTAAAAGGTAATGTGCAAACTTAGTGTGCACAGGAGCCTGCCTCTCTCTCTCTCTCTCTCTCTCTATATGTATATATATATATATATATATATATATATATATATACTTACATATATACATACCATCTCTCATGCGTATGTATGAAATTTATAAACTCGGTTATACGTGTTTATAATCCTCTTTATACTAGCCGTCGTCCCGAATGTATTTAATTTAATCATTTATATAAATACGATCTCTCACTTGAAGTATATTCATCCATTACACCTATGATATGAATAGTCTTCCAATAGATTCAACATTAAGGTTATCACCCCAAAGTTTAATGTCTATAACAATCACTACACTTCCCATCAATATCCAAAAGCACATCGATATATCTAGTACTAATTTCGACTATTGGTAAGCACATAACTAATATTCTACAAACCTCCATCCCAATCTTAAATTTCCTTCCAAGGTCCCAATCCATAATTTGGAATTCCCATTATTGATCACATACAGATATATAACAACTATCCGACTAGATTTACAACCCATCATTTTCTAGTTGATAGTACTATCTAATAGTCCTCAATTCCGCCTATGGTTCCACTGCTCTTATGAACCTTTTAATCTTATTTCATATACGATTTATTCTTTAAGTTCAATATTACTAAAGATACGCGACCACTCTCTCTCATTGGCCCCCAATCTTAACTTAAATAGAATCCTATCACTATAATGATTTGACACCAATATTAGCCTACAATTCCATGTCGTACCCTCATAACTCTCTCAAAGGGTCCTTAACCTTACATCATAACTAGGCTCAATTATGACCCCTAAATAGAACTCCTGTTCTCAATGAGATTCCCCACTACTCTAATATAACAATCTTTAATATGCACATATATTCGTCTCCAAAATAGTTTGATGGATTCCCACCATCATAACACATAAGAAACTCCTTAAAAATCTTCAAATCATAACCCCTTCATCAATTTATAATGTTCCAAGTCGATAATCCCAAGAGAATAGGAGTAAAATTCTCCCTAGGAAAAATTATCCAAAATTGCCCCGTTTATGAATCAATTCGGCCCAACTAGACATGTAAGTATGCTACATATCGAATCGATTCGCTAGGGGAAAATTGATTCGGCCCTAAAGACCTGATGCTTCTACAACATGGCGAATCGATTCGCTAGGGGAGAATCGATTCGGCCAGTTCAGAAAACCACGAAAAGGGGCTATTTTCTCCAAACCCAAATTTCCTAAAATTAAATATATACCACTTCCAACCATTAAACACTAACCCAATCAAGTTCCCAACACCAAAACCCATCCTATATCTATTCTCATCAAGCTATCCCCTTAAACCCATGTGTAACTTCAATTGCAAGATTTAAACCACAAAAATCTAGGTTTTGGTACATAACCCAAAATTCAATTATTTTATCCACAAATTATGAAATGAAATACAGAAATGAAATATTTATCAAGATTAAACACTTACCTAAGAATTGTAGAGGTTGAATCGTCCCCGGAACCGTGCATTGGCCGGAATCTCCAAGCTTTCTCCCTTCTCTCTCTCTCTTCCTTTCTTTTTTTTTCTCTTTTCCTTTCTCTTTCTCTCTTTCTCACAATGAGATTGGCTTGATCCGTAAGCCTCTTAAATGACTCGTTTACTCCAACTCATGTCAAACTAACTTAAAAATATTCTGAAACCGAAATAAAACCCAATTATAGTCATTTTAACTATCTCGACCCATCCGGAATCAATGGTGCACTCAAAATCGTCATTCATAATACTTCAAAACGTCCTTAATTTTTGGACCTCAATTGCCAAATTTTAAAATTCTCCAATTTAAATAAATTTTATTTCTCCCGAAATTTTAAATTTCTCGGTCCCAAAATCGTGGGGTGTTACAACAATGTCAATATAGATCGAATAGTCCTTGCCTATCATAATTATCGCTCTGTCCTCATCAGTATTCCTCTATGGGTCCTTCATACAGACTGGGGGAGTCATCAGAGTAACATTTGCCTCTCTCATTACCCCATAGCTCACCATCTTCTCCATCAAGTACCAATCGTAACTAAATTCAAGCAACATCAGCATCTGAGTATGTAAATGGTAATCTCCATATCATCAATCGATCGTCTCCCATGGAAGAACATCGTATATCCAAATAAATTTAGTCATCAAAATATAATTCAAAAAATAAAAACTGAGAAAAATAAAAAAATCCAAAAATAGGCTATGCTTTGACCTCCAAATCCTTCAGATGCATCATTCGGGTGTTATACCCAATAACCTCATAGAACCATACGTAAAAAATAACAAAGTTAAAATAATATTCAAAACAACCACAAAATCACAAGAATAATATAAAATTCAATAATAAAAAATTACAACAATAAAGTTGCTTCCAACAAGCACGACACCCCCATGACAATGGGACGATAACAGTGGCTGAAAGTATCCAAGGCGGTATACGACATCACCAATGTCAGACTCACCCAATCATAGCAGCCTATATGCATGAAGTTCCATAAAAATGGAAGAAACCATAGATTTACATCATCACTACTCTTTGCCAACAATGCTCCTCCCAGCAAGAACATAATAAATAGACGCACCATTTGTTGCATTTGTTACACATCTGTCACATCCACCACTCGCGCCATCATAACCTCATTCAAATCGTCAACTCTCATCGAATACCCCAAGTTGACTCACTCCACTGTCCTAATGATTCCTTTATCACCACATTAATCGGGTTAAGGGATCAACTAAATACTACTTTCACCCCCTCTCACAATGAACCTAATATCTGGTAGATGTCCACTGACGTCACCGTTATCTTTTCCAAGCCAAAATAAAAGGTGTAAGATTATGCATTATACTAATGAGACGTATAGGATTAGTATGTCCTATTCCATTGATCAGAACCCACTTTGTATATGTAGTCGAAGAGGCCATTCTGGAAAGAATCAAGGCAAGACACATTCAATGGACTTCATCAACTTCATTCCGACACCGTTCACTTCCACATCCATGAGAATGCTACTTTAGGATAAGGTAAGGTAAATTGACTTAGATGGCATATGAAACACATGTTTTAACAAAATTCACTTATTTTTTCTTAAATTGGAAAATGTGTGAAACTATTATGTGTGTTTGAAATGGCTTTTTTTAAGTTTTTCCTTATACATATGCCATATAGATTTCTTATATAAAAATACTTTCAAATTGAATATTTTATATTTGTAAAAATAGTTTTAAATTTTAAAATATCTTTAAAAAACTTGTCGTGGGTTGTTGCAACGAAATTTTACTTTGTTGGTCGCACTTTGTTCAAAAATGAAAATTTTGGTCATCGACCCAACTTTGTCGTAGGTGCAACGCTGCAGTGAGGGATTTCATCCCTACGATGAGGAATTTTTTTCTCTATGAAAACACTACGGCGAAAAAGGTAACGCCTATATTCAATGATAAATCTGACAAATATCTTATGCCTTTATCAAACACTTTTTGGCCTCGAACTTTATGGAAATCACCTTTTCAACTATATATTTTATGTAGATGTATTTTTGACTATTTTGTGTGGACAAGAACCCTATAAACCTTTGAAAGATTTTTTCTACAAGTTCATTTAGGTCTTATTGTATACTTAATATGGCTTTCTTCTTTAACATAAAATAAAAGTTGCTTTATGAAAGCTTGAGTTTTAGAGAGAGAAAACATATGCTGAAAAATACTATTCGGTAGAGTTTTTCTTCATGATTCTATAAGTGTTCTTGAGATATCCATTACTATTATTTATATTTAAAATCATTTGAGATTTAATTACTTCTTTTCAAGATTTGAAAAAACTTTTGACAAATTTGTTCTTCAGAGAATTTAATATTTTTTATATCTCAAAAATATTTGTGAGTATTTTTTTTTATTATCCAAATACCTTAAAACTTCAATCAACCTTTAGGAATATTACATTTTAGGAAGTAAAAATACATTTTTGGCCTCTCATATTTTTTCCAAGACTTTGAAGACAATTTTTTTCTTTAAACTCTAAAAGAAGAAAGTTGCTTATATTTTGAAGAAGAAATCTTTAGCACGAGGACTTTACGGCATTGGTTACAGACTAAAACTTATCGCGATTGTGTAGTGAATTCCAACTGTTGGCCCTATCTATAAAGGATATGGTGGAAAAGAGTGTCTAGTCGGTCATAGCATCAAGAGGGTGTAATTATTTATCTTCTAGTTGTAAAACTCTACCACAGTACATTTGTCATTTTGTTAGCCTGAGATTTTTTTTTCTATCGCGGGTGTTTCCTCGTACGCCTTGGTGTTGTGCTATATTGTTTACCTTTATGAATTTAAATTAAATATTTTAATATTGAAGATAAAATTTGTTCTAATATATTTGGTAAATAATTTTTCACCTAGTCCTAAGGTGTTGTTTTTACCAACCAATAAATTAAAGGAAAAAATTGTTTCTTTTTAGATAATAAATTTTAATTGGGTATTCTTTGCCCATCTTGGTTTCGTTCAAAAGCACTCTCAACTGGTATCAGTGCTAGACCTCATTTGTATAGGTTTAATAACCTTGAGGAAGATCTAGTTTTTCTAAAGAGGGATCTTAGCATGTGAGATAGTATTCGTGATTTACTTGGTGCGCCTAATTCCCATAATTTTATTGGACTTACAATCTTAGCATGTGCGATAGTATTCGTATTTTGAATCACTCAATTTATAACATCGGAGATTTTTTTTAGTAGTAGTTATAGTCATAGTGAAGAAGATGATCTATAAATTTATTACGACAAGTTTTTCATTAAATCCAAAAGATTATTGAAAAACAATGTGATTTTATCTTCAAAGATTAAAAGGATAAATGAAGAAAAGGTTATTAACAAAAGAGAAGATGCTTCCTCGTTCTGCTTGATCATTGAAAGGGATATTTTATTATAAAATACCAAATTTCTTGAAAGTGAGAAAATTGATATTTTCGATGCGCTTCTTTTTGTAAAAGAATAAAATGAATTTTTCCAAGTCTTACATGCTCGTGGTCATACCATATATTCTAAAATAAACTCCATTGATGTTGAATTTAGTGACCTCCTAAATTTTCTTGATGAGTTAAAAGTCTAAATAGAGGTTCCTAAAAAAAAGATGAATGTTTGTCCATATTAATAAAAGAAAGAGATGATTGGAACATCTCATTGGGGAATTTAAAAAGGGAATATCAAAATATTGAAGAATCCAATGTCAATCTTTTAAAAAAATTGATAAACTTTAAAAGACTTGGATTCTAACAAACTATACAATCCTAAAGGAGAGATAATTTTCAAAATAAAGGGAAACATGTTGTCAATCATTTGAAGGGGAAGAATATTGGTCCTCCTATCTGTTCTAACAAAAATCACACGCTTAATTATAAGAGACCTAAAAGGTAATTTGTTTGTCCTTATTAACATAAGAAAGGTCACCTTAGAGATTTTTGTTACAACTTGAATAATATTCAATATTTTGAAAAAGGTTATTCCTAACACTACACCAAAATGGGAGATTTGTGAGTGCTATTAGCACTCACAAATGACCTTCATAACTGTTATTTACCGTCATAATTTAGGGGGTGACAAAAGAAACTTTATAACTCCTAACAGCAGTCACAATTTTTTATAACCCCTATGGAGTTATGACTGGTGACCCCAATTTGTAACTGCTATTCGTAACTGCTGACAGCAGTTATGAATCATATATTTGTGACTGCTGTTAGCAGTTACAAAATTAATAGTAGTGACAAATTTGTGACTCCTATTAGGAGTTACAAAATTAAATTTGTTAAATGTTGTAAAAGCTATTACAAATATCTTTATATTTTCACAAAATGATGAAATAATGAAAGTAAAATAAATATCATGATAACAAGTCTAAAAATTTTGACAACATTTCATTTATATTTCTCATATTCCAAATATCCAGTACACATAAAACTTGTTAAACTTAATTTAACATCAAACAACCCCTAAGTGGGCGCCAAGTACAAAATGAGCATAGAATAAAAAATAAACTAAAAAAAGTAACGACACAACACTTCGATGACATGTAATGCCATGAACATATAACAAATCATTCTAAATCTAGACCAGGAGTCACCACGCAGTGGATACGATTCGTGAAGTCTAGGTATATCAGCCGTGGAGGGTATTGATGCGGTGACATTATCCCTCGTGTACTCGGGGTATGCCTGTTGAGCAAGTTCAATGGACTCAAATTTTTTGAATATGGCGCCTCGGTATCCATTAACTTGTGCTTGTGTTGCTTGCTACGAAGTGTAAACACCTGGATTTAGGCCTTTGAATACTACGTATGCCGGATATGCCATGTGTATGCCTGTAAATAATAAAATGTGATTAATATATATATATATATATATATATATATATATATATATATATATATATATATATATATATATACTAGCGTATGAAAATTGAAAAAAAAAAAATCGTTACCCGACAACAAAGTGAAATAAATGTACAATATTTTTGTCCTAATTTTAAAAAATTTGGGCAGAGTTCCCTTTATTTATAGGACTATCCACCCTATTTAAAAAAATAAAAATACTCAACAACAGCAATACTACAATACTCGAGGTCCATATTGGACCTCGTTTCAACCACTTCATCGATTTAACAATAATATTGACAACTATTGAATAGGATGTTGAGTCAAGAACCGCACGCATCACCGTCAAGAACCGCACGCATCACCGTTCAACTACATAGTAATCCCAAAACTTTGAATCTACAAATAACTACAAAGTAATCTATATAAGGGGTGGTGGTGGATATGATAGGAATGATACAAACAAACAACTTCCCCAAAGTTGGGTAAACATATATGAATTTCATTACCATCATCTTACCTTTTCTCGTCGTTAAATGATAGCTTCACTTATATCTTACCTACTCCTTCACCTGAAATAAGACATGTGAATTGATAATTAAAAATGATAGCACAACTTGAACCAAGAACCATCCATTTTACTTGAATACAAAAATCATTGTAAAATAGAAGCATTCTATGCATATGTGACAATTTATAGGTACATAAAAACCATTCTTGAATATTTCAATCAAGTCCCCCAGACTATTAATACAACAATCAAATAAACCTTATGAAATAGTAATTCACATACTTGTCATATAATTAATAGAGATGTTGTCTTTGAGAGTTTAGCAACATAGAAATAAACAGTTACTGGTACCAAACGACTACAAAGTTGTGAACATGATGGTTTGCTGATTAGTAGACCTCGGCAGGGTAGTACATATTTAAGAAATAATACAGGTTTCATACATGACGCATTGGTGCGCTCTAAATAAAGCTTGTGATTCAAGTGCAAATCTATCGCAACACATTAGTAGAGCTTCAAACACTAACCCTTGCATGACAAGAGAAGTTAAGAAACTATGATACTCCAATACCAACACATGAAGTTCCATTAGAACAATTATAAACCAAATCCTAAATATGAAGTTCAAGCATCCAAGGTGGGATTATGATCCCCAATCATAAGTCTAGCTACTCATAATTGAAACTACACTACACATGCTAGTTAACAACATAATTAAGTTAGTTATCTAGTTTAAACACAAACCAATACAAGAGATGGAATTAAATGCAAATTAAATCTAGTAGAACAAGTAGAGAAGACGTAAATGAGTAATTTCATTAATAATCACAAGTTGTGTACATGGGGCACAAAAACCAAAATTAGAAAATTGACTAAATGTACTCTCTCTTCCCCACACCACTACACAACTACAAAGTTACAAACCCAAAAATCAAAATAAAGAAACACAAAAGTTAGCAGCAGAGAAAGCGGGATGACAACGCCCTACATATGGTCCGGATGGCGGCTCGAGGACTCGGGCGCGGTGGGGTCACGAGGGGCATATGGATTATAAAGGTAAGGAGTCACAGCAGCCTCGCCCCCATGAATATGAGCAAACAAATCCATCTGTGCCCGGGTAATCATGGAAGTATCTCGCTGATAGTCAGCCCGTAAGGATGTGAAGTTCATCATATAAGTGTCCCGAAACTCGATAAAATCACCCTGTAACGATGCGAAGTTTGCCATATAGGTGCCCCGAAACCTTAGTAAAATTAGCCTGTAACTCATCCATCCGCACCCCGAGATATGTAATGGGGTCAACAGTAGGAGGCATAGGAGGTGGGACTGGATGAGGCACTTCCAGAATATCCGGCATAGGAGCATCAGGGGCATCAAAAGCGTCCAACATATGCTTTTTCCTCCTCTCCCAATAATCTTGCCCCAAACTTTTAGCAATGGTCTTATCATTAAATACCTTGGGCAGCCTAGGTATCTTGTCGCTTCCCGAGATCTCACATCCGGCATCCCTGAAAATCCGGGAAATCAGTCGCGCAAAAGGAGGAGTTGTGGTTCCCTTCTCGCTATAGGCAGCATTCACTATTTGATGCAACATGAGGGCAGGAAGACTGATGACCGTGTCATCCCCTAAAAGACTGTATAAGAAGAGGGGCTGGTTGTAACGGAGGACAACCTTGGTCTGAGTTGGAATGATGGAATTAACGGCGATGAGATGGAGGATACGATGTACATAGAGCATGCCCGAAGTGGGGAAAGTCTCCCCCGCCCAAATCTTGCCGGGTGCAAGACGCGCAATAAGTACCTCTTGTGGAAGCTGAGGCGCATCTGCGAGGACCGGGTAGTGATAGAGCTCGGGGTTAGAAGCCCCCACTAAGGTGCGCAGCCAAGATGGGCTTAGATTCACAAATTCTTCTTCACATCAATGTCTTCTTCACAGCTAAGACAGAATTTTGTTTTTGGCTAATGAAATAACAAACGAAATTAGGCCAAAATTTCATTTTTGGCAAATGAAAGAGAGAGGGAAATTGAAGCGGGAGGAGTCACAAATTGAGGGAAATTTTGGTAAGATAGAGGGAAATTTTGTGACTGCTAATAGCAGTCACAAATTTGTGATCGCTAAGAGCAGTCACAAATTGAGTCTAAGATCAAAATTTGTGACTGCTGGGAGCAGTTACAAATTTATGACTGCCAATAGCAGTTACAAATTAAGTCTTAGGCCAAAATTTGTGACCGCTAATAGCGGTCATAAATTAAATCTAAGACTAAAATTTGTGACTCCTCATAGCAGTTATAATTTCGTGACTGCTCATAAGAGTCATAACTTATGTCTACTAATAAGCTTGTGACAGTTATAAATTTACGACTGCTTATAGGAGTCACAAATTAATTATATTCTAACATTCGTGACTCCCATTAGCGGTAACAAACTAATTGACTCAAATTTTTTTTAACCAATTAATTTTATCACCCTTAATGGCAGTCACAAATAATTTTGTGACTGCTCCCGGGAGTGACTAGTTTGTCACCCTTATTGGCAGTCACAAAAAGGCAGTCACAAAATTAACATTTTGGTGTAGTGTAAATCAAAAATCCAAGTGACTACATCTAAAAGTTTTAAACGCGATCATTGTCACAAAATTGGTCATTTGAGGGACTTTAGAATCATAGTAAAAGCGGTAATATTTTTCTGAGGAACAACAAAGGAAAAAAGGCTTTTGATTCTAGAATATTTTCACCTAAACCCTTTGAAAAAATGCGGATTAAGAAGAATCACATTGTTTTTGAGAAAAAGGACCATAGTAGAAAAGGCAAAGTGAAAAAAAAATACCTAAGGTCCCTTTTAAACCCGAGGCTCGTCGTGTGAGTTGTGTGTGGGCTTCGAATAAACTTAAATATGAAACCAAAAGGTTTTCGAATTTTTTTCCTTACGTCACTAAATGCTAGAGGTTGTTTTATGCTTTGGTCATAACCTTATTTACATTTCATCTTCACGTATCTTATGTTAGTCTATGTACTTTTGTTTCATATGTGAGTTTATGTTTCATGTTTATCAACCATAATAATTCATATGTGATTTATTTGTCTTCTTGATTTTCTCTTGATTTATTTACTGAATAAATTGGAAATATTTGTTTAGTGGAATACTTTATTTTGATTTTCCAAAAATATGCTTAGCATTATCGCATCTAGTTGATATCTTCTTTGATCCATGTATGCCATGTTCTTATGCATGTTAAACGTATTCTCACTTTACATTTGATGTGACACTTGTTTATGATCGATAGAATTTTACTTAGTCTTGTACTTATGTTTTACATGCTCTCTTAACCTTAACCTTGTTTTTCTCTAGATTTGTTATCTTAGGATTGTATTGGTTATTTTGTTGGTAATTTGAGATTATTGGAACATGTTTTAGGATTCTATGCTTCATGTATATCTTTCAATCCTATGCCATGCTCCTTTGTGGTTGTAAATATCTTCTAATAAAAAATTCAAAAAGATATTTTTTTATACAATCACGTTTTGCCTTTTTTGATGATATACACCATGACATATTTTCGTATATCAAAATGGCTTATTTGATCAATTTTTCGTTTATTTAGGAATATGAGATGTGTTCATGAGATGAATTTTATTTTCTTATAAATACTGAGAAAATTTATACTTTGAGAATACATTATCATATCTTGTTGCACATTATACCAAACTAAACATTGTGTAGATACCACTTCATGAGGAATGACAAAGTTATATAATGTTTTACAAATGGTTCAAAGCTTTAAATATTTATGAGAAAGATTCCATTATCCACAAATGTGTATGTGTGAGATTTATTAATGATTTTAAGGATTTGAAAATCTAGATGTATTATAAAAAATCATGAGAGATGATGTGATTACAGCTACAACTTTTATTGAATGATGCTACCCTAGAAAAATTGGAAATAGTATCCCATTTTAGTAATGAATGCATGAAAGCGATATGCAAAAACACTTTGAATGAAGCGATGTTTCAAAGATATGTATCCATCTAAAAATTGAGTAACATAAAGAATTTGAATCTAAAGGTTTTAACCAAATAGCTCATTGAGGAAGGAAAAATGTGTTAGTTGAGAATATCTAAAATGGTGTTAGAACTTTTCACTACTATTGAAGTTTTGAGTCATTTGTTCTTGAATTGTTATTCTTAATTGAACTCAAGCTTGGTTGTATTCTTACAATAGTTCTTTGTTTTTGTTTCTCACGATCAAGACATAATCTTTTGTTCTTGGTTAATGCTCTCATCATGTTATTAGCCTTTTATGGATAATATTTTATTGATTATGAATATTGGACATAGTACTCGAACTTTGGTAAGTGTGATAATATTGCTAATATTTTTCTTATCTAGATCTATTTGAGATAATTTGTTAGAAGCTCAATTGTTAAAATTTTCTATGCATCTTACTCTCCTTTTCCCCATGTAATATATCTTGTAAAATCTTAAAAGATTTATTTAAAATGCATGTTAGGGAATATTGTTATTTGTTGAGTGATAAAATTTTGTTATATATTTACTCTTGTTTAGTCTTTATTGGTTTTAGATTTAATGCTGCTAATTCATGCTATTAGATTATGTGTATCACTATTGACATCGATATTGATAAAAAAATTGTCATATATGTTAATATAAAAGTTTTTACATTTGGAATAAATATGATACATCCAAATTTTATTTTTGATAATTTATTGTTTTGATCATATTTGATCATACATTTGGAATAAATATGCTACATCCAAATGCTATACCATATTTTGGTGCATCCTATTTTCATGGTGGTTACCAATCATTGTTTTAGCCATACTTCACCTTTCGATGCTTTTTAGACATATTTAATATATACTTTCTTGATATGGTATATCATTTGGTATCAAGAATTATGTTTGTGTTATGAGTTTTAGTATTGATCACATAAATGCGTATCTTTTATATCTTATACTCTTTATTGTAACACCTTGATTTTTCATGCCCATTTGACAAAGACAGACACGAAATATAGGGAACACTAAGAAAATTTATGCCATTCTCATAATCCCAATAAATAAAATTTATATTAAATAAAAAACTTCCACAACTAAAACTCAATGAAGGATTACAAAAAGAAAAACTAAATTGAAATAACTAAACTCCAATAAATGAATACATTATTTAAAAATCTTATTACTATTGTTTCAACTGAATAAATAGAAAGTACAGTGGTGAGCACATCTAAATGAACTCCTTAATATAAATGGAAGCTACAATGAACCAATGACTCTAATTCTTCAAATACCAAGCTGGATTTCCACAATGGAAAGTCTGATTGCTCAGCCCTACTAAACTTGTAGATATAATAGTAAACCCTTGGGGAAACATTTTATAGATTTTAATATAAGTCATATCCCTAAAGTTACAAGGATTATCTCTAATACATCAATACAAATCATGCCACTAATTTACAATAAACATGCCACCCGTCAGCTATCGCATGCAATAAGTAGATCACCTCTTATCTAAATTCAGTACTACATGCATGTCCCAACCCAAGGCATAACTATGATAAGAGTCTTTATCCTTAGACTAATAAGTACTATCACGTAACGAACAACTATCCTGGAATGTTATTAATTATACAAGCAGGATTATGCCCCAATTCCCACACATATAATTTTATTAAGATATTCATGATCTCATTAAAGTACCGCTCTCTAAGTTTTAACATATTTTAAATTATGCGAGTTCATCTCTGAACTATAAAAAAGGATAAACTACAACTATTTGTCATGCAGTGGGGATCTAACTAACTATGCGTGTAAGAATACAACTCAAGTGCTAACCCCGTAATGTCACCCACATGGAAAATACAAGTAAATCACATAATGTATTTATCATGACATAGGCTTCATTGTCAATTGTCCATACTAGACTATATTAAATTATGCACATTATTTGTTAGACCATACGAGGGTCGTTACCTTCGGTGTCCATCTTGTGCCTCTATTGGTAAGTCCATAGGAATTCATCACCTAACGGGCTTAAGAAAAACACGTAAATAAACAATGGGAAGATCACTACGCAGTAAAACCTCCAATGGGCCCATACCAAAAACCAATCAATGGATCAAGTCATCCTGCCTTCTCTCATCGCGAAGTAGTGGCCGCTGATTGTATCATTTAACATAATGGCATCCTTTATGTCCTTCTCATCTCAGCCAAGCGTGTGGTACACGATATTGATATCAAACACAAACCCCAAACTGATAGATTCACCGTGAGTAAAGGTATGTTCACACAATCAACACAATATATATATATATACACACACACACACACACATAAAATATATATATTGGATAACGCATACATTCAAGTGTACCCAAGACATTCAAATCCTCAAGCGTTGGAGTGTCATATAAATTATGTTTACTATCTCTCAAAACCATAGCAAACATATACATCCATGTAGGATACCGCGGATATTAGATAACGTATACATTCAAGTGTACCCAGGAAATTCAAATCCTCAAATGTTGGAGTGTCATATAAATTAGGTTTTCTATCTCTCAAAACCATAGAAAACATATACAACCATGTAGGATACCGCGAATACCTAACCATATATATATATATATATATATATATATATATATATAACGTCATTTAAGGTTCATACACTCCAATCTAGGAATTCATTATGAATCATAACTAATTATCTCATCTAAATTTACTAAATTTAATAATCATAAAAGGATACCCAAATAAGAACTATACTAAAAAAATCTAATTCCCTATCCAAAAGCCCTCACTGGGCAAAATCTAGAGGCATCGATTGATTGATCCTCACAAGTCAATGGCAGTTCCTCTTCATTACCAAATTTACACCCAAAAATCCACCATTGTTAAATCTCAATATTTCTAAATAGTCCCAAATTATCATCCAACCTAGTTCTAATCATAAGAATATGATTCTATATGTTTTTACACAATCATACGAGTTTAATAACATCAAATCCAAGATTTAAATCTAAAGATCTAAACTTTTCAACATAACTCAATATTAAATCATCTTAGTCTATTTTCATATTGATCGATCAAGTCATCATGCTTTCTCTCATAATGAAGCGATTGATGCTGACAATATGATCTAACATAATGACCTCCACTATGTCTCGCTCATCTCAGCTGAGCGTATTGTATATAGTCCCGATATCAAAACCAAATCCCCAAATTATTGATTTACCATGAGTAAAGGTATGTTCACATAATTAACAATATATATATATATATATATATATATATATATATATATATATATATATATATATAAAGCGTACACTCAAGCATACCCAAAAAATCCCAATCCCCACATGCTTGATTGTCACGTAAATTAAGTTTTCTATGTCTTAAAACCATACCAAACATTTACAACCAGGTAGGGCACCGCATACATCCAAGAGTACCCCGCATTATCTGAATCCCTAAAATCGAATTATTCATTCGTTTTTTAGGTTTATCGACCTTTAACCCTATTAAATCAAATTCTTAGTTTGAAACATCTCTAATCTATGAGTGTTTGACTATACATCAGGATTAAACTCTACAATTTAATTACACGGCCCATAATTTCTAAAGACTAGAATTAACCACCCAAAATACTTGATATGTGTAAGGACATTTTCCATCACATTTTAGTATGTCGTATACCGCTACAAGTCGTTACAAGTCGTCGAAGGATTGAGAAGAGTACATCTATAAGAGACAAATCCAAATTTTAAGAAGATTTCAACATTCATCTTCAACAAGGATGAATTTGGTAAAATGTGTTTAAGTTCCATTTACATTTTACATTAAAAGTGTTGGGATATTTTTTATAAAAATTTAAATGATTTTTGAAATGATTTGAAATGGTTTTTAATTTTTCAAAATCATAAAAGGTTTGGATAAATATCTCCTGATCCCGTGAACAGTTTTAAGATTTGAGGGTTCCAAGTTATTTAAAACTTTAAAAGCCTTTTTTAAAGGGATCAGTGACTATCGCTCAAACGACATCACATCTCGTTCGAATGAGATGGAGGTTCGCTCGAACAACGTCACATGTCGTTCGAACGAGAGATGTTTAAGCCGACACATCACCGCCTTGATTTTTAATATAAATAAGGGTGTATGGCTTATGTATTTCGTGTGGAGTAACACTGGTTTTCAACAGAATATGATTTTGAGTATTTTTGTTTATTCTCCAACATATTTGAGGGTTAAATCTTTTGTTTTACAATTCACAAATCCCAATAGCTTTTGTGTGAGTTGTTTTGTGGAACCCAAAGCATACTTTGCTGTAGTTTAACCTCTGTGGAGAAGGCATCTCCATATCTGATCAGTGGATACCGAGCGTAGATATTATGCGTGTTGATGAGCTGAAGATGATGAACTGACACCTGGAGGGTATTTCTCTATCTCTCATAGCTTTGAAGGTTTGACGAAGACACTGTTCATTACACTTGTGGGCGATTATTAGGTTGTATGTAAGTCAATGGTCTTGTAAACCTTTTAAAGTTTTATAAAAGGTTTTTACCCGAAAGGGGTTTTTTCCTGAATTTGTCTTCTTTGTTTCACATGCATGGTTTGAATGATTCATGACACTTATATCCATGTTTAGGGGCTGATCTAAAATTGAATTTGGTTTAATCAAATTTAGAGACCTAATTAAGTAAGTGTTCTAATAAATAATTTAATTGGTATCACACAACATTTTTTTTAATATAGTCACTCATAAATCCCAATATATATATACTACATATAAGATGCCTCTCACTCAAGCATTTGCCTGATTTAACCAAATTCCCACACTATAGGGAATTAACGTCATTTAGGGTTCATACACCTCACCTTAGGATTTCATTCCCAATCATAACTAATTTTCTCACCTAAATTTAATAATAATGGAAGGAACCCCAAACAAAAACTATACTAAAAAATCCTATCCCCTAACCAAAGGCCCTCACTTGGAAAAATCTAGAGGCATCGATCGATCGACCCTCCTAGGTCACTCGCAGCTTCTCTTCATTACGAATTTTACACCATAAAATCCACCATTATTGAATCTTAATCTGTCGAAAGAGTCCCAAATGAACATCCAACCTAATTATAACTATGGATTATAATTCTAAACATTTTTACAATCATATGAGTTTAAATAACATCAAATCCTAGATTTAAATCTAAAGATCTAACCTTTCCACAATAACTCAGTGTTAAATCATCTTAGGGTCTATTCATTTTCAATTTCAGAATTAATCCTTTACATGGGGATAATTTGTCTTTAATAAGTTTTCATTCTAAAACTTCACTTATTTCTTGGATCTACACCACTTAACCCTTCAATTTCATGTTTCGGTCATCATGGTACAAGTATTCAATTCAGGATATTTTTATAGCATTCATAATTAACCCAAATCATCATCATAATCAAAATTAATTAACTAATACCTAAGCATTCTTCAAAACTCAAATTGTACTAAGGAAAACACATATTCTAAATCAATTATAGATTTATTAGGAGTATTGAAGAACACCAGGATGTAGGCTTGGATCCTTGTGGTTTAGCCTCCTTATACTTTTATGCTTATCCTAAAGACTCATAGTTGCTAGGGTTTTATTTTCTAATGATAAATTACTAATTAAGGAGTCCTAACCCCTATTAATATCTCTAATTTTCTCACCTCCACTTAAGGACCATTTTTGGCCACTAAGCCTAAAATACACACTGGAATAGCCCAAAACTTACCTTAAGGATCCCTGGGCCAAACTTAAGACAACTAAAACACGTAACTGGGCCTCCATGACACTCCAAAGTCCAATTTAAATGATATTACCAACAACACGTGGTAATACCTCACAGCGTAACAAAAATGTACAATGTTCCATCATATGCATATACATAGTCAAATATTATATAATTAATATCACCAATTAATTATTCCAAACACACATTACTAAAAACCACATCACATATAAAATTTAATTATTGTCTAGATTATACAAATTTGTTATTACCAAACCACACAAGTAATAATTAGTCCCATTTATTAATTTATTTTTCACTTAATAAATAATAAATATATTCCACGAAAATACACGGTATTACATTCTTCCCCCTAATAAAGGGATTATGTCCTTGGAATTCGCTAAGATATAATGTCAAAATGTAACCCGCACAAATATCATAGGCTTATACACGACCAGCCCGTACTCTTATGCTATAAGATAAAAGAAAAAGGCTCACATATGCCTACCATAGTGTGTCACAAATGGGGCACCCATACGTCCTATACCGCGTGTACACACGCACAAACATCACATATATATAATGCAACAACCCGTATTTTTTAAGAATTTAAGAATTAAAAATGAATTAATTTGGTTAAAATTTAAATTACTCGTGCGGCGTAATTTAATGCAAATATGATGGGTTGATTGAATTACTAATCGGGGAGAAATGATTAATGATTATTGAATAAAATTACCAAGTGAATAGTAATTATATAGTAACGTGACAATATGATATCTCAATCAAATGTAATGAGCGGACTAAATATGGTATAGATTTAAAATAAATTGTGAGTAACTCCGATGATGGTTTTATGGTTATGATTGAGTCCAGAAGGGTCGAAACAGTCGAAATAGTATACCCGGGTATGTAGTTTGGGTCCCAGGACAGTTTTAGACATAATTGACAACCCGAGAGGGCATTTTAGTTATTTTATAACCTAGGGTTAAGGGAATTTCGAGATTTTCAATATTATAAGTAGTTGTGGTGATGGGAAGCTAGGGTAAAGAGATTAGAAAACAAGTGGAGGCCAGTAGAGAGCAGAGAAAAAGTTTTCTTGGTGCTCAAGGAAGGGTTTTGGGAGAATTCAAGCTCAATTTAACATCACAACTACTATTGGAGGAAGGATTAGAAGAGAAGATTCATCAAAGAGGATCAAATCAAACCACTTCAATATAAGACAAGTATTTATCTTGCAATTTTTTATTGGTTATCATACCCATATAGAGTAGGAACTTGATATTAAGGACAATTCATGTTATATTTATAATATGATGAGGAAAATTATAATTGAGAACGGGATTTGATGTAGTATAAATCCAATTTCATGGGATAAATAAAATCAAGAATTTTGGTGATTGAATCATGGATTAAATCTATGTTTTTGGTGAATTTATTTGAAGAATATAAAATTATAGAATTTATCATCATGATGTGTTGAATCTAATTACAGGATGAAATTATACGTATTTTATTCATGATTTACATTGGAAATCATCCCTAGATATGTCTTTGATGTTTAGTTATGTTAATTTAGAAATTAGGATGTTCATATAAAGGATTGGGGGTTGGAATAGAGTACAAATTCGTAACAACAATGAAAAGAAGAAGAAACCTGCTACAATTCGAATCGATTCGGTCAGTGGGCAAATGGATTCGGTCGTCCAGAATTAGAAAATTTCCCTTTTAAACCCAGAAATTGCGGATAATTCATAAGAAAACTTTTAGGACATTTTTAAATTAGGCAGAGAAAGGTAAAAATATCAGAAGACCTACAGTAGGGATTAGGTTGATAGAATTTGAGACGAGTAATAATGGGATAATTGACAAAATATCCATAATTAATAAATGGAAAAAATTTGGAACGGATTACGTAAGAATGAGAGAACTTACAATATAGTAAAAATGAAAAAAGATTTATGAATGGGTGATTTGAACTATTAAAGTGAGTGATACTCGAAATTACACTAATTGAAAGATTAATTGAAATTTATAGTTCATTGAATATATGAGTGATTTATACTACGTACGAGTTGATGAAATCGTTTTGTGTGTATACCTACTGAGTAATATATAAATAGGTTGTTTGAATACCTATAGATATGATTTTATTATGTGAGTGAACATACAAGTTCTTCCTGCTCTCAAGAGGTTTACGCACAGAGGGCTATCCCACCTTAACGATTCCAGTGAGGTCTGGATTAGTGTCCCAGAGCATGGAACTTAGGGCGATCCACTATGTGTCATGTATTAGTAGGATTGGAAGGTCTTTTGGGTATGTTAGGTATGTGCATATCCCAAAGGCTTAGAACCATGTTCGCCTCCATTTTTGTGTTGATTTATTTAGGGTTCGAGGAGACATACCGAACCAATAGTCCTTACTTGAGTACGAGACGTACATGGACATGATAGCAGAGTATGATAGCATCTTGAGGGGCCATTACGGGGATGCTATATTTGTGTATATAGTATGAGTGTTATGAATATATATATACCCGTGTACTGTATCTACTTATGTGAAACAATAGAATGGTTAGATGACGAATATCTAAAAAGGAAATTAAGTGGTGAAACTTAAATAATTGACTCAATAATAAAATTAGAACAAATAATTTATTATTGAGATCGTATTAAAGTATAATATGGGGATATACATGAGAGTTGTACTATCGAGAGTAGTCAGATACCTTAGTTAGTTGAGCCGGGAATGCTAGTTAAGTAGAATACGTTAGGCGTGCACATTAGTTGAGAGGTGAGAATCTCAAGTGAGTGCACTTGAATAATAGATGTGTAATAAATAACTGATTTACATTGTGAAATAAATACTTGCTAAATATTTTCAAAATGTTTTACTTGGGCTCTGACCCCTGTCAAAATATTTTAGGTGTCCAACCATAGGGATGCCCATCTTAGAGATCATATCCAGTGACACGTAGCTGCAGCATTGCGAACGCTCGTAGGATATTTTTTAGACACTTCAGTTTGTTCTTTCTAGATAACAGATTTCATTTTCAGTTATGTATCAGTTCTTCTAGTTATGTTGCATTCAGACTCTTTATTTATTTCAGTTATGTAGAAGACTGTATTCAGACTTTCTTTACTTATTTCAGATTGTGGTTGGATTTTATGCTTATAGAACCGATGGTGTATTCGGTCTCTTTTATATAATTATTGATATGCGTCATGTGATTGTTTGGACTATATTCATGTGAGAATGGTTTAATTCATTTAATTATTGTTACGTGTGTTAATAATAAAACATAAAATTGACACCAACTTATTTTGACATAGGTGATTAGTAAATAAAAAGTTTTTGACAGTGATGCTAAGACTGAAACCATTAATGATTTCGGTTAAATTTAATAATGGACTGATCAGCCAAGATTAAAATAGGCAGATTGTCACAAATGGTATTAGAGCATCATTATCTAGTATCCATAGGATCTATACGATTTATTATGATTGCGGCGTAGAGTTCTTTGACTTAGAGCAATATTATTAGGAATATTGTATTCATGATTACGCATTTCAGATTCGTTCTTCTTCTTTTATAATTGTAGCAACTGTTAACTCATACAATTAAAAATTAATTTCAAATGCCACCTAGAAAATGAGGAGCAGTAAGAGAAGCAACTCAAAATAATTCAGGGAAGACAGAGCCGCAGGCACTAGTACCATAGGGGATAGTGACAGGAGCAGAGGTGGCGGCGATCATGGCACAGGCAGTAAACACAGCTATGACTGCTATGGCTCAGTATTTTCCTCAGGTCCATCAACCACCACAACCAGTGACACCAGGGGTTCAGGCACACCTAGGATCGACTTAGTGGAAGAAGGTTAAGGAGGCTTTCTATAAGGGCTACCCACAAAATTTTAAAGGGAGTTCTGATGTGATTGCGGCATGTCAGTGGAAGGCATACATTCAGTGCCATTTACGAATGGTTAACTACAGTGAGGTATAGAAGCAGATGCTTACTACTTTTCTGTTAGTAAGGGAAGCATTACAGTGGTGGGAGTCAGTTACCACCGTTGCCAAGAGGGATACGATGACTATTTTTGATTTCTGGGTGCGGTTTGATCGTAAATACTTTCCACCAACCATAGAGACTAAGATAAGGAAGAAGTTTAGTAAAGTGACCCAGGGTGATCATTCTATTGCCAAATATGAGTAAGCGTTCACTCGTTTGGCTAATTTTATGCCAGACGAGGTGAACAATAAAGAAAGGAAGTAGACGAGATTTATGGATGGTTTGGCTTGGAGGATCCGCCAGTAATTGATTGGTAATCCAGCATTGGTGACTTATATAGACATCTCTGATATTGCACTGTTACATTATTAGGACCATCGTTTCCATGTGAAGAGGGGGCAAGCGAGGTGTTGAGCCCAGCTAATAGGGCAAGATAGTAGGGGGCGGTACTAGTGAAGCACCACAGCAACATTAGTCAGGCAGATAGGGGTAGGATTTCTGACAGGGAGATCAGGCCAAGAGGTTCAGATCTGGGGATTATCGACCTGAAGGTGGTTACAGGTAGGGCTAGTGGGATCCTCAGCAGCATTAGGTTCCTCATGGTCGTTGGGGCCAAGGGAATAATGGAGGAGGTAAGTAGGGTCGAGGCCAGCAAGGCCAATAGCAGGGTCAGTATCATCAGGGCAATTAGGTCTAGCATCAGAAAGAGTTCTCATGTCAGTGCTTTATTTATGGACAGATGGCCACAAGAGGAAGAATTGCCCATAGCAGGGGAAATCTTCACATCAGTAGGGTGACCCGTCGGAGAAGCAGGCACAGAGGCCACCTGTGGCACCAGCCCCATCCACACCTCCATATCAGGGACAACTTCATTATGGGCGAGTTTATAACGTCCAAAATGCTGCCATTCAGCAGGCCCCATAGGCACTACCAGTAGTAGTGGGTATGTTTACTATACATGGTCTTATGAGTAGTGTTTTATTTAATACTGGGGCATCATAGGCTTTTATAGCGACTAGATTTGCATGAGCTGTCAGCCTATTAGAGATAGGTCATAGTCTCCTTATGTGTGTGAAGTTACCAATGGGTAGTGGGTCAATTATACATTCAATTTTTATATCGAGGTGGGTAGATTGTGTTTAGCTACCGATCTTTTTAAATTGGATATGACGGGATATGATGTTATCTTGGGGATGGATTGATTAGTGAGTTATCGAGCGATGGTAGACAGTTATGGGAGGACTATTGTATTTATGATACCAGGACAAGAGATGTTCTTAGTGGTGATGCCTCCTCCTAAGGGAAGGTTGAGCGCTCATATATATTACATTGAGAAGGAGACCTCACAGGAGGTGGTAGCTTCATTAGACTTGATTCTATTTATGAGGGAATTCGAGGATGTCTTCCAGGATATACCTGAATTGACACCTAATAGGGAAATTCATTTTATTATCGATATAGCACTAGGTACGAGACATATAGCTCAAGCTCCCTATCACATGGCCCCATCAGAAATGCGAGAGTTGAGAAAGAGATTCAAAAGCTCTTGGGGCAGGGTTTTATTTAACGGAGTACTTCACCATGGGGTGCACCGGTGTTGTTTGTCAAGAAGAAATATGGATTGCTTCGATTGTGTATTGACTACAGAGAGTTAAATAAGGTCACAATTTGAAATAAATATCCACTACCTCGTATTGATGATCTATTCGACCAGTTAACGGGGGCAACTTACTTTTCTAAGATTGATTTGCGGTCCAGTTATCATCAGTTACTCTCAGGGAGGAGGACGTTCCTAAGACTATTTTTCTTATATGATATGGTTCCTATGAGTTTAGAGTGATGCCATTCAGATTCATCAATGCACCAGCAGTGTTCATGGATCTGATGAATTGGGTTTTTTTAGAGTTCCATGACTAGTTTGTGATTGTTTTTATTGATAATATTCTGGTTTACTCTCGTTCTGAAGATGAGCATGCACAGCGCTTATGTAAGGTCTTATCGACACTTCGAGAACATTAATTGTATGCGAAGTTTAGGAAATATGGATTCTGTCTTCGAGAGGTGCAGTTTTTGGACCACATAGTGTCTGAGAAGGGTATTGCTATTGATTTGTGTAGGTTTCGGCGGTGAAGCAGTGGGGATAACCCATGACATCGACTGAGGTACGCAGCTTTGTCGGGTTGGCAGGATATTACCAGAGGTTTGTTAAGGGTTTCTCGAAGATTATGGGTCTGTTGACAAACTTGACTAATAAAAGAGTTTTGTTTGTTTGGGACGATAATTTTCAGTTCACTTTTGATGAGCTAAAGGACAAATTGACATCAGTGCCCGTACTATCACTACCTAAGTGGGGAGTGGCATATTGTTTTTACACTGATGCATCTTTACAGAGACTTGGGGGTGTATCATAACTGGATGAGAGGGAATAGTATATGCATCATGAAAGATAAATCCTCATGAAAATAATTACCCCACACCTGATTTGGATTTAGTCGTTGTTGTATTTGCCTTGAGGATCTTGAGGCACTATTTGTTGGGCGAGCAGTTTATTTTATTCACGGACCATAAATCACTTCAGTATCTGTTCACGTAGAAGGATTTGAACATGTGGCAGAGGAGGTGGTTGTAGTTCATAAATGATTACTAGTTTGATATTCAGTATCATCCTGGGAAGGCTAACATGGTAGTTGACGCGTTAAGCCGAAGACCAGGAGGTGAGCTAGCAGCGGTTTGGAAAGCGAAATGGAGAGAGCTTCAACACGATGATGATATTGCTATAGCTTGTATGTCCATATTATCTATCACACCCAAGATATTTATGAGGATAGTGAAAGCACATGAAAAGGATCCTTATTGCCAGGATAGAGTTCGACAGCTATTAGCTGATGGGACAGATGGGTACTCGATCAGTTCGGAGGGTGGCTTACATTTTAATGGTAGACTTGTCATTCCATAGGATGATGATTTGCGGCATGCAATGATGTTAGAGGCTCACGGGTCCCAGTTTGTCGTACATCCTATTGGGGATAAGATGTACCGGGACATTCGCAGATAGTATTGGTGGTTAGGGATGAAATGGGACATAATAGAGTTTGTCTCGAAATGTGATACATGTCATATAGTGAAGGTAGACCACCAGAGACCGACATGGATGTTACAGTCATTATAGATTCCAGTGTGGAAATAAGAGAGTATCTCTATGGATATTATTAACGGGTTGCCGTTATCACAGCTTGGTCATGATTCTATATGGGTGATAGTGGATCGGTTGACCAAGGTGGCTCATTTTCTTTCAGTTCGTACTGATTTTGAGATAAAGCAGTATGCGCAGTTATTTATTACTGAGATAGTACGGTTACATGGGGTTCCACTTAATATTGTGTCCAATCGGGATAAGATCTTTATTGTGACACCCCGCCTAATTAATTAACGAGTGATCAGTCCTTAATTAATTAATTTTAGAATATCAAGTTGGTCCAGATAATGCATCACTGTCGAAAACTCAAATTTTAATTTAATAAAAACTAACCACCTAGTATTTAAAAAGGGTGATGTCCAAATTTTATCTTGTTACTAACCAATATAAAAAAGAATACCAACAAATGCCATGCATCACAGTAATATAAATAAAGTCTAACTGAAGTAAAATAAATTACTGGAGTAAAATACATCCAGATACAATTCCATACAATAAATCAAATAAAAGGAAATCAAATCTAAGAGGGAATTTAAAACAACTAAATCTCTGAAGGTAAACAGAAGAAAGGACGACATGTCCAACAGAATAGATAACTACAAAAGGGAGAATAGGCTGAGTCGTCTACTAGCAATTATCCTGCAGCTTCCATAGCAGCTACAGCACGACAACTGAATAGAATCTCCTAAGGCTGGTGTCCCTGTGGCTGGGCACCTAAAAATAACGGATAAAAGAAAGATATACAGAAAAATGGGTCAGAGCCCAAGTTAAAAATAGTTTAAAATAACAAGTGCTTAAATTGATTCAATTAGCACAATTATTATTCAAGTTAACTCAGCGTACTCACTTGAGATACTCACTCCTCGATCTAGTGTGTGCACCTAACGAGCCTAACTACCCATACTAGTCATGATACCCTGACTGGATACTAAGTACACATTATTATACCGGAAAGACTCCCTAAATAACTCAAAGACGACGTACTTAATATTTCGATATAGGTTTAGCATTACTTTAGTTTATTCTCAAATTCTTTTAAATGCCCAGCTGATAATACCATAAGTACACTTCTTAAAAATAGAGTCATCAACATAAGACACCAAACAGGATTTCGGCATACACACATTATTCTCTTATGTATACATATCAATTTGTATATAAATATATCAATATTGCACCCCTGGTTGAGAAACCCTTAGTGCTATGCATACTCGACTATTTAGTCCCATTGCAACGCTCATGCATAGAGGACAACAGGTTCAATCTCACGAGAACCAATGAAAACACAAACACCTATTGGAGGTGAACATAGTCCCTAGCCGATGGGCTACGCACATACCTATGCACCCATACGACCTTCATCACTATTATTCTCATGGATAGCCCATACCTAGGTTCCATGCTCTAGTGGTACGACTCTAAATCCCCCGAAGGCACACAAGATCTGATAGTCCACAATGCATTTACCTCCATTCGATGACTAGTAGCTAGGTATGTCATATGTATAATATATCCCCTATTATACCCCGTACCTTATTCGTATATAATCTCCCTTGTATTTTTGAATCTCTCTAATTCTATGAATTTTCATACCTTTCGAGGGTCGACATATTCTCCGCTCACTAATAATTATAAATTTTAAGTCACTCGACATTCATACAGGTCTAACACTCGTTTAAATAAGCCTACGGGAAGTTTGAAAGAAAAATCGAGCCTTAAGAGTCATTCTAGAATCTCGTTAGAAGACCCGGGAAATCTCGTTCGAACGAGGTCGTTCGAACGAAGTCCCCCCCACTTCGAACGAACTACCAAACTCGTTAGAAGGGCCACTGGAATCTCGTTAGAAGTCTCATTCGAATGAGGTCGTTCGAATGATCTGGGTTGGACTTTTAATGAAATTTTCGCAGTTGCCCAGTTCATCTTCAAAGTTTATTTTTCCAAATTTTCTCCTCCACAATCTCAACCTAAACCCGTTCCAACCCAAGTACAAGGCTTCCAAACTACTCTAAGTCACCCTAGAACACTTCTTAGCATAGTTCAGGGGTCAAATCCTTATAATCATCAAGTAAATTCAACAAATTCCTAAATTTTCCCATGAGTCCTATTAATATAAACCCAGAATTATTAATCAATAAAAACACCATTTTTATTTCGTGATTAGGATCTAATTCACCAAATTTCACATTCCTATTAAGGGGGAAAATACTCTACATGCAAACCTCCATCAAATTTATAAGATTCCTATACAATCTTATCATAGGTACCAATTTTGGTATTAATAGTTATAAAACCTCAACATATGTTAACAATAATAATAAATGCTAAGAGAAAGAACAAGATAATCACTTGCCTTAAAATGAACTTCTGATTCACGGGTTGAAATTGGTATGGGAACGATCCTCTTGACACGATCTACGCGCTGGTGTATTTTTTGGTGTGAAAGCTTGAGTTCTTGGCTTAGAGCTCTAATGCAGTTTTCTTCTTCTTCCTTGGTTCTCTCTCTCTCTTTTCCTCTCTTTATCACGTAGGTTGAAGATAACTGGCCACTAACCCAAAATACTTTTAATTAAACCCAATTTCGTCCATTTAATTACCCAAAAATTGCAAAAGACCAAAATATCCCTCTGGGGTGTCGTTTTGAGCTAAAATGTCCTGGACTCCAAATAAAATACCCGAGTAGTGTTTTCTGGCTATTTCGACCCTTACAGACACTCTGGCACACTCAAAATAGTCATCCGAATTATAAAAAATAATTTACCTTTTAAACCCCCAAATACATACTAGTGACGCGACTCATACGCATCCCAAATATTTATAACGTAACTGTCGTGTATCTCATCCCCGGCCATAATATTATTTCAATAATTACTAACTCTCATCACACTAGTAATTATTTTCATAACATCGGATTAATTACAATTTAAATTTTCTCCTTTTAATTTAATTAATCCCAATTTCCATAAATTCATAATAAAATAAATATGCATAAAAATATGGGGTATTTCATACTTCCCCCCTTATAACATCATTTCGTCCCGAAATTTGAAAAGTAAGGCATAACTGATAAAGACAGGTTTCCCTCCATTACTCAAAACCAATTTCAATGTAAGGATCAATCACTATAGCCCCGCACTTCACAACAAGCTTGTTTACCACTCTCGACACTTTATCTCTCAATAACGGCACCTTACCTTCTGCTCCTATCAAACATCATTCGAATAAGACTAGCCTATACATCATTGTCCCCATTGTCTCAATATTATTGGGTGGCCTCACCTCACCTCGTATCAACTCCCTTATTTATTTAAACACAAAACTACCATCCTGGGAGAAACCATATGAACATATGACTATTCTTACCAGTTCTTTAAATATCGATTCCTGGCGACATAACCCTTATGGAAATTAAAAGGTCACCTAACATAGTATGTGGCTATTCAACTTACGTCATCAGATTCTATTTCTCGATCAATCCAAAATTCTAATTATCCGTTCACCTCTTAACATCCAGAGGGAGAATAATTAAGGTCTTTCCACACCAAAACCTCAATAAGCACCTTGTTCACAATAAACGAGTATGAGTTTTTCCGTAGAACCCTACCATTAGGTACTATCCTCTCCCAATTACTGCTCTATCACTTACTAGCTATATCCGTTGTGGAATTGAAATAATTAAAATAAATCCAAAATTACTTTCATACGGCATTAATCATTAATCACCGTTCGCCTACTCCTCGGGCTATGGGTGATACAACTTGCTCAAAACAAAATGTTATCCCCACTGTTTCTTGAAATCCCACATTGAAGGTGGGGTTCAAATATCTCATCCTAGTTCAGAACAATACCGGGCAGGACCATGTACAAGCGCGATCCTTCTTTTTAAAAGAAGACTAGGGCACACTATCTAATATCGTAAATCACTCCAAAGGGATATCAATCGCTTCCTTCTTGATTAACATGTTCCACACATTTGAAGGAACTCTTGACCTTGCCTTGAGTTTGTGAACCCATCAAATAAATTTTACCGCTGAATGCTCTCTTCCACTATCGAAATCGTCGGTTTGATACAAAAATTATTTGGTTGATCGTATTACTTCAACCGATTCCTACCTATGAGTGGTGCACGTTGTTACTAATCATTATGATCCGCTCAACACTGGCTTCCACTTATAATGCCTCCCCTTAAGTGGTACGTAATAATCGTCTCCTTCCCTCGGCATATACCAAAAATTTTGACTCGTGCACTTTCCACCATGATGTGAACTTTTGGTCTCCTTATACCTTATTGAAATCATTTTTCCCTTTTTTCTGCAAGTCACTCTCAACATTCAACTAGGTAGGACGTCGCTCCAAATTTTCTATAATAATTAAATTACAGTATTCTTAAGGAATACCCTTTTTTTTAAATGGCTTCCCACAGCCTTTCTACGAAGTTCGGGTGTGCTACTCTGATCGCACACGCATATATGGATTATTGTCCCTCTCACACGACGCTTAATCCCCTATACTACTTCCACTTCATTATATTAGTCCCACAGACATATATTTCACACATCTATTCCCATGTCCCTTTAGCCCGGATGATTCTGACATTAGCTAACCAGGGTCCCCGCACACCCTATAAATCGTGCTTACTGGCGTAAGAATCACATACGCTTCACCCAATTCTTTATTGCTCATATACTCAAAATGTGGCTACTACACTTGGGTATTCTCAATTACCCTAGAAATTGAAATTCTAACTCCTCCTTAACAGCATCCATCCCTTCAACTCGGGGTGATAAAACAAAATTTTCAATGCCTCCTCACCACACAACTGGCTCCACTGGCCTTATATCATAATCTAACATTCACATTACAGTTATAACTGCTTACTTCTATAACGATCGAGGTACCGAACTCATGGATGAATGACCAAACATCTTTCTACTTCCAACCTTACTCTAAGTTTCATGTGTGGGACATCTCGCAAAGCGAAATCCAAATAAGGACCCCCCCCCCCCCCCCCCCGATACACTACTACCTACCATAACATGTACCCCTATATTCCCATCTCTTGACATAAAAGCTATATCTACTTCCGCAATCCCCAAAAGCATTATCACTCAACATTGACGGTCATCACATTCCTTAAGCCTCATACACATACAATCGGAACTTTTGGAATCCTGTCCTCAGACATATAACTTTAAGTCTTGACTACCACAATTCTAAAGGAGTGTTATAACAATGCGCTCTTCCTATTACTAAGTCCTGAGCATTAAACATAACAACGAGCTAAATTCTTTTGCCCTACAGTAGACCCAATACACTCCTAATTACATCAATAGGGTCCCTACACACACCGGGATCGAATCTCTCGATACCACTATACCCTGGAAGTCTCTCTAATATAAGTATAAATGCGAGCCCGGCTCTCTCGCGGGTGAGGTTTCGCCAGAATAAAACATCCTGCACTAGGGTAGTAATCCCCGATAGACTTGCAATAACTACCCACTATCGTTATAATCATTACTTATAAAACCATAATCAAGATAGTATCGTACTCGTATAACACATCACTAAGACGAGTAATCTTAATAAAGTATGTAACACTATCAATACACCCCCTTCATCCTCCACGGATGACACTAAAATTAACCCTGATACACTAGGGAAAATATTCACATAATAATAACGTTATCGATATACGTGCTAAACTCGTCTCATATGTGAATCTAGAAATAAACAAAATGTAGTGACTCGCTCGTGTCACATAAAACACGCCTCATCCTTCGAGGGTAAAACTCATACTTCTACCTTGCCAATCACCCTAGCTGCTCAAATGGTTTCCCGGATGTAACACGCCTATCAGAACCAAGCCAAAAACTACATGAACCATTTACCTCACAATCACTATACCCTTGTCCCTTTACTTGCTTCTGGAAAATTTACGCATGTGATTTTACTCTCCACAAAATTCCTCTATACATAATCCACTTATTACCTGTCATACTAACCCTATTAGGGTTGTCCTTCTCTCGGACCTTGGGTAGTCTTAATCCTGATGGCTACCGCCATTGTTCCCTTATCTTTGTTGGTCCTAAGGAACATGCTACTAGTTTCAATAGTCCTTATTGAATTCACCTTTACTTGGTAAGAATTCAGCTACCCAAATCATTTAAATGGGTCCCCCGATGGGTCTCCCCCTTATGGTGCTTCATGACCACCGTTTCACCCAGTCTTATCTTATGACTGAATTCTTCGAATATTTTAGCTTACCACACCAAGAAGCATTAACATCTCCATCAACAAAGCACGACATTGTCACCTTCTGGGTCGACCGTCGAGTAGAATTCCCTTTAAGTGTGGTTAACTTCACTTACGAGTAGATCTACCACTTGAAATCCTCTCCTCCATTAGTATCTACTTCCTCCGATACAAGATTCGCTAAAAGTTTAGATTCATTTTTCACAAATGGACCTCTATCTGGACCTCCTGTGATGAGTTTAGAACAACGTTCACATATTATCATGAACATCTGATGAAGGAACTCGCGGTCAAACTGTACCTAAGATATTTCCATTGACATAACATTCTACTTTTAAAAGTGATGGCTGACTCCTACCATTATAACTTTGTTTCGATGAGTCAAGAAAAATTTTACCCCAAATTTCCACTTTCAGTTAGTCACACTCCACCATATGCCCAAGTCTTAGGGTATTTTAACTATGTTGGCTAATACACACAATCTCCGCATTTCTAGAATTTCCACCGACGACTCTCTTCAATGTTTTGTCTGACTCTCTCCTAATCCAGCCACATTGGGTGAGTCAAATTTGGTAACACTTTCTACTATAATGGTACTTGAAATCAAATGTTATGCCCTAGCCGTCTCTACCGTCCTGGTTTCCCATGCCATCATAGGGGTGACCTTAACTTCGGTTGTCATTCTTGAATACACCCTCTAACCTCGACTGAGCTCTGTCTCCTGTTGTCCGCCCAACGACCCTCGCCCATCATACTTCATCGTTCAGCATACGAACACACCCGAACATAAATGAGATTCACTAATATAAATGTTATAGCAGGAGAGCGAAATCTCACCAAAGAATTCAACAATCCAAAACATAGGGCTCTATATCGAAGAAAGTTATGCAGGAAGCATAATAAGCCGCACAAATCCTAAAGGACACTAGAACCTGATGCTCTGATACCACTAGTGACACCCCGCCTAATTAATTATCGGGTGATTAGTCCGTAATTAATTAATTTCAGAATATCAAGTTGGTCTAGATAATGCATCACTATCGAAAACTCAAATTTTAATTTAATAAAAACTAACCACCTAGTATTTAAAAAGGGTGATGTCCAAATTTTATGTTGTTACTAACCAATATCAAAAAGAATACCAACAAATGCCATGCATCACAGTAATATAAATAAAGTCTAACTGAAGTAAAATAAATTACTGGAGTAAAACACATCCAGATACAATCCCATACAATAAATCCAATAAAAGGAAATAAAATCTAAGAGGGAATTTAAAACAACTAAATCTCTGAAGGTAAACAGAAGAAAGGACGGCATGTCCAACAGAATAGATAAGTGCAAAAGGGAGAATAGGCTGAGTCATCTACTAACAATTATCCTGCAGCTTCCATAGCAGCTACAACACAACAACTGAATAGAATCTCCTAAGGTTGGTGTCCCTGTGGCTGGGCACCTAAAAATAACGAAACAATAGAAAGATGTACAGAAATATGGGTCAGTGCCCAAGTTGAAAACAGTTTAAAATAGAAAGTGCTTAAATTGATTCAATTAGCACAATTATTATTCAAGTTAACTTAGCGTACTCATTTGAGATACTCACTCCTCGATCTAGTGTGCGCGCCTAACGAGCCTAACTACCGATACTAGTCATGATACCCTGACTGGCTACTAAGTACACACTATTATACTAGAAAGACTCCCTAAATAATTCGAAGCCGACGCACTTAAGATTTCGATACAGGTTTAGAATTACTTTAGTTTATTATCATATTCTTCTAAATGCCCAGCTAATAATACCATAAGTACACTTCTTAAAAATAGAGTCATCAACATAAGACACCAAACAGGATTTCGCCATACACACATTATTCTCTTACATATCAATTTATATATCAATATAGAAATATTTCACCCCTGGTTGAGAAGCTCTTAGTGCTACGCATACTCGACTATCTAGGTCCATTACAATGCTCATGCATAGAGGACAACAGGTTCAATCTCTCGAGAACCAATGAAAACACAGACGCCTATTGAAGGCAAACATAGTCCCAAGATGATGGGCTACGCATATACTTACACACCCATACGACATTCATCACTATCATTCTCTCGGATTGCCCGTACCTAGGTTCCATGCTCTAATGGTACGACTCTAAATCCCTCGAAGGTACACAAGATCGAGTCATCCACAGTGCGTTAACTTTCGTTCGTTAGCCAGTAGCTAGGTATGTTATACACATAATATTTTGAGAAATAAACATACACACAACTTATATAAATTCATTGTCTTTCCCTCATCCTAGTATTCGTAGTACGTATAATATATCCCCTATTATACCACATACCTTATTCGTATATATTCTCCCTTGTATTTTCGCATCTCTCTAATTCTATGAATTTTCATACCTTTAGAGGGTCGATATATTCTCCGCTCACTAATAATTATAAATTTTAAGTCACTCGACATTCATACAGGTCTAACACTCGTTTAAATAAGCCTACGGGAAGTTTGAAACAAAAATCGGGCCTTTAGAGTCATTCTAGAATCTCGTTAGAAGACCCAGGAAATCTCGTTCGAATGAAGTCCCCCCCCACTTTGGATGAACTACCAAACTCATTAGAGGGCCACTGGAATCTCGTTAGAAGTCTCGTTCAAATGAGGTCATTCGAACGACCTAGGTTGGACTTCTAACGAAATTTTCGCAGTTGCCCAGTTCATCTTCAAAGTTCATTTTTCCATCTTTTCTCCTCTACAATCTCAACCTAAACCCATTCCAACCCAAGTACAAGGTTTCCAAACTACTCTAAGTTACCCTAGAACACTTCTTAGCATAGTTCAGGGGTCAAATCCATCTAATCATCAAGTAAATTCAACAAATTCCTAAATTTTCACATGAGTCATATTAATATAAACCCAGAATTATTAATCAATAAAAACCCCATTTTTATTTCATGATTAACATCTAATTCACCAAATTTCACATTCCTATTAAGGTAAAAAATCCTCTACATGCAAACCCCCCATCAAATTTCTAAGATTCCTACACAATCTCATCATAGGTAAACTAATTTTGGTATTAATAGTTCTAAAACCTCAACATATGTTAACAAGAATAATAAATGCTAAGAGAAATAGCAACAGCAAGATAATCACTTGCCTTAAAATGAACTTCTGATTCGCGAGTTGAAATTGGTATGGGAACGATCCTCTTGACACGATTTACATGCTGGTGTACTTTTTGGTGTGAAAGCTTGAGTTCTTGGCTTAGGGCTCTAATGGAGTCTTCTTCTTCTTCCTTGGTTCTCTCTCTCTTTTGCTCTCTTTCTCACATAGGTTGAAACTAACAGGCCACTAACCCTAAATGCTTTTAATTAAACCCAATTTTTGACCATTTAATTACCCAAAAATTCCAAAAGATCAAAATACCCCTCTAGGGTGTCGTTTTGGGCTAAAATGTCCCGGACTCCATATAAAATACTCGAGTAGTGTTTTCTGACTATTTCGACCCTTCCGGACACTCTGATGCGCTCAAAATAGTCATCCGAGTTATACAACAATAATTTACCTTTTAAACCCCCCAATACATACTAGTGACGCGTCCCAATTATTTATATATTATTTCAATAACTACTAACTCTTATCACGCTAGTAATTATTTTCATAACATCGGATTAACTACAATTTAAATTTTCTCCCTTTAATTTAATTAATCCCAATTTCCATAAATTCATAATAAAATAAATATGCATAAAAATACAGGGTATTACATTTATATCCCATTTTTTACAGAGTTTTTAGGAGGCAATAGGAACAGATTTATGATTGACTACAGTGTATTACCCATAAATAGATAGGCAGACTGAGAGGATTAATCAGATTCTTGAGGATATGCTGCGAATGTATATACTCGATTTCGAGGGTGGATGGGATAGGTATCTTCCATTAGTGGAGTTTATATATAATAACTCCTAAAAATTTACTATCGGCATGGAACCACTCGAGGCATTGTACGACCGGCCTTGTCATTCTCCTACTTGTTGGTTAGAGGTGGGGATAATAAACTAATAGGACCAGAGATGATTTAGGATACCACTACCAAGATTGAGCTAATTCGAGGGATCATTCGGATAGCTCGAGATAGGCAAAAGAGTTACGTAAATACAGACATGAGACATATTGAGCTTGAGGTTGACGACTAGGTATTGTTGTGAGTCTCTCCTATCAAAGGAGTAATGAGATTTGGTAAGAAAGGGAAATTGGCACCGAGATATGTGGGATCATTTTCGATCATTGAGAGGGTGGGACCAGTGGATTATATATTGGGATTACCAAATCATCTTCAACGAATTCATGACGTGTTTCACGTATCATCGTTGAAGAAATTCCAGCAGAGTGAGAGAGATTTTTGGCGTGTTCCATTAGAGGAGATCTATTTACATCCCGACATATAATATGAGGAGAGGCCATTGGCGATACATGATCCCAGTTATCGTAAACTGCGATCAAAGGTGGTACCCTAGGTTAAAGTTCAGTGGGGGCATCATAATGCAAACGAGTCGACATGGGAAGGGGAGGATGACATGCGTGAGCAGAATCCAGAGTTATTTACCGCAAGTACGTCCAAATTTCGAGGACAAAATTCCCTTGTAAGGGGGAAGAATGTAACAACCCGTATTTTTAAAGAATTTAAGAATTAAAAATGAATTAATTTGGTTAAAATTTAAATTACACGTGTGATGTAATTTAATGGAAATATGATGGGTTGATTAAATTATTAATCGAAGAGAAATGATTAATGATTAATGATTATTGAATAAAATTGCTGAGTGAATAGTAATTATACAGTGACGTGACAGTATGCTATCTCAACCAAATGTAGTGAGCGGACTAAATATGGTATAGATAGAAAATAAATTATGAGTAACTCCGATGATGATTTTAGGTTAGGATAGAGTCCAGAAGGGTTGAAACAGTTAAAATAGTAAACCCGGGTATGTAGTTTGGGTCCCAGGACAGTTTTAGACATAATTGACAACCCAAGAGGGCATTTGTCTTTTTATAAGCTAATGTTAAGGGAATTTCAAGATTTTGAGTATTATAAATAGTTTTGGTGATGGAAAGCTAAGGTAAAGAGATTAGAAAACAAGTGGAGGCTAGTAGAAAGGAGAGGAAGAGTTTTCTTAGAGCTCAAGGAAGGGGTTTACGAGAATTCAAGCTCAATTTAGAATCACAACTACTATTGGAGGAAGGATTAGAAGAGAATCTTCATCAAAGAGGATCAAATCAAACCACTTCAATATAAGGCAAGTATTTATCTTGCAATTTTTTATTGGTTATCATACCCATGTAGAGTATGAACTTGATATTAAGGACAATTCATGTTATATTTATAATATGATGAGGAAAATTATAACTGAGAATAGGATTTGATGTAGTTTAAATCTAATTTCATGGGATAGATAAAATTAAGAATTTTGGGGATTGAATCATAGAAATTATATGGATTTTATTCATGATTTACATTCGCAATCATCCCTAGATATATCTTTGATGTTTAGTTATGTTAATTTAGAAATTAGAATGTTCCTATGAAGGTTTAAGGGTTGAGGTATGGTAGAAATTAGTAACAACTATGAAAAGAAGAATAAACCTTCTACAGTTCAAATCGATTCGGCCCAAGGGCGAATCGATTCAGCAAGGTGAATCGATTTGATTTTCCCAGAATTGGTAAATTCCCTTTTAAACCCAGAAATTATGGATAATTCATGAGAAAACTTTTAGGACATTTTTAAATTATGAAGAAAAAGGTAAAAATATCATAAGACCTATAATAGGTATTAGTTTGATAAAATTTGAAATGAGTAAGAATGGGATAATTGACGAAATATCCATAATTGATAGATGGAAGAAATTTGGAACGAATTATGTAAGAATGAGAGAACTTATGATATGGTGGAAATGAATAAAGATTTTCGAATGGGTGATTTGAATTATTAAAGTGAGTGATACTCGAAATTACATGAATTGAAATATTAGTTGAAATTTATAGTACGTCGAATATACGAGTGATTTATACTACGTACGAGTTGATGAAATGGGGTTGTGTGTATACCTACTGAGTAATATATAAAAAGGTTGTGTGACTACTTATAGATATGATATTATTATGTGAGTGAACATACCTCTGATGCCTACTATCAGGAGGTTTACGCGCAAATGGCGATCCCACCTTGACGATTCCAATGAGGTCTAGAATAGTGCCCTAGAGCATAGAACTTAGGGCGGTCCACCGTGTGTTATGTGTTCGTAGGATTGGAAGGTCATTTGTGTACGTTAGGTATGTGCGTATCCCAAAGTCTTAGAACCATGTTAGCCTCCATTGTTGTGTTGATTTATTTTGGGTTCGAGGAGACATACCAAACCAATAGTCCTTACTTAAGTACGAGAGGTGCATGGACATGATAGCAGAGTATGCCAGCATTACGAGGGGCCATTCCGGGGATGCTACAATTGTGTATATATTATATATGTAATGATATATATATATACCCGTGTACTATATCTACTTATGTGAAACAGTAGAATGGTTAGATGACGAATATCTAAAATCGAAATCAAGTGGTGAAACTTAAATAATTGACTCAATAATAAAATGGGAACAAATACTTTATTATTAATACTGTATTAAAGTGTAGTATGGGGATATACGTGAGAGTTGTGCCATCAAGAGTTGTCAGATACCTTAGCTAGTTGGGCCGGGATGCTAGCTAAGTAGAATACGTTAGGCGTGCACATTAGTTGAGAGGTGAGAATCTCAAGTGAGTGTACGTAAATAATACATGTGTAATGAATACTGATTTAAATACTTGCTAAATATTTTAAAAATGTTTTACTTGGGATCTGACCTGTGTCAAAATATTTTTAAAACATTTTAGGTGTCCAACCACAGGGACGCCCAACTTAGAGATCCTATCCAATGACACGTAGCTGCAACATTGTGAATGCTCACAGGATATTTCTTAGAACCTTCAGTTTGTTCTCTCTAGATAGGAGATTTCATTATCAGTTATATATCAGTTCATCTAGGCGTGTTGCCTTCAGAATCTTTATTTATTTCAGTTATGTAGCAGACTGTATTCAGACTTTCATTACTTAGTTCAGATTGTGGTTGGATTTTATGCTTATAGAACTGATGGTTTATTCGGTATCTTTTATTTAATTATTCATATGTGTAATGTGATTGTTTAGACTATATTCATGTTCATTTAAATTATTGTTACGTGTGCTAATAATAAAAGATAAAATTGACACCAGCTTATTTTGATATAGGTGATTAGTAAATAAAAAGTTTTTGAAAGTGATGCTGAGACTGAAACCATTAATAATTGCGGTTTAATTTAATAACGGACTGATCATCCAGGATTAAATAGGTGGGGTGTCACATATAACACATATATATATCCAATATTAAGAAACATATAAGACACCCTAATATTTTACTAACCATGACTTGACTCTTTCGATGATTTCCCCACTTATTTAATTAGTGGCTCGAACGTCCCTCGGTGCTCTCGATATTGCACTCCATAGCCCATCTTGTCTTAAATCATGTAATAGCTTGCCACTCAATGCGTATTATCTCCATAAAAGTAATGTATAACGTATTAAACCAAACATCCTAGAGCCCAAGTATCTGTTAACTCCCAACCCTTACTAAGCTTCATGTGTGGGACGTCTCATAAGCTAAATCCAAATAAGGAACCCTCCTGATATACTATTGCCTAGATCAGTTGATTATCAAGATTCATTGGCCCAAGACCAAATACGAAACCATACATGAAATAATAAACTATCCAATTAAATCTCAACCAAACTTAAATCTAACATAATGCTTAACCACTCTTACACCTTTGAACATATAACCATTCCAATAAGGGTCCACTATCGTAGTCTCCTGACAATGTCACTATGTCAACACCATGTATGACCTTACCCAACTTCATGTAACCGAGGCCATCTCTAGACATAAAATTCTAGATATAACCTAATCGTATACAATACAAATGCTTCTCATCACGCGTATCCTTACATATAAAAATAACTCCATCATATGCTAACCATTTCATGTAGCTCTCCTCTAAATTATGTCACCCCTATTATTTAACCCATATAATTACTCCGTACTCAAAAATCATATCCAATAGGCATACGTATGCCATAAGTAAAATTCATTATCATCATCCCATTCACTACGAAAATCCATAGTAGGGCATTATTGCTACCCAAGAATAGCTAATAGAATGCGTAATGATTTTATGGAACCCATAACCATCCGATCCCTCCCATAACTTATAAATAATTAATAACAACATAGAGTACGCTCACATTCCCACCATTATCCAACATGTAGGGAAGAATATAAACATAATCTACCCATACACAATAAATCACATAGTCACTTCCATATGGAATGGCATCTCTCACTGACAAAACTATATCCTAGTGAACACCAACCCATAATCTACGGGATTCCGTCAATAGTCAATCCATATATAAAGATATAATGCTCGGTAAAACCATTTTCCTAAACCAGATACATTTTTATACAACATATAGATATTATTAATATTACACTTCATTATATCCCTAATCAAAGAACTAAGTCAATAGAGAGTCTAAAATACCCATATCGTTGCATCTACTCTCAACAAGTACTACTTCCTAAATCACGAGAAATCCACAACTATAACCCCAGTGGTGATAGTAATGCCCACCACATAAAAATCTACAAACCCCTACCAAAACATCCTTTATCCTACACTACCAAACCTATAATCCCTATTCGATCACCTGCCAACCACATGGTCATACACTACACGCCATAAAAATCAGAATCATAATTATTCTTAGGATCTCTCTTTCTCTCTCTCTCTTTCTCTCTCGACTAAACTCGTTACTTTTAGCATCCTCTTTCATTTCCCCTAATTACCTATAATAGGGGTACTCCGAGACTTATGTTGGTAATTACAACCTTATTCTAAACATGTTCTTTCTTTGAGACTTTAAGAACTTACTTGTTCCTTAACTTTTACATCACCAATGCATCCACACTATAGATGCCCATAACACGTAGGTAAAAGCCACTCTCATAAAAATATCTAATTGATTCCTATCTACTCAAAGAACAAAACATCAATCTTTCCCTCTTTAGTTTACATCAACTCAGGGTTACTAACATATCATACCTAGATAACTCTAGCCCCTATTTCGCAACCATGCGATGACCCTACTCCTTGGTCAAATATTCTCACTTTCCCATCGCCCTTTATCTCAAATAGTTGTTTAACAAAAAAAAATCAACCTTGCTCAAGACTGAGTGCAACACAAATCCCACTCTATAATGGGATATAACGACACATATATCATCATCAAAATATTCATATTTTACTAAAACTTGGTAATCCATTACCCTATCTATTAAGTGCACAAAATCTCATCAGGTCATTCTACTAACCTATATTTCCATCACAATCCATATTAATATAAGAAAATCAAAAAACTCCAATAGGCTCCTCAAAACTCAAATTACTTAATGTTTCCAAAAATGGACTCAATGTGAAACACATTCTAGCTTATAGACTTTACCCCTAAACATGATAATTTCCCATAGCCATCCTCACAGCGGTGGTGCACACCATTTTCCAATAACTCGTTCTATACTTGCTTACTAACTCGCAACAATATTCATTCTAATTCTTCTCTAAGCTTGAATACTCCTCAAGTGTTTATAACCCTCAAATGGAAAGGAACGATGTTGGTACACATGTACTCGCGACACCAGATCATACAAACCTATGGTAGGCTCTAACATATTAAAGAACGCTCAGCAGAAAACAAAACTAAGATCCTAAGGACACTAGAACATGGATGCTTTGATACCAACTGTAACACCCCCGATTTTCTATGCCTGGATGATCAGGCCAGATGTGACATATAGGAAGCACTAAAATAATTTATATCATTCTCGGCATCACAATAAACAAAATCTAGTGTAAATAAAAGATCAATCCACAACTAAAACTCAATAAAGGATTATAAAAAAATGACTGAACTGAAATAAATGAACTCTAATAAATTAATCCACTATATAAATCTCTTATTAAAATTTATTCAACTGAATAAAAATAAGGTACAACAGTGACCAAATTTAAATCAACTCCTGAATAAAAATGGAAATTACAATGAACCAACAACTCCAACTCTACAGATACTAAGATGGATCTACATAATGGTAAACCTGACTTCTCAGCCCTATTAAACCTATATATATATATAATAATATTGGGGATTTTTTTTAATATTTGGGTCAGAGCCCTAAAGTCGCAAGTAATATCTCCAATACATCAATATAAATTATACGATTAATTTATAATAAACATGCCACTCGTCGTCTTTCACCTGCGATAAGTACCTCACCTCTCATCTAAATGCAGTACTGCATGAATGTCCCAACCTAAGGCATAACTATGCTAAAAGTCTTTATCCCTATCCTAATAAATACTACCACATAATGAACAACTATCTAGGAATGCTACTAACTACCCAAGTAAGATTACGCCCTAATGCCGATGCATATAATTTCATTAATATATTCATGATCTCATTAAAGTATTGCTCTCTCCATTTTAACATATTTTAAATTACGCGAGTTCATATCTGAACTATGATAAAGGATAAGATACAACTATATATCATGAAATAGGGATGTAATTATTATGCGTGTAAGAATAAAACCCAAGTACTAACCACCACAATGTCACCAACAACAAAAATAGAAATAAACCACATAATATATTTAGCAAGACATAGGGCTCCTTATCAATTTTCCATACTATACAATATTAAATTCTTCTCATTATTTATTACACCACATGAAGTCCAGTACCTTCAGTATCCATCTCATGCCTCTATCGATAAGTCTGTAGGAATCCATCACCTAACAAGATTAAGAAAAATAAGAAAATAAATAATGAGGCAATCACTACGTTGTAACACCACCAACGAGACCATACCTAATCCATATTAATGGATAAAGTCATCATGTCTTCTCTCATGATGAAGAGATTACCATTGACCATATGATCTAACATAATTACCTCCACTACATATTGCTCATCTCAGTTGAGCGTATTATATATAGTCCTGATATCAAAAGCAAATCCCCAATTGATAGATTTACCATGAGTAAATGTATGTTCACATAATCAATAAAATATATATATACACACAATATATATAAATGTTGGATAACACATGCACTAAAGAATACTGGGACACCCCGCTCAATGAAATACTGGGTGATCAATCCTATATATAATTAAACATCAATCTCAAACAAATCATCCTTAGCATCACAATCGAAATTTTATAAAAATTACTAACCACCTAGTATTCGTAAGTTGATGCCAAATTTTAAATCTTTATTAATCCAGATAAAAATAAATGCGGGAAATAAATTAACACCATCCTTGCTAATGGAATCAATCATCACATATAATGAAAATGTCTTGCCAAATTAACCATCAGCTAAAATCCAACATCAATATAAAGACGGATCATAATAAATCTCACAGAATCTGAAATGAAACACTAAATAAAAACTGGAGCATCATGCTCGAAGTATCTAATAGGAAATCCCTATACTAAGAATGAAAGAGATAGAAGCGCCTATGCAAATCATGCAACATCCACATATGTTGCAATAGAGAATCCCTAGACTGAATCAAGTCTGGCATCCCTGTGTCTGGACACCTAAAATGTTTTGAAAATATTTATAGCAAGGGTTAGAACCCAAAACATTTTGAAAACATTTAGCAAATGATTACCTTGCAGTAATATAAAATGCATGAATGCACTTCATAATTAAGTTAGTGTCGCACTCTCTTGAGGACATCCTCACCCCTCCTCTAATGTGCACACATAACTCCTTATTTATATCTCCCCTAGTCATCTACCCCTTAACTAGATAATAGATATACCCCTTTTCAACCACCCTACTCTAACCGAGTTTTCTTAAATATATGATTTATAAGTTATTACTAGCACTAACTTAATTAATCATTTCCCTTTTTAAACTTATATAACCTTCACACCCGTTATACACATAATATAATTCACGTCATGTATTAAATTGCCCGTATGTAATTATTTATCCCATTATATACATATAACCATATTACAACATTCACACATATGTTGAATATATAAATAATAGCCATCCTCCCGAGTAATAACTCACTGGATGTATTCTCTAAAGTGCTATCCCACTAGATGTACTCACATAACCTAGTAACCCAAAGTTAGAATCGCTCACTAACCTGGACACAAATATAAACATAATGGAGGCGGTCATATTCCTTCCCTTAAAGTGAAAAAATCCCCTCACCCGTATAACGAACGCTATGACCTGGGGATATACTCACCCTAATCCTCAAGCTCGGGGATTCACCCACTTCGCACAACCTCCCTTGATAGCACTACAGTATATTTAATGATATCTAATCGCTGATGTTTGTGAGCAAACACCATATATATACTATCACACATCGTATATATAATTATTAACAATCCCGGCTTTACCGTGTGCCAAGTACGGAACACTAGACTATATATAAACCTCGATTTTATGGTCCAACTCTAATTATTAATTAATCGGCATATTAATTAATTCAATTATTTTTGGTTTCGCTCAACCAATGTACTCGGACTCGCTCTCTTGTCCCGAAATTAAATATCACCCCGGTCTAATCCACGACTCCAAATTAATTAGTTTTCTTCCATAATTAATTTAAGTGAGTAGTGTCTCCTTACTACTATCCGAACCTATTCACACAATCCGTTATTTTATTCGTAAGAAATTATTTCTCAAATTTCATTCGTAATGCGTCTTACTTAATTTTCCCACCACTCCTAATTATTTTCACTTATAACTGTTAGGAATTAACCCTCATAATTGATTTTTATATTTTAATTATGCTAGGTGGGAATTGAAACTAAGGATTTACCCATATCAATCCCAAGGACAAACTTCTGAAAAACCTGAAGGGTCGATCGATCGACCCCCAACTGTCGATCGATCGATCGAACAGGTGGTCGTCTACTCCGACTCCCTGTTTCCACCATTAACGCACTTCTCTACTTTATAACATTTCCCCTTGTCTAACCCAAGAACAATCAACATCATAACTACATAGGAACATGATCAGGGCCTCTTATAGAGCTTCAACCCCATATTAAATCTCACGAATTTTCTACTTTTCCAATTTGGGGAAATTTTTGGGTTTTTCACTCTTTAAGTCTAAATCCATACATGTATCCCAAATTCATCCATAATTACTACTAGGTTTTCACATTCAAATCAGATATTCATCTCAGAACCATGAAACACAATTAATCCTTTCTTTGAATCGCATTCAAGAGTTCCATTAACAAAAAACCCATTTTTGTGCCCATTTATACCCAAAACGGATTTTGGTTTACACATCATAAAAAATGAATTGAATATCATAATTTAACATCACAGTAAGTTAACCACTTGCCTTTTGGTTTCGTAGAGTCTGATCCATTGGTGTAGAGGCAAGTTTGATGATGAGCACACCCAATTTCGTTGTTAGCCTTGTCTCCAAAAAGGATTCCCAATGGCTCTAACTGCTTCCTATGGCTTTCTCTCAAAGAATTCGGTTTTAGATTTTTGTTTCTGCCATTACCCTAGTCTCAAATTTAGGTATTAAACACAAATCCCATTTTTAGTCTAATGGGCCAAGCCGGAGTGGCCCAAATACCCCCGTGTGGGCCCAACCATGCCTAAAAATGTCCCGAGACCCATTTACTACCCCCGGGTACTCTTTTTCAACTATCTCGGTCCATCCGGACTCAATTGTGCACTCAAAAATTGCATCCGAATTAATTTACAAAATTTATTATCTCACACCTAACTCAGTCTATATCCGACTCCCGGCTGAGATAAGTAAGTCCCACGTCACTAATACACTTTATGACAAAATAATTAATTACTATACACTTAGTAATTTAATTCCCATAAATATTAACCATTTATTCTCCCGATTACTATTTATATAAAAATTCCATAATAAATTCAATTAAATTACGATACACAAGTAATTTAAATTTTATCCTAATTAATTAATTTTTAAAAGCATAAAAATACGAGGTGTTACATACTCCCCCCCCCCCCCCCCCCCCCTCATACAATGGAATTTCGTCCCCAAAATTAAGTTGTACATGCGATGAATAACTCTCTATATTTCTCTCGCATATCCTCCTCCCGCTCCCAGGTAGACTCGTCAACGCTGTAATGAACCCATTGTACTCTCACTAGTGGTACAACCTTAGATCGCAACTTGCACTTACTATGATCCAAAATAACTACCGGTCTCTCCTCATATGAGATGTCTGGCTGCAATTCAATCTCCTCGAGTGGAACTTGCAGAAGTCCCTCTAGCTCCTTCAATATTTCTTCAGCGATGCGACATGGAACACGTCGTGTATCCACTAAAGGTGCGCTGGCAAACCCAGTTTATAAGCTACTGGTTCCACCCTCTAAATAATAGGGAAGGTCCCCATGCACCTCGGTGATAATTTAACTTTCTTGTCGAACCTCATCACCCCTTTCATAGGGGACACTCGGACCAATACCTGACTCCGCATGTCTCCGTGAATCATCACCATAACTCTTTCTCCTATCCTGAGCTATTTGAATCCATCCCCGAATCAGCTCTATCTTGGCAGTCATCTCCTGGAAAATCTATGAACCCAATAACCTTTTGTACCCCACCTATAACCAATAGGCGGGAAAATAATAAGGTCTCCCGTACAGTGCCTCGAACGGTGCCATGCCAATTATAAACTGGTAAGAGTTGTTATACACGAACTCTACCAAAGGAAGATATCGCTACCATCCTCACCCAAAGTCTAAAATGCACATCCTTAGCATGTCTTCCAGCATTTGATTTACTCTCTCATTCTGCCCATCTGCCTATAGATGATAGGCGATACTCAATCGTAACTCTGTGCCCATAGCCTCCTGAAAGATCTGTCAGAAATGGGCCATAAAAACCTTATCTCTATTAGACACAATATTAATCAAAACCGTGTGCAGCTTAACTATATCTTCTATGAACAGCTGCGCGTAATGCATTGTCTCAAAGTCTGTACGAACCGATAAGAAGTGGGCTAGCTTGGTCAATCGATCCTCAATCACCCATATGGAATCGTGACCCCTCTGAGATGTAGGCAACTCGGTAATGAAGTCTATGGAGATGATCTCCCACTTCCACATGGTAATCTCCAGTGGCTGTAGCATCCTTGGAGGTCTCTGATGATAAACTTTCACAAGCTCACACGTGGTACATTTCGAGACAAACTCTGTTATGTCCTGCTTCATTCCTGCCCACCTGTACTGCCTCCTCATATCCTGGTACATTTTATCCCCACCGGGATGTACCGCAAGCCTCGAACCATGGGACTCTGTCATAATAGAGTTCCTCAAATTCTCACCCTCCAGCACAATAAACCTCCCATTAAAACATAGGCTGCCCTCCAAGCTAACCGAATAACCCTCTGCTCCCTCAGCTAGTAGCTGACGTACTCTATCCTAGCAGATCTGGTCCTCTACTTGTTCCCTCACAACCCGCATGATGATCTCAGGAGTGATGGATAGAGCTGACATACATGCCCTGGCGACATCATCAACATGCCTAAGCTCTCTCCACTCTACTTTCTAGACCTCTAAAATCTCCCATGTAGGCCTTTGGCTCAATGCGTCTGCCACCACGTTAGCCTTACCAGGATAATACTAGATATCAAACTGGTAATCTTTCACGAATTCTATCCAACGCCTCGGCTTCATATTCAGATCCTTCTATGTTAAGAGATACTAAAGTGACTTGTGATCCATGAATAGAGTAAACTACTCTCCCAGAAGATAGTGCCTCCATATCCTCAAAGCAAAAATGACCACTACTAACTCTCGATCGTGACTGGGGTAATTCCTCTCATGGGGCTTAAGATTCCTGGACACATAAGCTATAGATCTCTCCTCCTTCTATAACACCCCCCAAGTCCCTATAAGGATGCGTCGGTGTAGAACTGATACTCCAATCCTCCCCTCGGCAAAGCAATCACGGGTGCATATGTCAACTTGTCCTTTAGCTCATCGAAAGATAACTAACAATGATCACTCCAAATAAAATGTACCCCCTTATGAGTCAAATTAGTCAAAGGACCCGCAATCTTTGAAAACCCCTTAATGAATCTCCTGTAATAACGTGCCAACCCCAAAAAGCTATAAACCTCGATCGGTGTCTTGGGTTGCCCCAACTCCCTCATCGCCGATACCTTACACGGATCTACAACATACCCCGGTATGACACCACATGACCAAGAAACTACACCTCTCATAGACAAAATCCACACTTCCCAAATTTAACATAAAGTTGGTGATCTCGTAGCATATGTAGAACCATACGCAGATGATCTGTGTGCTCCTTCTCAGAGCACGAGTAGACCAAAATGTCATCAATGAACACAATAATAAATTGGTCGAGATACTCTCTGAAAACCCTGTTCATGAGATCCATGAACACTGTTGGCATATTAGTGAGCCCAAATGGCATCACCCTGGACTTCTAGGATCCATACCGCGATAGGAAAGCGGTCTTAGGAACATCATTCTCTCGAATACGCAGTTGATGATACCTTGTCCTCAAATTAATCTTTGAGAAGTATGGTGCCCCTCTCAACTCGTCAAATAAATCATCAATACGGGGTAACGAATACTTATTCCGTATTGTTACCTTGTTCATCTCCCTGTATTTCATGCACAACTGAAGTGAACCATCCCATTTCTTCACAAACAACATCGGTGCACCCCATGGCGACATTCTCCACTGAATGAAACCCTGATCCAGGAGTTACTGAATCTTCTCTCTCAGCTCATGCATTTTTAAAGGGGCCATGTGGTAAGGTTCTCGAGCAATCGTCCTCGTACCCGATGCTATATTAATTACAAACCCAATCTCCCTGCTGGACGGTAACCCTGGTATCTCCTGGAACACATCCTCAAAGTCCCTCACTACCGAAATCGAATCCAACGAAATCACCACCTCTTGTGAGGTGTCTTCCTCAATATAATACAAATGAGTGTGCGATCCTCCCTCGGGAAGAGGCATCGCCATTAGGAATATTTCATGTCCCGAAATGGAGAACACGGTGGTTCTATCGAAGCAATCAACTATCACTCGGTACCCTGCCAACCAATCCATACCTAGGATAACATCGTTCCCCTCCATATCTAACACTAAGAGGTACAAATCTAAACTCATTCTCCCAATCAAAATTTCCACCCCTCTATAAATTGAATGTATAAGTGATCCACTACCCACTGGTGACTCTACACACATTCGGAGACTACCCGTGGTCTCTAGCAAATCGACGACTCTAGAAAATTCAGTTTTAATGAATGAATGTGATGATCCAGTATAAAAAAGTATCCTACCCTCAAACCCATTAATAGGAAACATACCCTCAACTCTTGGTGGTGCCTGAGGTGCTGGTGGAATGGGAACTTCTCGGACGTTGTACACATGCCCTTAGTGCATCTGCCCCTACTGTTGTGGGGATAGTGGAGCTGGTGGCATCTGCCCCTATTGGGCACCCTCCTGATGGACCCTACCTCTCTATGGGCACTCTCTCTTAAAATGTCCCGTCTGGCCACAAATAAAGCAATGCCTCTGACTGTCTCCCTATCGTTGGCCCTGCTGCCCCTGACAAGGCTGGCCCTGTTGTCCTCCTCCATTGTTCCCTTGGCCCTAATGGCCTTGAGGAACCTACTACCACTGATTAGGGCCCTTCTGGCCCTGCCTAAACCCCTGTCCTCACAGTAAAAAATGTTCAGGCTTAAATTTCTTAGCCTGATTCCCCAGCTGACTGCCAGACTACTGTTGAACACCGCTAGTATCACTACTAACTACCTTGCCCTGCTGGATTGGTGTCACACCCCAAAAAATCCGAAAGACAGGGTGGCCATCCACCGTCGCCGAACTATGCTGGCGTGAACTAAATAAATACCATTCTTAGCATGATACAGATATGAGACATAAATAAATCAGTCCATAAGATAAATAATTGAATCAATCTCAAATGATCATAAACAACTAAGCGATTAAAGATCCATCACATGCTAACTCCGAATAAATCCAATCTCCAAAACTGATTAAATAAAATTTGAATAATAAAGATCTGAATAATCCAACAGAAATCCTATAAACAACTTTGGAACCGAATGTCCCAATAAAACTCCAATGAAGTCTCATAATTAAATGTGACTGGAAAAGAAACTCTAACTAAACTATGCCATAAAATAAATAACTCCAGCTGCACCTCCAAATGACAAACTCTGCTAAATTTATGTAGCTTATCCAATTCTAATCCTGAAAAAGATTAGTCAACGCATGGGTCAGAGCCAAAGCCCCGAGCAATAATACATACTACTCCCCTCAGATAGGATCCTTGAACCCAGATTGTAGTATTATATGAAATAAATATCGCAATAGAGTATTTGAAATTAAATGAGATAATTAAACGTGATAAATATAAATTACTAACTACCCGTAGGAATCCCCATTTATAAAGGCACACCAATATGATTCAAAATTTCCAAGTCCCACGGTGTTAATTTAATTAAATTAACCAACTTTTATTATAGTTCTCACTTTTTATTAAAGTGTCACACTTCCCCTTGTTAATCGCCCTCTGACCCGTTTAAACTGTCGGCCCTGACACATGACAAGGTTCCACACACGACACGACATAAATTGCCCTCTAACCCGTTTAAACTCTTGGTCTCGAAACATTATGTCGCCACAAATTTTAATATCTGCTTTTATCTTAGGCATTAATCCTCAATTTATAATCACCCCACCCTTTTAATCGATGTGAGATCCTCAAAATACCCCTTAGTACCATAACTAAGGGTCCCTAAGTTATTATTATCTCCTACCCTATGCATAGGAATAATTTATATCCTAAACTTCGACCTAGTCTCATGCCTAGGCTAGCGTAACGATGAAAAAGTACCAAAAACTAGCCCACCTCCGAGATGATAAAAACGCGATAATCTACCCTCACTAGTCCCATACCTAGAAGGCGTAAATCAATAAAAGGCCTACCCACTAGTCCCATACCTAGAAGGCATCCTAAAATATAGGGAGAGAAAAAATTACCCACAACCCGTCATCACAAAGGCAATATAGTAATATCAACAAGTCACACAAACAAGCATAATTAATCAACGTATAAAAGTACGCATGATAGTCGAATTCAATTAAACCTTAATTTAATTATCACCTCGTCATAAACCTCCAATTAATATCATTTAATTATTTAAATTAAATATACCAAATTTTCATCATATATACAGCAAAAACAAAATTTCATTATCTCTACATGAGTTATATGCCCCCATATTTACTTATTTCTAAACTAGGGTTTTTCTATATGTACCCTACACCAATAAAACCCAAAATCACTCATGAATCCTACGTACCCAAAGGGTTATGAATATTATTCAGATTAAAAGATTTTAGAAAAATAGCCCCATAGTTAGTGTCCACTTTTCTATTTAAGTTACTAATTATTTTTAAGAAAACATGTAATTAAGTGTTTAGGCGACACTTAAAACGCATAATACTAAAGGTAAAGAATAGAGTATTCATGCCTGTGATTTCAGAATCAAATATATGGGTTGACGATTGGATTCCTTGCGAAAAATTAGAAAAACAGTTTTCTTGAACGATCTTGATTAAGCGCCAATTAAGCCTCCCAAAACTTGTGACAAAAACTTGATTTTGTTGGAGGTTGTTGGATATGGTTGAGAGGAAAAATATTTGGAAGTGTTTTCTAGTGAAAAACTGGAGAAAAAGTGATTATGAGAAGTCCCCCTACGGATTAACAAGGTTATATAGTGATTAGGAGTCCTAATCCTACACAAATTCTAATAAAATCTGATTGAATTGCGCAAAACTAGGCATGGTCGATCAATCTACCAAAATAGTCGATCGATCGACCCTACAGAAAATCTGACAGTTTCCCCAAAAAATGCCTATAAGGCTAAATATTAAAAATTCCTTTAAAAATCCATTTTAAATCCGATTTCAATTCTGCTTGAAGTTCTATTCTTCTAAAATCATAACCAACATATTTACCCAATAAAAATTATTAAATATAAAATTTCATTTTTCTCGAATATTCTAATTAATTAATTAATAAAAACATGGGTGTTACATACTTCCCCACTAGCAAAGAATTTCGTCCTCGAAATTAGACGAAGCATACACATCAACGCATAAATCTCGCAAAAAGAAAATAAGGCTCACATATTACTACTCGTGGAATGCCATAATTGGGCGCCCATACACCTAATCCTACGCACACCTACCCCACGAACAACAAAATAACATATATTGCCTATATGCATACGCATAACTATGAAAATAACGGTGTACCACATGCTCTCACAAATCCCCCACTCGATCCTTTAGCCAAAAGTCATCAAAATGTTAACGTCCTCAAATTAAATCTCTACAACAAAAATTGATACATACGATACCTAACATGTGTACTAAAATCTCCAAAATAATTATCATCTCCATAATCCATTCTAAGGATCCCCACATCAAGCTTACTAATTCTAAACTCAATGCCTAAAACGTCCTTAACTCAAAACTTAACATCTCCAAGAAACACATCTAACACATATGCTAGACCCTCTACCTTAAGAAGTATGAATCAACAAAAGGAATCGAAGATCGGAAATGGGGAATCTAAATGGACTCATAACCTACGTGACCTAAGACCATGCTCTGATACCATCTGTCACACCCCGCAAAATTCGACAGACGGGGTGGCCAGCCACCGCCGCCGAACTATGACGGGCGTGAACTAAATAAATACCATTCTTAGCATGAGACAGATATGAGACATAAATAAATCAGTCCATAAGATAAATAATTGAATCAATCTCAAATGATGATAAACAACTAAGCGATAAAATATCCATCACATGCTAACTCCGAATAAATCCAATCTCCAAAACTGATTAAATAAAATCTGAATAATAAAGATCTGAATAATAAAGATCTGAATAATCCAACAGAAATCCTATAAACCACTTTGGAACCGAATGGCCCAATAAAACTCCAATGAAGTCTCATAAGTAAATGCGACTGGAAAAGAATGTCTAACTAAACTATTCCATAAAATAAATAACTCCAGTTGCACCTCCAAACAATAAACTCCGATAAACTTATGCAGCTTCTCCAATTCTAATCCTGAAAAAGATTAGTCAACGCATGGGTCAGAGCCAAAGCCCTAAGCAAGAATATGCACTACTCCCCTCAAATAGGATCCTAGAACCCAGACAGTAACATTATACGCAACAAATATCACAATAGATTATTTTAAATTAAACGATAATTAAACGTGATAAATATAAATTACTAACTACCCGTAGGAATCCCCATTTATAAAGGCACACTAATATGATTCTAAATTACCAAGTCCCACGGTGCTAATTTAATTATATTAACCAACTTTTATTATAGTTCTCACTTTTTATCAAATTGTCACACTTCCCCTTGTCAATCGCATTCTTACCCGTTTAAGCTGTCGGCCCCAACACATGACAAAGTTCCACACACGAAACGACATAAATCGCCCTCTAACCCATTTAAACTGTCAGCCCCGACACATTATGTTGCCACAAATTTTAATACCCGTTTTTATCTTAGGCTTTAATTCTCAATTTCTCAATTTATAATCACCCCACCCTTTTAATCGATGTGAGATCCTCAAAATACCCCTTAGTCCCATAACTAAGGGTCCCTAAGTTATTATTATCTCCTACCCTATGTATAGGAATAATTTATATCCTAAACTTCGACCTAGTCTCATGCCTAGGCTAGCGTAACGATGAAAAAGTACCAAAAATCAGCCCACCTCCGAGATGATAAAAACGCGTTAATCTACCCTCACTAGTCCCATACCTAGAAGGCGTAAATCAATAAAAGGCCTACCCACTAGTCTCATACCTAGAAGACATCCTAAAATATAGGGAGAGCAAAAATTACCCACAACCCGTCGTCACAAAGGCAATATAGTAATATCAACAAGTCATACAAACAAGCATAATTAATCAACGTATAAAAGTACACATGATAGTCGAATTCAATTAAACCTTAATTTTATTATCACCTCGTCATAAACCTCCAATTAATATCATTTAATTATTTAAATTAAATATACCAAGTTTTCATCATATATACATCAAAAACAAAATTTCATTATCTCTACATGAGTTATATCCCCCCATATTTATTTATTTCTAAACTAGGGTTTTTCTATATGTACCCTACACCAATAAAACCCAAAATCACTCATGAATCCTACGTATCCAAATGGTTATGAATATTGTGGTGACAATTATTATGCAACACAAATAAATATGAAAGAGGTAACAACCAAGAAAAGACAAATAAAAGGCCAATCACACAACAACGGGAGTACGTGGTTCAGCAAAGAAGTGCCTACGTCCACGGTGGTTCAGTCAGTGTTATTTCTCTATATTCTGAAGAATAAGTCCAGAGAGTACGACTTGTCCTTTGCCCCGAACTTAGGGTTTAATTTATACATGTATATGTTGGAGTAGTGGGGGTGATGGGTTCCTTCTTATTAGCCATCTCCCCTACGTGGGATCGTGTTCCCTTCCAACTTCTCTTCATGGGATCGTGGGGTAATCGGATGAGTACAAGAGGTGACGGGCCTGGGCTTTGGGCCTGCTAAGGAGGGGCTACTCGTCCAGGACTTTATGGTGCTAAATTCAGGGTACCCACAATTGCCCCTAAATTTGTTAGGCCATTTTTATAGGTCCAATGAATTTAAATAATCAGCTATGATGGTCGATTTCTTTGAAAACTGTGAAGTTGCTTTGGCGGCACCCGCTTCGCTATCCGTGCGTTATGATTAGACTTGAAAGCTTGTTGGAATAAGACACATTTTCTCTTCGTCGCTTCAGCTTTTCCAGCAATCTTATATCTTTTGAGAACTCTTAAGCTTTGTACCTTCTGTTTTCGGTCTCCACTCTCGTCGCTTCTTCGCCATTTGACCTGATCTTCTGTCTTGTAAGTCTCTCGTCCCCTTTTTCTCGAGTTTATAGTTTTTCTTGTATTTTTCCAATGGCGAAGATTGGAAATAGGTTAGTAACTGAGTTTAAAAAATTCTACAGTATTCCTGAGTGGGTAGAGATTGAGTGTTGTGCCTCGCCGCCTAGGAAAATTAGGGATATCGAGGATGTACATTGGATTCACGTCCTGTTGCTCTCTCAGGGGGGTCTTACCTTTCCCCCTAATGGTCTGTTTCTGCACTTCTTTAGCTATTTTGGTATTGTGCCTGCACAATGTTCGCCCAATGTATGGAAAATAGTGAACGGCGTGCATAGGATAAATCAATTGTATGGCACAAGGTTAGGGCTTGCCAAGGTCTGCTTTTGTTATTCTTTTTCTCAAACGAGTTCGGGTGTCCTGTACCTTAAGGCTAGGAGCCCTGATAGGGTATTGGTAGTAAATTTACCTGATTCCCATAAGGACTACTGGCAAGAAGGTTTTCTTGTTAGGAATTGGCAATTCTCCCCCCAATTTGAAGGGTCGAGGTCTGAGAGGTTCACTATTCCCTTTTATGGGGAAGAATATATAGGTAGATGTTGTATTATTGTTTCAACCTTTGCTGACTTTGTGATTTTTCTAACCTCTTCTTGCTTTCTCTTCTACAGCGAGGGCAAAGAACTTGGAGCCTGCTCTCAGCGAGGTTCGTATCTCGGAACTGGTGAAAGCTTGGAACATCAGGGAACCTTTGGGTGACGGTGAGCATCCTAGGTCTGCTGCTTTTCTGCTTGAATACAAGAACACAGGCTCCAGCTTCATAGCCCGACCTGTGGATAGTGTTCCGGACTTTGACTCTTCCGAAGAGATTTCTGCTGAGCCCATCCAATTGGACGAAGAGGAGAGCAGCTCGGAGAGTGAGCTTGCAGGTGTTAGTAATTTGGGTGCAGGCAGTGTTGACAGTAGCAGTTCTTCGAGCACTTCCAGTAGTTCTGGTGAAGAGATGCCTCCCAGGAAGAATTTAATCAGAGATGATGATGATGATGATGATTATGATGATGATGTGCTTCTTGCCCAGAGGTCCAAGAAATCGAAGACTGCCTCCGGGGCCATAGCTACTGGTTCTCGGACTTCTTCTCAGGAGCAAGAGAAGAAGAAGAAGAGAGAGGAGGAGCAGGCGAGAGAGAGAGAGAAGAAAAAGGAGGAGGAGAGGAAGAAGGTGGAAGAGAGAAAGAAAAGGGAGAAAGAAAAGGAGGAGGAGAGGAGGAAGATGGAACTGAGGACCAAAACTGGTCAAGCCTTGGTCCCAGTATCTGCCTTGCCTGAGGGGGCTTCGGTGGCCACCTCTCCTCAGCTTGCCCCTGCGCTGCTTGAGAGGGCAGTCCTCCCTGCAGATCGTGAGAGGGCGTCGGGGTCCGATCAACTGGCTTTGCAAGCTAGCTAGAGGCTTGCCTTGGTAAGGTTCCTTTTCTAATTCTCAACTTCTTTTAATCCGTTTTGATGGTTGCTTCTTTCTGATCCTTCCCTCATTTTTTGCAGTTTGTGATTGACTTTGCTGTGCTCTATCGCTCTCGCGACGAGCTGTTGAGAAGGAACAGCGAGCTGGAGCAGCAGAAGTCTACTCTGGTGGCCAGGGGTTCTCAACTGGAGGCCGATCTGAAGGCTGCTGATGCGGCTCGAGCTTCATCTGCCTCGGCCCTTGCTAATTCTGCTCGCGAGAGAGATAATGCTGTCAGGGAGCTCGGCGAGCTGAGGAAGTCGTATGATCAGGTATGCTCGAGCAAGCTAGACTTTACGGAGAAGAACAGGGTTCTTGCCGAGCAGCTGGAGGCGGAGAAAGCCCAGGCATCCACTCTTAAAGAAGATTCGTACAATTCTAGCTGGTCTGCTGTGTATGAGGACGCCGAGGTTCAGATAGGCTATATTAGCCGTCTGAACTTCAAGAAAGGGTGGAACAAGGCCCTCGTGGCCGCTGGGGTGGATGTTGCATCCCCACTCTTTGACGAGCATGATCCAGGGCCAAAGCCAGTAGTGGATGAGGACCCAGCCCCAACTGCTGACGGCACCAATCCTGTTTCTCGGGCGACTCCTTCTGATGCTCCCTTGGTCGAGGAGGCAGTGGACATCCCTGCAGAGGGTAATGCCCCTGCTGATGCTAATAAGGACAAGGGTCCATCCGCCGAGGTTGCTAAGTGATAGGGCTTCTTTGTAACTTTTTTCTTTTTTGATCTGATGTAACCTCGCTCATTATTAATGAAAAGACTTCATTTTTGTTTATGCTGATCTCTTTCTCTTCTCTTTCTTTTACTTGTAGTTGGTTGATGTGGATGACTATATTCCTGTTACCTCCCAATTAAGTAGGACTCTGGGTCCTAATGCAAGCCCTGCAGTTCGCCAGGCCTTTGCTAGGCTTTGCAGGTTTGCTAAGTCAAGGAACCAGAAATATAAGGATCAGTCCGAGCTGGTGGCCAAATTGAAGGACAGGCTCCAGGAAATGGGAGAGATCGGAGCTTCAGTGCAAGAAGAAGTTAGAGAGCTGAGAGCAAAGTTACTAGAGGCCACCGAGATCAACCAAGTTGTGGAGTTTCTTCAGCGGGAGAATGACGACCTGAGGCGGGAGGTCTCGAAGCTTAAGGAGCATTCGCCGAGCACCGCTTCGGCACTCCTACAAGGCTCTTCCTCGTCGCGAGCTGCTCGGCCTCCCCTCCCGCGTGCTGGTAGGAGTACACGGGGTAGGAGTAGGGAAGTTGAGGAGCAGCGTGAGAGGGAAATGGAGGAGCTACGCGACGATGTCCGGCGAGCTTATGTGACTGCTGCTGGGCTCCAGAGGGACGTCACCCGACTACGGCATCTATTCAAGAAGGGCCCTCGCCAAGTGTGGACTGATGGCTATGATCAGGGCTGGCTGGATGCTCCCACAAGATTATCAGAGTTCGAGGAGCTTTCCTTCATCAGGGGGTGGTTGAGTGCTCTCAAAGAGCTGCAGGTCCCGAGGAACTCGATATTGTGGTATCGGCACGAGATGTCTCCCTCTACTCTGATGCCCAATCCATTCAGGCGAGATGATCGATGGATTCCCATCGATGCTATTCCCCGGCGATTACTGGAGTTGGACGTAAATGAGGTCGTGGAGGAGTTCGATCCTGCTCCTGATGACGGGAGGATAGCTAAAGTTGCTGACTACCTTGCTCGGAGGCTTCCACCTTCTTGATATTTTGTTTTTTAATAATTGTAAATGCTTTGGGCGAGCTTTGCCGACTAAACATGTACTATTATTGTTTGTAAATATAAAAGATTTAATGGAAAGTTTGAGTTTTGGGCGATTTTGCCGACTAAACGTGTTTATCCAATCTTTTTTATATTTTTGCAGCTTCACAATCTTTTTTATCTGGTCATGTGAGTGTCCGCCCAGTCCAGTATTAAGAATACCATTGTGCCCTTTCTTTACCTTTTAGGTCGTGTCGTCACACTCCCTTAGGTCTAAGTGGGGCAATTGGCGAGGACACACCTGTTATTGGATGTCTTCATCCGGTCAGGATTTTATTTAACCAAAGTAGGTTTGATGCCTAAGAATGCTCTGTAGGGCTTCATATATTGCCATGGGCAATGCTAAGAGGTCTGTCGTGCTTCATGACGATGACCTGAGGAGGGGTGTTCCCCTGCTATGTCAACCATTATACCTGTGATTTGAAAAGGATGTGCAATAAGATATAATTGTTACTTTTTAGAGAGTGATCAACTGAGAGATTTTCATTGGTGAATAGAGATATAAACTGTCTTTTCCCATAATGAGTACAATAAAAGATCTAACAATGGAACTCCTAAAAGTAGAATTTCTTGAGATTAGCTGCGTTCCATGCTTGTGGTATCTCTCTGCCCTCCATCGTTTTCAAATGATAGGCACCTTGCAGATCGTCTCTAATTATCTCATAAGGTCCTTCCCAGTTCGGGCCCAGTTTATCGTCTGATGGCTTCACTGTGTTGCCCAGGACCTTTCTTAGAACATAGTCCCCAACTTCGAATTTCCTCGGATTGACCTTTGTGCTGTAGTGCTTCGCGAGCTGTTGCTGATAGCTCGCTAGTTTTACTAGTGCAAGTTCCCTGCACTCGTCGGCCAAGTCGAGTTCAGCGAGCAAAGCCTGATCCTTCTGACTCTGCTCGACAAGGTCGGATCTCATTGTAGGCAATCCTGCTTCTAATGGGATGACCGCTTCCATACCATATGCTAGTGAGAATGGCGTTTGACCTGTGGCTCGCCTAGGAGTCATTCTGTACGCCCATAGGACATGTGGTAGCTCGGTTGTCCACGCGCCTTTTGCTCGCTCTAACCGCTTCTTCAACCCAACGATCACTGTTTTGTTGGATGCCTCAGCTTATCCGTTGCTTTGAGGATAAGCTACCGAGCTGAAGTGGTGCCTGATCCCGTGTTGGTCGCAGAAGTTCTGAAAAGGGCTACTCTCGAACTGTGTTCCATTATCAGTGATGATGGTTCTGGGGATCCCGAATCGAGTGATTATATTTCTCCATATGACCTTCATCATGTCAGGATATCGGATGTTCTCCAGTGGTTCTGCCTCGATCCACTTGGTAAAGTAATCAGTTGCGACCAACAGGTATTTGCGATTACCGGCAGCGGTGGGCAGTGGTCCCACGATGTCCATTCCCCACTGGGCGAAAGGCCAGGGGCTGGTTAGGGATTTTAGTTCACTGGCGGGCTGGTGGACCATGGGGGCATGAAGCTGGCATTTTAGGCATCTGCGGACATATACTGCGGAGTCCCTTTGCATATATGGACACCAGTAACCTTCTTTCATTGCTCGGAAGACTAGAGACCTTCCTCCGATGTGACTCCCGCAGATTCCTTCGTGAAGCTCGTGAAGCACTGTCTTGACATCGCCTGGGTGGACGCATCTAAGGTAGGGGCCGGAGAAAGATCTTTTATATAAGTCGCCTCCCGTGGATAAGTGAAAGCGAGCAGCTTTGACTCTTATCTGGTGGGCAGTCCTCTTATCCTCTGGGAGCATTCCGTTCTTCAAATAGTCTCTTAAGGGATCCATCCAGCTTGGGGCTGGTTCCAATTGGAGTATTTGTTTCACTTTGGTCAGCTCGCAGTTGGGGTAAATGCTCGGGCAGCTAAGGAAATCGATAGGGATTATCCTTTTAAGGCTGGAATCAACTGCCGAGCTCAGTACTGCCAAGGCATCAGTGTGGTTGTTCTGCCCCCTGGGAAACTGTTGGATGTTGATTTCTTCAAAGTTCGTCATTAAGTTTTTTACCAAGGAGAGGTAGGCTGCCATCCTCTCATCCTTCGCGTTATAGTCTCCACTTATCTGATTGGAAACTAGTTGCGAGTCTCCGAATACCTGTAAATGCTTTGCTCCTAGAGTTTGCGTCCTTTGGAGACCTGCTATTTAGGCTTCGTATTCTGCTTCGTTGTTGGAGGTTGCAAATCCCAGCCTGATTCCTTGCTCGAGGACTGTATTTTTTGGAGTGATGAGAACAATTCCTACTCCTGCCCCCTTTGAGTTGGAGGTTCCATCAACGAATAGCTTCCAGCTTCCCCCTGTAGCCTGGCTGTTTTGTTCTGTTGGCTTAGGCTGGTCGAAGGGTTCTTCGCTTGTGAATTCAGCTATGAAGTCAGCAAGGATTTGACCCTTGATAGCTGTCCTTGGTTGAAATTGGATGTCAAACCGGCCGAGCTCGACTGACCATTTAGATAGTCTGCCCGATAAATCCGCCTTCCTTAGGACAGCCTTGAGGGGGTGTGATGTAAGGACAATGATCGTATGAGCTTCGAAGTAATGCTTCAGTTTCCTCGAGGACATTACTAGGGCGAATGCGAGCTTTTCCAATGGCAGGTAGCGCTGCTCGGCGTCTAGTAAGGTTTTGCTCGCGTAATAAACTGGATGTTGGATCCCTGTAACTTCACACATTAGCGCTGAGCTGATAGTATGGCTGGATACAGAGAGGTAGAGGTACAAAGGGTCCATTTGCTGTGGTATGACAAGCAGTGGTGGGGAGCTTAGGTAGGACTTGAGCTCGTCTAATGCTTGCGAGCAACCTGGGGTCCATTCTACTGTTTTGCTGCCTTTAAAGAGTTGGAAGAAGGGCTTGCATCTCTCGGAGGATTTAGAAATGAAACGATTTAGAGCAGCGAGCATTCCAGTGAGCTTCTGTACATCGCGGATTGTGCGAGGAGGTTGCACCCGTTTAATTGCATCAATCTGGTCCGGATTAGCCTCTATGCCACGCTTGCTGACCAAATACCCAAGGAACTTTCCTGACTGGACACCGAAGGAACACTTTCTCGCGTTGAGTTTCATTCGGTACTTCCTGAGGATTTCGAAGGTACTTGACAGGTTCGAGAGGTGATTTTCCTTCTCCTTGCTCTTGACGAGCATGTCGTCGATGTAGACCTCCATCGTGTCTCCCATCTGATTCTTGAACATTTTAGTAACCAGTCGCTGATAGGTTGCCCCTGCATTTTTTAGCCCAAAAGGCATGACCTTGTAACAGTATAAACCAACCGTCGTGATAAACGCCGTTTTATCCTGATCTGGTGCATACAGGGGAATCTGGTGATAGCCTGAGTATGCGTCTAGGAAACTCATTCGCTCGTGAGCTACAGTGGCGTCTACTAGTTGGTCTATTTTTAGAAGAGGGAAGCTATCCTTGGGGCAGGCTTTGTTGAGGTCAGTGAAGTCTATGCAAACTCTCCACTTCCCGTTGCTTTTTGGAACTACCACTGGGTTGGATAACCATTTGGGGAATTGCACTTCCCGTATGGATCCTGCATCCAGCAGTTTTTCGACTTCTTGTTCTATTGCTTTGGCCTTCTCGGGAGCAGTTCGTCGTGCCTTCTGCGCTATCGGCTTGAATGTGGGATTGACGTGCAACCGATGGCAGACCATATTGGGATCGATTCCTGGCAGCTCATAGGGTTCCCAAGCGAAAACATCTATGTTGCTTCTGAGTAAGGTTAACAAATCCTTTTGCTCTTGGTCAGTGAGTGAGGTCCCGATCAGGAAGACTCTGCTGTTGTCGCCTTCTCTAGCAATTATTTCTACCAGGTCCTCTACAACACGCTCAGAGGGGAGGAGCCTGGTCTCTTCCACTCCGGGCCTTCCATATTTTAATTTCTATTTGGAAGGGATTGCACCTTCCTCCACTTTCTCGCTGGTTTGAACGGCTTTTTTCTCTGGCTTTGGTCGGATGGCCGCTATGAAGCACTTTCTCGCCATCGCCTGGTCGCCATGTATCTCCATCACTCCCCGCTCGGTGACATATTTGAGTTTCTGGTGGTAGGTCGAGGAGACTGCCTTCATTGCATGAAGCCATCCTCTGCCGAGGATGGCTTGATACGGTGAATCGATGTCGACCACCAAGAATTCGATCATTTTCGAAACATTTCCAGTGAGCACTGGTAGTACTATCTTTCCCAGAGGCATGGTCATTTTTCCAGCGAAGCCGACCAGAGGAATAGTGGTTCCCTTTAGGTCGGCGATGTTCAACTTCAATTTTCTAAACAGGTCGATGTACATTACTTCGGATGAGCTTCCTTGATCGACGAGCAGCCTGTCGATATCAAAGTTGGCTATCCTGAGTGTAATGACTAAGGCATCGTGATGTGGGGTCCTCACTCCCACAAGATCTTCATCCGTGAAAACAATATGCTTGTTGTAGTCGATGTCCTCTGCTCGCCGGCGTTTTCCTGCCTGTGATTTCGCTGGATCAATTTGAAAAGCTTGCATTACTGCTGTCAGCTTCTTTAACTCCATCCGAGCTGAGTTGCCCTGGATTTGCTTAACATCGAATACTCCATGGATTACTACGAATTCGTGTCCGGTGTCGTCTTCTAATACGTTGTCGGGTTTTGCCTCCTTGTGGACAGTCACTCTCTCTACCTTCCTTTCCACAAAGTCATTCAAATGTTCGGATTGGGCCAACTCCTCGAGGTGGGACTTTAGAGCCTTGCAGTGCTCGGTCTTATGTCCTCCCTCTTTGTGGAAGGTGCATCTCAGCGCATTGTTTCTTTTCGATGGGTCTCCTCCCATTTTCCGGGGCCATTTGATGAACGGCTCATCCTTGATCTTCGCGAGAATTTTGTAAATTGGTTCTTTGAAGACGGTGTTGATCGCCTGGAACGACTTTGCAATGTCAGGGCTCCCTCCATTCTTGGAGCCATTCTTGCTCCCATTCTTTCCTCCTTTTTTCTGGTTATCAACTTTCTCACTTCCCTTCGTGGCGAACTTGGCTCGACCGTTTTCACCTACGTTAAGGCGGGTGACATCTTCCACCTTTGCGTATTTCTCAATCCGGGCCATCAGGTCATCAATGGTGGTTGCTTCCTTCTTTGTCAAGGACTGGTAAAGGAGGGAAGAGCTAGGTAGCCCAATTTTGAATGAAGCCACTGCCACCTCTTCCGTGCAATCCTCGACTTCGTTGAATAACTCCCAGTACCTCTTCGCGTAGTCTCGGAGTGTCTCCTGAGGATTTTTCTTCATTGTCAATAGGGCATCCATCCTTTTGGGATGGGAGCTGCTGGTGATGAACCAGGCCGTAAAGAGCTCGGCCAAGGATTTGAAATTTCTGATGGATCGGTGAGGGAGTTTCTTGAATCATTTTTGGGCCACGTCATGAAGGCTCGAGGGAAAAATATGGCACATCAGCGCATCTCGGTGATTCCAGAGGGTCATAGCCTGCTGGTACTGCCTGACATGATCAATGGGATCAGTCTTCCCGTCGTAAATCTTGAACCTTGGAATAGCAAACTTTTTGGGAGCTTCTTCTTCTTCAATTTCCCTCGTGAAGGGCGATTTCATCTGGGTCTTGAGGGCTCTCCTGGCGAGTTCTCTGGTTGACCTGGTGCCGCGGTGAGCTGGATGTTGGTCCATTTCTCTGAGGACTAGGTTCCGTATGTTGTCGTCGCTGCGAGCAGGGCTCTGATAGCGGCGAGCTTTTCTCAGTTGCTCGCGGAGGTCGTCGTCTGAGTCGCCACCTTCGAACCCTTGATATTGCCGCCTAGGGCTCCTTCCTCGGCTGCGAGATTTGCTCGCCTGAGGGCTAGGAGTGCGATAGGGGCGTCTCCTGGTATCAGGACGTAGTTCTTTCTCCAGTTTTTCCAGTCTTCTTTTCAAGCGAGCATTCTCAGCCTCATACCTGCGAGAAGACTCCCTCTGCTCGTGGAGCCTTGCTTCGTATGCATCGATCAATCTGGATATCTTAGTGGACCTTGCTGGTCCTTGACTTTCTTCTGAGGCTGGCCTTTCTAAGCGAGCCCCTTGATCTGAACGTCGGACTTCAGACCTAATCCTGCGAGGAGCGGGTGGCTCCTGAATATCTCCTGCTTGAGGAGCGTTGCTGCTGTGACCAGACAACTTAGATTTTTTCTCGGCGTGGGCTCTTCTCAGGGAAAGATAAACGCTTCCCACAGACAGCGCCAATTGTGGTGACAATTATTATGCAACACAAATAAATATGAAAGAGGTAACAACCAAGAAAAGACAAATAAAAGGCCAATCACACAACAACGGGAGTACGTGGTTCAGCAAAGAAGTGCCTACGTCCACGGTGGTTCAGTCAGTGTGATTTCTCTATATTCTGAAGAATAAGTCTAGAGAGTACGACTTGTCCTTTGCCCCGGACTTAGGGTTTAATTTATACATGTATATGTTGGAGTAGTGGGGGTGATGGGTTCCTTCTTATTATCCATCTCCCCTACGTGGGATCGTGTTCCCTTCCAACTTCTCTTCATGGGATCGTGGGGTAATCGGATGAGTACAAGAGGTGACGGGCCTGGGCTTTGGGCCTGCTAAGGAGGGGCTACTCGTCCAGGCCTTTATGGTGCTAAATTCAGGGTACCCACAAATATTATTTAGATTAAAAGATTTTAGAAAAACAGCCCCATAGTTAGTGTCCACTTTTCTATTTAAGTAACTAATTATTTTTAAGAAAACATGTAATTAAGTGTTTAGGCGACACTTAAAACGCATAATACTAAAGGTAAAGAATAGAGTATTCATGCCTGTGATTTCAGAATCAAATATCTGGGTTGACGATTGGATTCCTTGCGAAAAATTAGCAAAAGAGTTTTCTTGAACGATCTTGATTAAGCGCCAATTAAGCCTCCCAAAACTTGTGACAAAAACTTGATTTTGTTGGAGGTTGTTGGATATGGTTGAGAGGAAAAATATTTGGAAGTGTTTTCTAGTGAAAAACTGGAGAAAAAGTGATTATGAGAAGTCCCCCTACGGATTAACAAGGTTATATAGTGATTAGGAGTCCTAATCCTACACAAATTCTAATAAAATCTGATTGAATCACGCAAAACTAGGCATGGTCGATCAATCTACCAAAATAGTCGATCGATCGACCCTACAGAAAATCTGACAGTTTCCCCAAAAAATGCCTATAAGGCTAAATATTAAAAATTCCTTTAAAAATCCATTTTAAATCCGATTTCAATTCTGCATGAAGTTCTTTTCTTCTAAAATCATAACCAACATATTTACCCAATAAAAATTATTAAATATAAAATTTCATTTTTCTCGAATATTCTAATTAATTAATTAATAAAAACATGGGGTGTTACATACTTCCCCACTAGCAAAGAATTTCGTCCTCGAAATTAGACGAAGCATACACATCAACGCATAAATCTCGCAAAAAGAAAATAAGGCTCACATATTACTACTCGTGGAATGCCATAATTGGGCGCCCATACACCTAATCCTACGCACACCTACCCCATGAACAACAAAATAACATATATTACCTATATGCATACACATAACTATGAAAATAACGGTGTACCACATGCTCTCACAAATCCCCCACTCGATCCTTTAGCCAAAAGTCATCAAAATGTTAACGTCCTCAAATTAAATATCTACAACAAAAATAGATACATACGATACCTAACATGTGTACTAAAATCTCCAAAATAATTATCATCTCCATAATCCATTCTAAGGATCCCCGCATCAAGCTTACTAATTCTAAACTCAATGCCTAAAACGTCCTTAACTCAAAACTTAACATCTCCAAGAAACACATCTAACACATATGCTAGACCCTCTACCTTAAGAAGTACGAATCAACAAAAGGAATCAAAGATCGGCAATGGGGAAGCTAAACGGACTCATAACCTACATGACCTAAAACCATGCTCTGATACCATCTGTCACACCTCATAAAATTCGACAGACGGGGTGGCCAGCCACCGCCGCCGAACTATGTCAGGCGTGAACTAAATAAATACCATTCTTAGCATGAGACAGATATGAGACATAAATAAATCAGTCCATAAGATAAATAATTGAATCAATCTCAAATGATCATAAACAACAAAGCGATAAAATATCCATCACATGCTAACTCCGAATAAATCCTATCTCCAAAACTGATTAAATAAAATCTGAATAATAAAGATCTGAATAATCCAACAGAAATCCTATAAACAACTTTGGAACCGAATGGCCCAATAAAACTCCAATGAAGTCTCATAAGTAAATGCGACTGGAAAAGAATGTCTAACTAAACTATTCCATAAAATAAATAACTCCAGTTGCACCTCCAAAAAATAAACTCCGATAAACTTATGCAGCTTCTCCAATTCTAATCCTGAAAAAGATTAGTCAACGCATGGGTCAGAGCCACAGCCCTAAGCAAGAATATGCACTACTCCCCTCAAATAGGATCCTAGAACCCAGACAGTAACATTATACGCAACAAATATCACAATAGATTATTTTAAATTAAACGTGATAAATATAAATTACTAACTACCCGTAGGAATCCCCATTTATAAAGGCACACCAATATGATTCTAAATTACCAAGTCCCACGGTGCTAATTTAATTATATTAACCAACTTTTATTATAGTTCTCACTTTTTATCAAATTGTCACACTTCCCCTTGTCAATCGCCTTCTTACCCGTTTAAGCTGTCGGCCCCAACACATGACAAAGTTCCACACACGACACGACATAAATCGCCCTCTAACCCATTTAAACTGTCAGCCCCGACACATTATGTTGCCACAAATTTTAATACCCGTTTTTATCTTAGGCTTTAATTCTCAATTTCTCAATTCATAATCACCCCACCCTTTTAATCGATGTGAGATCCTCAAAATACCCCTTAGTCCCATAACTAAGGGTCCCTAAGTTATTATTATCTCCTACCCTATGTATAGGAATAATTTCTATCCTAAACTTGGACCTAGTCTCATGCCTAGGCTAGCGTAACGATGAAAAAGTACCAAAAATCAGCCCACCTCTGAGATGATAAAAACGCGATAATCTACCCTCACTAGTCCCATACCTAGAAGGCGTAAATTAATAAAAGGCCTACCCACTAGTCTCATACCTAGAAGACATCCTAAAATATAGGGAGAGCAAAAATTACCCACAACCCGTCGTCACAAAGGCAATATAGTAATATCAACAAGTCACACAAACAAGCATAATTAATCAACGTATAAAAGTACGCATGATAGTCGAATTCAATTAAACCTTAATTTAATTATCACCTCGTCATAAACCTCCAATTAATATCATTTAATTATTTAAATTAAATATACCAAGTTTTCATCATATATACATCAAAAACAAAATTTCATTATCTCTACATATGTTACATGAGTTATATGCCCCCAAATTTATTTATTTCAAAACTAGGGTTTTTCTATATGTACCCTACACCAATAAAACCCAAAATCACTCATGAATCCTATGTACCCAAAGGGTTGTGAATATTATTCAAATTGAAAGATTTTATAAAAACTGCCCCAAAGTTAGTGTCCATTTTTTCTATTTAAGTTACTAATTATTTGTAAGAAAACATGTAATTAAGTGTTTAGGAGACACTTAAAATGCATAATACTAAAGAAAAAGAATAGAGTATTCATGTCTATGATTTCAGAATCAAATATCTTGGTTGATGATTGGATTCCTTGCGAAAAATTAGCAAAAGGGTGTTCTTGAACGATCTTGATTAAGCGCCAATTATGCCTCCCAAAACTTGTGACAAAAACTTGATTTTCTTGGAGGTTGATGGATATGGTTGAGAGGAAAAATATTTGGAAGTGTTTTCTAGTGGAAAACTGGAGAAAAAGTGATTATGAGAAGCCCCCCTACGGAATAACAAGGTTATATAGTCATTAGGAGTCCTAATCCTACACAAATTCTAATAAAATCTTACTGAATGGCGTAAAACTAGGCATGGTCGATTGATCTACCAAAATGGTCGATCGATCGATGCTACAGAAAATGATAATTTCCCAAAAAATGCCTATAAGGCAAAATATTAAAAATTCCACCAAAAATCCATTTTAAATACGATTTCAATTCCGCTTCAAGTTCTATTCTTCTAAATTCATAATCAACATATTTAGCCAATAAAAATTATTAAATTCAAAATTTTATTTTTCTCGAATATTCTAATTAATTAATTAATAAAAACATGGGGTTTTACAATCGGTTCCCCTCCCTTCTTGCTTCCCTTCGCATGGAAGCGATGATCCTGATAGTGCACTAAAGCGGCATTGACGACATCAGTATACGTCACCAACACTGGATTACCAATCAAATGTTGCCTGATCCTCCAGGCCAAGCCATCAATAAACCTTGACTTCTTTCGCTCCTCGTCACTCACCTCGTTTGGTATAAAGTTATCCAAACGGGTGAACTCTTCCTCATAATCATCCACTGAACGATCACCCTAAACCAACTCACTAAATTTCTTCCTCATATCTGACTCTACTGTCGGTGGGAAGTATTTGCTGTCAAATCGCACCTAGAAATCAGAAATCATCAACAACTCCCTCTCATCGACAGTGGTAATTGACTCCCACCACTGTAAATCTTCCACTGACAGATGAAAGGTAGCAAGCATCTGTTTCTGCACATCGGTACACTCAAGCATGCGCAGGTGGTTTTGGATGTTCTTCTTCCAGTCACAAGCCACCACCACATCAGTACTACCCCGAAACTCGGGTGGGTGGCCCTTCTGAAAGGTCTCCCTAATTCGCTGCCACGATGGTGGCCCTATTGGGGCCTGAACTGCTAGTTCTACTCGAGGCGGTGCCTGGGGTTGAGGAAAATGGGATTCCATGGCTCTCATCGTTGTCTCGACCTCCTGAGCCACTATCACTGACACTTGAGTAGTAGAAATTAGCTCGGGTGGGGGTGGGGTGGGGGTGGTAGTATCTATGTCTCCTGATGAGCCTCCCTCACCTCATCCCTGTCCTCGGCTCCCTCCGCTCGTTGTCTCCTCGGTGGAATCTGAAAATAGATCGAATTGTATAAGTACACAATTTATACAAAATCTAATAGAAGAAGTATGATATATCAAAACCAAAAAATGAATCAACAGCCCTAATAATACGGATCTATAAGAACCTAACGCTATGTTGAACCGTAGTAAGTTGTACAGATCCTAATGACACTAGAACCTGATACTCTGATACCATCTGTGACACCTCGCTCAATGAAATACCGAGTGATCAGTCCTATATCTAATTAAATAGGAATCACAAACAGATCATCCTTAGCATAACTATCGAAATTTTATAAAAATTACTAACCACCTAGTATTCATAAGTTGATGCCAAATTTTAAATCATTATTAATCCAGATAAAAATAAATTGCGGAAAATAAATTAACACCACCCATGCTAATAGAATCAATCATCACATATGATGAAAATGTCTTGCCGAATTAACCATCGGCTAAAATTCAACATCAATATAAAGTCAAATAATAATCAATCTCATAGAATCTAAAATGAAACACTAAATAAAAATTGGAAGCATCATGCTCGAAGTATCTAATAGGAAATCCCTATACTAAGAATGAAAGAGATAGAAGTGCCTATCCAAATCTTGCAACATCCACATATGCTGCAACAGCGAATCCCTGGACTGAATCAAGTCTGGCGTCCCTGTGGCTGGACACCTAAAAGGTTTTGAAAATATTTTATAGCAAGGGTTAGAACCCAAAATATGAATTGAATATCATAATTTAACATCATAACAAGTTAACAACTTGCCTTTTCAGTTTGTAGAGTCTGATCCATTGGTGTAGAGACAAGTTTGATGATGAGCACACCCAATTTCGTTCCTAGCCTTGTCTCCAAAAAGGATCCCCCAATGGCTCTAACTGCTGCTTTCTCTCAAAGACTTAGGTTTTAGATTTGTGTTTCTATCGTTACCCTACTCTCAAATTTAGGTATTAAACACAAATCCCGCTTTTAGTCTAATAGGCCAAGCCGGAGTGACCCAAATACCCCCGTGTGGGCCCGACTATGCCTAAAAATGCCCTGAGACCTCGTTACTACCCCCGGGTACTCTTTTTCCACTATCTCAGCCCATCTGAACTCAACCGTAGACTCAGAAATTTCATCCGAATTAATTTACAAAATTTCAAACTCACACCTAACGTAGTCTATATCTGAATCCCGGCTGAGATAACTAAGTCCCACGTCACTAATACACTTTATGACGAAATAATTAATTACTATACACTTAGTAATTTAATTCCCAAAAATATTAACCATTTATTCTCCTGATTACTATTTATATAAAAATTCCATAATTAATTCAATTAAATTACGACACACAAGTAATTTAAATTTTACCCAAATTAATTAATTTTTAAATACATAAAAATATGGGGTGTTACACATACCCAAAACTTCCCAATCCCAAACGTTCGATTCTCGCGTAAATTAGGTTTCCTATCTCTCAAAACCAGACCAAACATATACAACCAGGTAGGGTACCGCATACATCCAAGCATACCCCACATTATCTTAATCCCTAACACCGAATTATTTATTACGTTCTTAGGTTTATCAACCTTTAACCTTATTAAATCCAAATCTTAGTTTGAAACATCTCTAAGCTATGAGTGTCTGACTATACATCTGGATTAAACTCTATAATTTAATTACAAGGCCCATACTTTCTAAAAACTATAATTAACCACCAAAAATTCTTGACATGGTCCCTCACCAATCATAACATATATATACGACATCTAAGATGCCACTCACTCAAGCATTATTCGATTAAACCAAATTCCAACACTGAAGGGAATTAACGTCATTTAGGGTTCATACACCCCCACCTTAGAAATTCATTCCCTATCATAACTAATTATCTCAGCTCAATTTACATAATTTAATAACCATTGGAAGGAACCCCGAACAAAAACTATACTCAAAAATCCGATCCCCTGACCGAAGTCCCTCACTGGGCAAAATCTGGAGGTATCAATTGATCGACCCTCCCAAGTCGATGATAGCTTCTCTTCTTTACGAATTTTACACCATAAAATCAACCATTATTGAATCTCGAGCTTTCGAAAGAGTCCCAAAGCATCGTCCAACCTAATTATAACCATGGGATTATAATTCTAAACGTTTTTACACAATCATATGAGTTTAATAACATCAAATCCTAGATTTAAATCTAATGATCCAAGATTTTCACAATAACTCAGTGTTAAATCATCTTAGGGTATGTTCATTATCAATTTCATAATTAATCCATTACATGGAGATAATTTGTCTTGATAAGTGAAAATGCGAGGCTTTCTAAATCAATGCTCTTATACCACTTGTTGGAAATGAGGACCCCCAATTTTTAAAATCTTACCAAAAGTAATTTCAATTTCTATAATTTCATTTTTTAAATGCGAAATAAAGATGGTTCAAATAAAGGGACTAAACAATGCAAGATTCACAAAAAATAATATTACAATTTTAATTCTTCCAAAATTAAAATTAAACTAAACGGGATTTTAATTTTCTCAAAATTAGAATTGCTCTTGAAATCAAACTTGTGAATTTTTCACTTTAAGCCCAAAAATTCAATTTGATACAAGTCCTAGAAATTTGCCTAAAAATTAATTAACTCAATTTTGCACATTAGGCCAAACCAAATTTTATCAAATAAAATTAATGACTTGAACTAAATTTTAATATTTACCCAAATTGAAATAACAAAAATTTAATTAAGTTTGACAATTAAACCAAATTTTATCTTGAATTATCTTAAGCATGCGTTCTAAGTTATTTTTCAAGACAAAAGTAAATCAGTCACACTACGCCGCGATGTACGAGGAAAAACCCACAACGGGAAAAAACCTCGGACAACCCTAGCCTCAAATCCACTAAGTATGGTTTTATAAGTACAAGACAGTAAGACTTACAACATTCGACTTGACTCCGTCCATGCCCCAATGCTCCTTCTTATACACACCTCTGCTTAACGAATAACCACGGAGATCCATCGCGGTCTCAAAATCCACCAATTGGACTTTTTCTAGTCACCGCCACCCGAACAAGGAGCCTTTCTCCAAGTGGGTATGTCACAGCAAACAAACTCTTCTTCTTTGTGGGCTGTAAAAGCAAACCCAAGCTCTCTTTTATGGTAGAGATGAATCTGGTGCCAAACAAACTCTCCAATCAAGATCTATATATATAGAGAGAGAGATAGAGAGAGAAACTTGGATTAAAACAAACAATTGGGTGTAAACTTGGTTTTGTTCTTTGAATCAATCAATTTGAATAAAAAACACTAAGGGAAATTTTTGTGAAATAATTAAGCTCTAAAACACTCTCTAAGATATAGAAAAGGTTCTTTTAAAAATTCTGGTCCCGAAGTCCTTAAATTATGTGAAAGAGTAGTGGGACAAAGTAGTGGGAAAGTGCCAAAAAACTGTCAAAAACTGTTCCTGTCGAAATCTCGTTCGAACGACATTTTCGTTCGAATGAAATTTTGTTCGAACGAACTATCTAACGAAGTTCTAGTGGCACGTTATTGGCAAACCTCGTTCGAGTAGTGGGACAAAGTAGTGGGAAAGTGCCAAAAAACTGCCAAAAACTGTTCCCGCTGAAATCTCGTTCGAACGACATTTTCATTCGAACAAGATTTCGTTCGAACGAACTATCTAACGAAGTTCCAGTGGCAATTCATTGGAAAACCTCGTTCAAATGAAATTCTCATTCGAATGACAAACTCGTTCGAACGATAATTTCGAACGAAATCCCAGAAAGTTCAAAATTCATTTTTAAGCCCATAAAATTTTATTTAAAAGTTCTAAAATAACTTTCTAAAAATAAAATTCATTTTAAATAAAATTATACCCTTTATAAAATTATTCCAAGTCTCCCTATATATATATACATATATATATAAATGCATTCATACCTTTTGGAGACTAGGAATATGATGTTGAAGACGTAGAAACATGGCACTTAAAACTTGGCATTTGATGAAGCTTTATAATCTTGGCCGCTACGTTTTCAACTCTTGCATGTTATAGGCTTGGAGGATACTCACGCAATACTATCCTATGACACAAATGTTTTTGTCCGGAATTGATCCAACACTACATTAAGACTCAATTGGAAATTTGTGTCCTTATAATAAGTTTTCATTCTAAAACTTCTCTTATTTCTCAGATCCAACCATTTAACCCTTCAATTTCATGTCCCGATCATCATGGTACAAGTATTCAATGCAAGATAAATTTATAGCATTTATAATTAACCCAAATCATCAACATAATCAAAATTAATTAACTAATCCCTAAACATTCTTCAAAACTCAAATTGTACTAGGGAAAACACATATTCTAAATCAATTACAGATTTATTAAGAGTATTGCAATATATTCTTGTCTTTATTAAAGAACACCGGGATGTAGGCTTCGATCCTTGTTGTCTCCCTCCTTAGACTTTCTCTTCTTCTCCCAAAGACTTATATATGTTAGAGTTTTCTTTTCCATTGATAAATGACTAATGACGGAATCCTAACCCTTATTAATATTTTTAATTTTCGCGCTCCACTTAAGGCCCATTTTCGGGCTCCTTAACGAGCCCAAAATATACAAATAGAATAGCTCAAAACTCACCTTAAGGGCATACCTACCCCCGGACCCAATTTAAGACAATAAAAACATGTAATCGGGCCTCCATGACACTCCAAAGTCCAATTTAAATTATACTACCCACAACACAATGTAATCCCTTACGGCATAATAAAAATACACATTGTTTTATTTTACGAATACATGTAGTCCAATATTATATAATTAATATCACCAATTAAATATTTGGCTTATTATGTCATTATTGATCATTCGTGCTTTTATATATTTTACTATGTGATTTGTATCCCATATTTCTATCATCTCCTTATGCCTATTGTATTACGTAGCATGTTTTTCACACTCTAAGCTTATTTTTTATAGTTAAGTCATGTAGATATCTTCCTTGTGTTCTTATTGATTTGGTTTCTTAATTTCTTCATTTGTCCTAAATGGGGAGAAATTTTTTAAACGGAAAGAAGAGTTAATTAAGGGGGAGAATCGATTTGTAACAAAAGAAAGTTAACAATAGGATAGGAAGAGATAAAAGTTATCTTTTTAGATGATACTTTATGCTATAACATGTGAGGGGGCTTTTGATTAGGGATAATAGATTTTTAGCAATTTGGGTGATATATATTTTATCGATACTTATCATAGTTATCATTGTTACCTCATATATTGTTACCATGTGTTCATATCAGAATTTAAATTTTATCTCGAGATATTGTGAAATATTTATTTTTTCATTAATCCTCTACCAATTCACTTATTTATAAAATGTTTCATTATGTCCTTAATGACACCATTTTTTAATTCTACCATCTTTCCTTTGTAAATTCCATGACAAAAAAGGGGGATAAGAATGAACTAATGGAGAGTATCATTGGATACATTGTGGAATAATTTACGTGAAAATGAAATAGAACGAGAATTGGGGAATTAAGTTTATATATCGTCGAGATAATAGATAAACTTGACATATGTTCTTTAGTGATTAGATGAATTGCTCTAATTATTACTTATATCCCTGTATCATTTTATTACATATTAGTATTTTGATATGTTTGCTAAGTGCTTGACAGGAAATAGGTAGAAGAGTTCCAAATGGTTACGGAGTCTCTTGTGGTTTATTTGAGCGTGTCTTTCCATATTTATATGCCTTTAGCCAGGTGAGTAGTGTCACATGTAATATATGATTTATTTATTTGTAATCTTTATTTTGGTTTGTTTTGTCACGAAATAGACAAAGGGGAGGATTATAAGAGTATTAATTAAACTCATGAGCCACATATGATTATATTGTCTTATTTCGTTGATCAAAACCAACTTTGTGTCTCTATTCCAAGAGGTGTTTCGAAAAGCTTCAAGTTTAAACACATTCAATGGACTTCATCAACTCATCCCGACATCATTCACTTCCACACCCATGAGAATGCCAATTTAAGATAAGGAAAATGGACTTAGATAACATAAGGCACCCATGGTTTCACATAACTCAAATTCATTTTTCTTAAATTGGAAAATGTGTTAAACTAGTTTGTGTGTGTATATGTGCTTGTGTGTGTGTGTGTGTGTGCGCGCGTTTGAGGTGGTTTTTTGAGTTTTTCCTTATATATATGCCATATAGTTTTATTATAAAAAAATGATTTGAAAATGGAATATTTTATATTTAACATACTAGTTTTAAATTTTAAAATATCTTTAAAAACCCTGTTTTAGGTTGCTGTAGTGAAATTTTACTTTATTGGTTGCGATTTGTTCAAAAATGAAAAATCCGATCATTGGTGCGACCTTGTCGCAAGTGAGTCACTGTAACAAGGGATTTCGTCACTGCGGTGAGAAATGTCATCGCTACGGAGATATTGTGATAATAGGGGTCACGCCTTTATTCAGCGATCAATCACATTTTTTTATGTAGATTTGCTTTTAACTATTTTTTGTGGACAAGAAGCCTCCAAACCTATCAAAGAGTTTACCACAAGTTTATTTTGGTCTTTTTGGATACTTAATGTGGTATTCTTCTCCAACACAAAATAGAGGTTGTTTTATGAAAGCTTGAGTTTTAAAAAAGATAAAAACATATGCTAAAAATCACCATTCACTAGAGATTTTTTTTTCAAGCTTCTTTAAGTGTTCTTGAGATATACCTTTCTATTTAAAGTCATTTGAAATTTTATGACTTCTTCTCAAGACTTGAACAAACTTTTGATAATTTTTTTCTTAAGAGACTTTAATATTGTTGATATCTCAAAAATACTTGTAAGCGTATTTTTTTATTATCCAAATGCCTTAAAACTTCCATAAACCTCTAAGAATCTTACATCCTAGGAAGTAAAAATACATTTATGGTTTCTTATATTTGTTGCAATACTTGTAACACAAAGTTTTTCTTCAAAAATCTAAAAGAATAAAGTTGCTTCTACTTTGAAGAACAAAGTTTTGGCACGAAGATTTTACTGCATTGGTTGCGGACCAAAATCCATCTCGATTATGTGGCGTGCTCCGGCTGTTAGTGCTCTCTACGTAGGATATGGTGAGAAAGAGTGTTTAGTTGGTCATAGCGTTGAGAAGGTGTAAGTCTTTGTCTTCTATTTATAAAACTGTACCATAGTACAGTTGTCATTATGTCGGCCCGAGATTTTTTCCTATTATGGGTCTTACCTCATACGTCATGGTGTTTTGCTATATTATTTACCTTTTCATACTTAGATTATATCTCCTAATATTGAAGATAAAATTTTATGTAATCTATTTGGTAAATAATTTATCACATGGACCTAAGGTGTTGTTTTTATTGAAATAAAAAATTAAAGGAAAATCTTATTCCTTTTCAGACAAAAAATTTTAATTGGCTATTCTTTGTCCATCTTGTCTTAGAGCACACTCACTCTCAAGAAGGTATGGGTGGTTTTACACCATCTCTCCCCTAAATCCCAAAGAACTGTTGAGGATCTCAGAGCCTCCTTCAACACACTCACCAAGTCTCTGAAACCCGAATCATGTACCAGATTTCGCTCCTGCTCGGGGAGATGATCCCTAACACTCTCCACCCCGATCAACCCCCAAGATCGGATGGACACAATTTATTTTCAAGTCTAGTGATAGAGAGCATGCATCCCGAGGTTTTTTCTCCATGTGGTTTTTTTCCTTATAAATTTGGTTTTATGAGTTCATTCGCAGAAGCACTTTTTCCACACACCACTTCACATCAGATCCAACGTGTGCATGTTAATTTCTAAATTTTGTAATAGATTAATTCATCGAATTTTTATGTTCAAAATTTCAATTGACCATGTAATTGAATATTGTCACTTGATGATCATTATATTTTGGTATAATTATGTTCAAACCGCTTGAATGTGTCATTTAAGAATTCAATGTTAGATTTCATAATATGTTGTTAAGAATATGTTCAATTGAATCATGTTTTGAGGGAAATTTCAAAATCAATAATATTTATTAATATTTGTTGTATTATAGTCCTCACCCCCTATAGGACATAAGCACACCTAGTTTATATTATATTACATTTTTAATTGGTATCAGATCAGGTTGCTCAAGTGTAGGTTAACAGTCATCAAGTTAGATCTTGTGCGTCTATATGTCACTATGTGATATTTTTGGGTTTGGTTGTTTGAATTTTAACTAAACATAAATGTTGTAACTTTTATGAACTTGGTGCTAGAATTTGACATCTTGAGGTTAAGAAATCATATCAATTGGTGAATAAGATCTATATTCTTCACTTGGATTTAGTGTGTCATATTTTTTTGCAAATCATGGTATTCAAGTGATGATGAAAACTTGGGTGAATTGAACCATATTGATAATAAAATTTTCCATAAGTTATTTATGTAATAAAAACTTGAACTTATTAGTCAACTTAAGACTCAAGTTCCCAATTTGAGTTATATCAACAAAACTCTTGAAAATAGAAATAAAAAACTTTTGAATAAACTTTGATATTCTTAAAAGGAGAGTTTTATTTTTAAGAAGAGAAAAATATGTTTGGTTTGAAGTTGAACTCCTTGATGGCCTATTTGGAAATTGCAATGAATGCCAAACATTCTCTTAAAGATAAATCCAAAAGGTTGAATAAATTGGTCTACAAAAATTAAATATTCAAAAACAACTAAAAGGATCTTGTAGATAGTGATTTTGGCTTGAATTCTAGTATATCTATAACATATGTGCAAAGTGTTTCAAAGTCCCATGAAGAAAACAATCATCTCAAATAAATGAAATGTTTTTTAAACTTAAACTCAAAAAAAAGGGAAAAATACTTAAGAAGACTAATTTGCTTAAAAACACACAAAATTGGATGGTGAAAATTCTAAGGGTAAATCGCACTATGTCAATCAGGAGGAAAGTTCTCACAAGTCTTAAATTCAAGTTAGACAAGAAAAGTTTGTGAAATATTCAAATTGTGAACAAGGATTATTTTCAAATAAGGTTGAAAGTAAAAAAATATTTTGCACAAAGAAATTTTCAAGACAATAGGAGAGTTACTCAAAATGTTTTTCAAGTTTATAAGTATATCTATTATGACAAGAAAGGTCACTTAAAAGGTTGTTGTAAAAGACTTCAAAATGAGAAAAACTTATATTTATATGGTTCAAAAATTAATTTTGGGAAAAGGCAATCTAATCAATATGAAGTTGAAATTAAAAGTGTGATTTTTAAATCAAAATAAATGATAAGTGAAATGAATATGCCTATAAAAACTCAATCACTTTGGGTAAAGAATAGTGATTACAATTGTCTTGTGGTTCTTATGGCTCTTAAAGCCAAAAACAAAGGGCAATGGTACTTTGATATCAGTTGTTCCTAAAATATGACGAGAGGTAAGTCATTATTATTTTTTGGTGATGGAAAGAAGTCTAGTTTTAAGGATAAAGCTTCAATGAAAGTCTGACTATGCTTGGCAACGTAATAATGTTAAATTACTTATGGAAAAACTCACCAGCATTAGTTAAATTTGTGATGAGTGTTATGTAGTTTTTCAAAAAAAATAATGTGTTGTAATAAACGAGAGTAATGATAGTTTGATGAGAGGGATTCACTTTAGTGACAATCGTTATGTGTTAGTGAGTGATTTTTCGTTTGCCTGTCAAAGCAGTAAGTTAGAATCAATCGATCTTTTGGCATCAAAGGATAGGAGACGTGAACTTTAGATATTTAGGAAGTCTGGATAATAAAGATAGAGTAAGGGAATTACTGAAACTTGGGAAAATCGAGGTTAAACTATATAGGACATGACAAAATGGAAAACAAATGAAGAGTCCATAAAGAAGTTTAATGGGGTCACTGCCTCTAGTAAACTAAAGTTAGTCCACATAAACTAAATTCTAGAATGAATGGTATTACTAGAACGAGATACTTGTTTGTCATGGCGGATGATTATTCAAACTACTCATTTGTTGGTTTTATGTGAGAGAAAAGTTATTCATTTTGATTTGATTGTTGTTATTTGAAAGAAAATTCAATAAAAACTATCCATGACTATTGTTCTTATGAAAAGCAATCATGCAACTTAATTTAACGATTAAATGTTTGATTTTACTGGATCGATGTGGGAATCAAAAGAAAATTTTCAAACATTGGTAAACCACAACAAAATTATGTGGTTGAAAGGAAGAATCGAACGTTGCAATAAATAGTGAGGTTTTGATGGAAGGAAAGGTTTTGCCTAAAATATTTTAGGTCGAAAACATTCATATTACATGACATATTTCAAATAGGGTTTGTTTTCATACATTTACAGAGAAAATACCGACAATAAAATGATGTAGTTGAAAGAAAGAATATAAAATTTCAAGAAATGGTGAGGTGTATTGTGGAAGGAAAGAGCGTGACTAAAAATTTTTAGGCCAAATACATCCACACTACATTACACATTTCAAATAGGGCTTATTTTCATCCCATGGGGTGAGGACGGGGTCCCCACCCCGATTTCGATTCGAGGGTTAAAAAATCGTCGTCCCTGCCCCTGTCCTCAAATTTTACCGCCACCCTCACCCCGTTAGGGGAGGATCCACGGGGAGACCCAAACCCACTGGTAATTTTATTTGACCAAGTTTTATTTAACAACTGATGATTGTATTTTCCTTGATTACTTATCAAATAGAAGAGATCTTATCATGTCTTTAACCATGAGATTAATAGAAATAACGAATGTTATTGTTGATGTGAATATTGTTTTGTCACATTTGAAGAAGAGGTTGAGGAAGAGAATCGAGTTTTGAAATAGATTGAATCGAGTGAGAATATGATAGAGAAATAAAATTAATCATGAACTTCTTTTCAAACTGTCATCAAAATTGAGAGATCCATTCCTACTTGGGTTCAAAAGGATGACACTGCATCCAAAATCATTGAAAACTTTTAGAGTGTTGTTAGAAATCGAAATCCACCCTTGAATGAGTTGAATTTTTAGTGTTATACATACAAAATTGAGCCTAAAATTAGGAAAGAGTCTTTGTTATATGTGAATTGGATCTTGGCCATGAAAAAAGACTAAAGTCAATATAAGAGGTTGAATGTTTCGAAGTTGGTACCACATCCTAAAGATTAAAACGTCACAGGTATCAAATAGGTTTTTAAGAATAAGATGGATGAGAGTGGAATGATAGTTAGAAAAAAATGAGGTTTGTTGATCAAGGGTACTCTCAAGTTTAAGGTATTGATTTTGAAGAAACATTTTCACTGGTTGCACATTTAGATAGTGTAAGACTTATATTATCCATTGAATGATTTATGATATTTAAACTTTATCAAATGGATGTTAAATGTTATTTCTTAAATGGTGTCTTAAAATAAGAGGCATATATCAAGAAACCTAAGGGTTTAAGGATCATACTCATTCTACTCATGTGTTGAGAATCTTTAAATCCTTATATAGTTTGAAAAAGTCCCAAGGACTTGGTATGAGAGACTTGCGCCTTATATTTTTAAGAGTGTTTTTTGGAGAGGTGGAGTTGATAGACCTCTCTTTATGCGTATGGATACAGATCTTATTGATGATGCCAACAATCGCCACTCAAATGTATGCACAGCTCAAGCTCAAGCTAAGTTAACAATGTGTGACACCCCGACTAATTAAATACCGGGTAGCTACTCCTTTATTAAATCAATACAAAATGCCAAGTTGGTCCAGTTAATAGCATCACTGTCGAAAACATTTTTAATGATTACTAACCACCTAGTATTTAAAAAGTGAGTTGCCAAATTTTAAATTAAATCTGATTAACATGCAATAAATGAAATATAGAAATGTAACACAACCATTCACGATAAAGTCCAACTATAGTTAATCATCAAGTAAAAATGAGTCTAGAGGAAATACTCCTCACAATAATCCCAATATGGAAAGAAATAAAACAAGTCTGCATCCTGAATTAATTACAAACCAAAAGTCTAAATAACTGAAAGAAATGAAATGTCTCTAAAAGAAATGGGCGACATGCCCTACAACTGATGAAATCTGAATATAGAGTCAAGGCAAATGAAACGTCTACTAGCAAGTCCCTGTAACTTCCACAACAGCTACAGCTCATCACCTGAATCGAAATACTATGCATGGTGTCCTTGTGGCTGGGCACCTAAAAAGGTTTTTACAAAAAGTAGATTTGAAAGCAAACGGGTAAGAGCCCGAAAGTGGAGAGTATTTTAAAAACAGCAAGTGTTTTAATAACATTAAAACAATGAATGCAAAATACATGTTAGGACGTGCTCTCACATGAAATACTCACCTCTCGACTAATTGTGCACTCCTAACGTACCGTACCCATACAAGTGATTCTCATATCTAGCTAAACCGACATAAGTTCTAACCTTCCTACTCAATTCACACTATAAATTCCCAATGTTATCACTTAAATAGATAGCTTTACTTAAAACTCGGATTCTCAATTATTAGCATTACCATTTACTGGAGCTTATCCCCTTATTTATCTTCTCAAGGAGTTACTATAAATTATTCTCGTAATTAAACATAACAATTCTGTTCATTTAACCGTATATCATTCACATCATAAATATACAATACAAGCACCCCGAGGCTAAGCTGCGGTGCACACATACTCTACTATCCATCTCGGTACATCACGTACATAAGGATTACAAATTCCGAATCTCTCAGGAATTGTTAGAATAAACACCACACACAAAAATGGAGGCGAACATAATTCAACATATCCATGGTCACGTACATACCTACGCTCCATAGTCAGCTGACTTAATAACTCACAATTAAGTTATTCCCTTGAACTATGTCCTCTAGGTACCACTCTAAATCCGGGCACACAAGGATTAAATGGCCCTAAGAGAACGTAAACCTCCCGTGATAGCAAGTATGGTAGGTATGTCATACACATAAAACCATATACATATACTAAGCATGCCCACGTCTTAGTAATTACCATAATTTATTAGTGGTATACTTCTCATTCTTATACCAATACACGTATCCCCGGTTTATATATACATATCATCAATTATCCTCACATCGTAACTAGTTATTCGCGTCCTAATCCACAATTACCATTTGATTCAAATCATTCTTCTATATTTTACTCCCCAATATATCCCTAATATCCCAACTCTATCAATTAGTCATCAAGGTAAGGTTATCTCTACCATTAACCAAGGTTACAGGACACTAGAAATCAAACAAGGCCAAAAAGACATTTTGTCAACTCGTTAGAAGTCTCGTTCGAACGAGGTCGTTCAAACGAAGTGGGCATCTAACGAGATCTCGTTCGAACGAAAGGCATTGAACGAACATCCCACTCGTTAGAAGGCAAACTGTCAACTCGTTAGAAGCTCGTTCGAACGAGCTCATTCGAACGACCTGGGCAGGTCTTCTAACGAGGTGACAGTTTCAAGCCCAGAATTTCCCTATTTCGTTTTTCCCAATTTTCTTCACCTCTAATCTCATCTAAGCGTTATCCCAACAGTATTTTAAGGTTTCTAATCATCCCTAAACATACTAAATCGTATCACAACATTTATATATGGGGTCAAATCATTCTAAATCACATATAATCATCAATTCTCCCCAATTTTCCCCAAATCCCATGAACATGAACCCTAGAAAATTAAAGTCATCCATAGACATAATTAAATCCGTTTTTGTGGTATAAAAGATGTAATTCTATCAGAATAATCACCCAAAAAAAATTCTACATGCAATCTCTTTATAAAAAGTAATTTCTAAATCCAATTCAATGGGTTTTTATCAATCTCCCAAAACAAATGAAATTTTCATAAATTCCTACGCATGGAAGAAACATTCGTTGCAATTAACGTAATTAAACCACTTGCCTTAGGTATTTCTTTGAATTTGATGTTGAATTGATGAAGGTTGATCTATCTCTCCCTCTTTGCAGAATTCTCCTTCCTCTCTCTCTCTACTAGTTTTTCTCCAAGATGACAATGGTGGTTTGGAGGTTGCCTTAGGAAACTCTTAGAACTGTTTCCAATAACTCCCGTAGCCCATTAAGTCATTTAGTGTTGTTAGTGGGTTTAGTGGGTAGAGACTAAATCAGATTTTAACCTCTAATTTTCGTGGGTTTTAATTCCCAAAATTCCAAAATTACCAAAATGCCCTTTTAAGTTACCGGTATGGCCCAATAATGCCCCTGTACCCAAACTTAACCCCCGGCTAGTGTTTTCTGACTATTTCGAACCTTCCGAACTCGTTGGCGCACTCAAAATGACCATACGGCTGATGAAAATAAAATTCACTTTTTAATTAAAAATATATTCCTGACGCGACTATCACGCGCGTCCCAACAAAATTTCCCAAATTGCCGTATTTCAATCTCGCGACAATTTCAATAGTTTCAATATTCATATATCGCCATATATACACATTATAATCAAATACCAACTCACATCTCGCTAGTATTTTATTCGGATTAATTCTCAATTAATTCACATATAATTAAATTAATCCCATAAATAAATATCAATAAAAGTACGGGGTATTACATACTTCCCCCCTAATAACAGAATTTCGTCCCGAAATTCAGAACTAGAAAGTACCTGGTAAAAACAACTCTGGATAACGTTCGCGCATCTCATCCTCGCGCTCCCATGTGGACTCCTCGACATTGTGATGCCGCCACTGAACACGTACTAACGGAACTATCTTTGACTGCAGTTTCCGCTCACTTTGGTCCAAAATAGCAATCGGCCCCTCCTCGTAGGAGCTATCGGGCTGGAGATCAATGTCCTCCAAAGCAATGTGAGAATGAGCCAAATCATCTCTAAAATATTTCCTTAGCGAGGAAATATGAAACACATCATGAATCCTGTGTAGATGCTCCGGTAACCCAAGTCTATACGCAACAGACCCAATCCGCTCGATGATAGGAAATGGTCCCACGTATCTCGGTGCCAACTTCCCCTTCTTCCTAAATCGCATAATCCCCTTCATAGGAGATACTCTGAGTAAAACCTGGTCCCCCACTTGGAACTCCCTGAAGAATCTCTTCCCATCGGCGTAGCTCTTCTGTCGATCCTGAGCTACCCGAATGCGGCTCCGTATTAATTCTATCCTCGCCGAAGTATCCTGAATCACTTCCGGTCCAAGTAGTTTGTTGTCCCCCACCTCCAACCAACATGCTGGGGAACGACAAGGTCTACCGTACAACGCCTGAAATGGAGCCATGCCAATAGTGAACTGGTAGGAGTTGTTGTAAGCAAACTCCACCAGTGGAAGATACTGCTCCCATCCACCCCTGAAGTCAATGATGCACATCCGCAACATGTCCTCCAACATTTGATTTGTATGCTCGGTTTGCCCATCGATTTGCGGATGATATGCCGTACTCAACCGCAATTCCGTGCCCATGGCCTCCTGAAAACTCTCCCAAAACTGTGAAACAAATATCTTGTCTCTGTCGGACACGATATTTAGGGGCACACCGTGAAGTCTCACTATTTCTGCAATAAAGAGCTGGGCATACTGTCCTGTAGTGTAGTCGGTCCTTACGGGTAGAAAATGAGCGACTTTGGTCAACCTGTCCACAATTACCCAAATGGAGTCGTGACCTCTCTGTGACGTAGGCAACCCCGTGATAAAGTCTATGGAGATGCTCTCCCACATCCACATCGGGACCTTTAATGGCTGTAGAAGTCCTGCCGGTCTCTGATGGTCCACTTTTACCAGTTGACAAGTAGCGCATTTAGAAACAAACACGGCAATATCTCTCTGTATCCCGCTCCACCAATACTGTCGTCTCATGTCTTGGTACATTTTGTCCCCACCGGGATGTACCACGAACCGTGAGCCGTGCGACTCTGCCATCACTTCGTGTCGCAATTCCTCCCCTTTCGGAACTACCAGTCTCCCATTGAAGCGTAATCCCTCGTCTCAGCTAACGGTATAGGACTCGGCTCCCTCTGTTAATAATCGAACTATCTGCTCCTGACAGAACGAGTCATCTGCTTGTGCCTTTACCACTTTCATGACAATCTGCGGTGTAACAGTCATCACCGACATGAATGATCGGGCCACTGCATCCTGGTGTCCCAACTCCTTCCACTTTGCCTTCCACACCCCTGTCACTTCATCTACTGGCCTACGACTCAACGCATCTGCTACCACGTTAGCCTTCCCCGGGTGATATTGGATATCAAACTGATAGTCCTTGACAAACTCAAGCCACCTCCGTTGCTGCATATTCAACTCCTTCTGCGTGAATAGGTACTGTAGGGACTTGTGGTCCGTGAACAATCGAAACTTCTCCCCCAAAAGGTAATGTCTCCAAATCCGAAGGGCAAATACCACTGCCGCTAACTCCAAGTCATGGGTGGGGTAATTCTTCTCGTGAGGCTTAAGCTTACAGGAAGCATAAGCTATGGCCTGAATCTCCTGCTACAATACACCTCCAAGTCCTTGTAAGGACGCATCGGTGTAAACTAGATACTCAACTCCCGATCTCGGCAATGCTAACATAGGTGCTGAGGTCAACTTGTCCTTCAACTCATCGAATGCCAACTGACAGGCATCACTCCAAATGAACGGCACACCTTTACGAGTCAGATGTGCCAAAGGACCCGCTATCTTTGAGAAACCCCAAATAAACCTCCTATAGTATCCTGCTAAGCCCAAGAAACTACGGATCTCAGTCGGTGTCGTGGGCTGTCCCCACTACCTCACCGCGGATACCTTCCCCGGATCAACAGATATCCCCCGGTCAAAAATAATATGGCCCAAAAACTGAACCTCCTTCAGCCAAAACCCACACTTCTCATACTTTGCATATAGCTCGTTCTGACGTAGCGTCTGCAAAACCTATCTCAAATGCTCGGCGTGCTCCTCCTCTGTCTGGGAGTAAACCAGAATGTTATCAATGAAGACAATGACGAACTGGTCCAGGAACTCTCTGAACACCCTATTCATCAAGTCCATAAACACGGCTGGAGCGTTGGTCAAGCCAAAAGGCATAACCCGAAACTCATAGGAACCATATCTCGTTAAGAAAGCAGTCTTTGAGACGTCCTCTTCCCTGATACGCAACTGATGGTATCCTGATCGCAAATCAATCTTTGAGAAGAAAGAAGCTCCTCTCAGCTAGTCGAATAAGTCATCGATTCGGGGCAACGGATACTTATTCCGTATCGTGACCTTATTCAACTCCCGATAATCCACACACAACCTCAACGATCCATCCCTCTTCTTAACGAACAATACAGGGGCACCCCACAGTGAAGTACTCCTCCGTATAAACCCCTGATCCAACAACTGTTCAATCTGATCCCGTAACTCTCTCATCTCAGCTGGAGCCATACGATAAGGTGCGCGGGCAATAGGCCGAGTGCTCGGCATCAAATCAATCACAAAATCTATCTCCCTACTTGGAGGTAATCCAGGTATATCCTGAAATACATCGGTGAACTCACTAACAACGGGTATCGAATCAAGTGGTATCACCACTTCCTTAGAGGTCTCCTCCTCTATGTAGTACAAATGAGTGGACGATCCTCCCTCAGGGTGAGGCATCACCACTAAAAACATCTCCTGCCCGGGAATGGCAAAGATAATACTCCTACTAAAACAGTCAATCATGGATCGATACGCAACTAGCCAATCCATACCAATAATGGTGTCATACTCGGTCATCTCTAACACTAACATATCAGCGGGTAAAGTAAACCTCCCGATCTCTATACCCACACCTCTACACATAAGCGAAATCATGGAACCCCTACTCAACGGTGAGTCTACACAAGTAGCGGTGCTCTCTGCGGTGTCTAATAACCCAATAGTACGTGCAAATCTCATAGCAATAAAATAGTGTGTAGCCCCCGTGTCAAATAAGATGCGCCCCAGAGTCCCCTGAATAGAGAACATACCCTCAATAGCTGGCAGATTCTGTGGGGCTGCGGCCTGCTGAAGCTGATACACTCTCCCATACTGAAGCTGTCCCTGCTGAACTGGGACTGCTGGAATGGGTGGTAATGTTGCCATCTGTGGTGGTGCCGGGAGGGCGGCGGGAAACATAGACCTCTGCGGCTCCTGTCGAGCACCCTACTGCTGCTGCTGCAGGGCCCTGCCCCTATAAGGACAATCCTGACGTTTGTGGCCAATCTTACCACAAATGAAACACTTCCCCTGGAAGTTTCCCCCTCACTGCCCCTGCTAACCACGACCCTAGTGACCGTTATCATTTCTGCCCTGGCCTTGCTGGCCCTGGTGAAACTGCTGTTGTTGACCATTTTGACCCTGCTGGCCCTGATGTCCGTTCTGACCCTGCTGCCCATTTCAGAATCCTCCCTGACCGTTCCTGAAACCCCCTGATCGGAATCTCTTATAATCCCCCTGCTGGGAACCCTGATCACCCTGCCTATACTGACCCTGAGCTGATTGTGCCCCGCTGGCACCATTTCCCCCTGTCCTGCCCTGATGGCTGGACTCTCCTGATTGCTTCCTCTCTGTCAAGTGAAAGCGGTGGTCCTGGCAATGGAGCAATACAGCATTAACCACGTCAGAATAAGTGGCCAAAGAGAGGTTCCCTAATAAATGCTGACGGATCCTCCAAGTCAATCCATCTGTGAATTTCTTAATCTTCTTCTCTTTCGTCGGTATCTCATCCGGTACAATGTTCAGTAAGTTAGTGAATTCGGCCTCATACTCGGCCACAGTCTTACCCTCCTGTCTAAGGTTCATCAACTTCCTCCTCATTTCCGTATGAACAGCTGCCGGAAAATAGTTGCGGTCGAACCGCACCCAGAACTCTTGTATAGTGAGAGTATCTCTCTCCTCCACGGTGGTAATAGACTCCCACCACTATAATGCAGAACCTACTAGCTTGAAAGTAGCTAGTATCTGCTTCTGAACATCGGTGCACTCATACATCCTCAGGTGCCTCTGAATATCCTTCCTCCACTGACTAGATACCACAACATCGGAGCTACTTGCGAACTCCGGAGGGTGTGCTTTCTGAAAAGCATCTCGAACACGTTCCCAAGCAGACGGGAATGCATGTGCCTGAACTGGCGCGACTACTGACGCCTGGGGTGGTTCTTGCTGTACAACGGCAAGAGCGGCGTTTACCGCTTGGGCTACAATGGCTGCAACCTCAGCGGCATTCATGGTGCCCTGTACTGGAGCTGGCTGTGGCTCGGGCTGTGCATCCCTAGGAACCCATGGTGCACATCGTGGAGGCATCTAAAATAAGAGTAAAGTCTATAAGTTCGCAGTTATAAACTTAAAATAGCTGAAGAACGAAACATACATAAAGGAATACAACAGTCCTAAAATATAGGGCTCTACATCAAAGAAAGCTCAGCGGAAACATAATAAGCCGTACAGATCCTAAAGGACACTAGAACCTGATGCTCTGATACCACCTATGACACCCCGACTAATTAAATATCGGGTAGCTACTCCTTTATTAAATCAATACAAAATGCCAAGTTGGTCCAGTTAATAGCATCACTGTCGAAAACATTTTTAATGATTACTAACCACCTAGTATTTAAAAAGTGAGTTGCCAAATTTTAAATTAAATCTGATTAACATGCAATAAATGAAATATAGAAATGTAACACAACCATTCACGATAAAGTCCAACTATAGTAAATCATCAAGTAAAAATGAGTCTAGAAGAAATACTCCTCACAACAATCCCAATATGGAAAGAAATAAAACAAGTCTGCATCCTGAATTAATTACAAACCAAAAGTCTGAATAACTAAAAGAAATGAAATATCTCTAAAAGAAATGGGCGACATGCCCTGCAACTGATGAAATCTGAATAAAGAGTCAAGGCAAATAAACGTCTACTAGCAAGGCCCTGTAACTTCCACAATAGCTACAGCTCGTCCCCTGACTGGAAATACTATGCATGGTGTCCTTATGGCTGGGCACCTAAAAAGGTTTTTACAAAAAGTAGATTTGAAAGCAACCGGGTCAGAGCCCGAAAGTGGAGAGTATTTTAAAAACAGCAAGTGTTTAAATAACATTAAAACAATGAATGCAAAATACATGTTAGGACGTGCTCTCACATGAAATACTCACCTCTCGACTAATTGTGCACTCCTAACGTACCGTACCCATACAAGTGATTCTCATATCTAGCTAAATCGACATAAGTTCTAACCTTCCTACTCAATTCACACTATAAATTCCCAATGTTATCACTTAAATAGATAGCTTTACTTAAAACTCGGATTCTCAATTATTAGCATTACCATTTACTGGAGGTTATCCCCTTACTTATCTTCTCAAGGAGTTACTATAAATTATTCTCGTAATTAAACATAACAATTCTGTTCATTTAACCGTATATCATTCACATCATAAATATACAATACAAGCACCCCGAGGCTAAGCTGCGGTGCACACATACTCTACTATCCATATCGGTACATCACGTACATAAGGATTACGAATTCCGAATCTCTCAGGAATTGTTAGAATAAACACCACACACAAAAATGGAGGCGAACATAATTCAACATATCCATGGTCACGTACATACCTACGCTCCATAGTCAGCTGACTTAATAACTCACAATTAAGTCATTCCCTTGAACTATGTCCTCTAGGTACCACTCTAAATTCGGGCACACAAGGATTAGATGGCCCTAAGTGAACGTAAACCTCCCGTGATAGCAAGTATGGTAGGTATGTCATACACATAAAACCATATACATATACTAAGCATGCACACATCTTAGTAATTACCATAATTTATTAGTGGTATACTTCTCATTCTTATACCAATACACGTATCCCCGGTTTATATATACATATCATCAATTATCCTCACGTCGTAACTAGTTATTCGCGTCCTAATCCACAATTACCATTTGATTCAAATCATTCTTCTATATTTTACTCCCCAATATATCCCTAATATCCCAACTCTATCAATTAGTCATCAAGGTAAGGTTATCTCTACCATTAACCAAGGTTACAGGACACTAGAAATCAAACAAGGCCAAAAAGACATATTGTCAACTCGTTAGAAGTCTCGTTCGAACGAGGTCGTTCGAACGAGAGTTCGTTCGAACGAAGTGGGCATCTAATGAGATCTCATTCAAACGAAAGGCATCGAACGAACATCCCACTCTTTAGAAGGAAAACTGTCAACTCGTTAAAAGCTCGTTCGAACGAGCTCGTTCGAACGACCTGGGCAGGTCTTCTAACGAGGTGACAGTTTCAAGCCCAGAATTCCCCTATTTCGTTTTTTCCAATTTTCTTCACCTCTAATATCATCTAAACGTTATCCCAACAGTATTTTAAGGTTTCTAATCATCCCTAAACATACTAAATCGTATCACAACATTTATATATGGGGTCAAATCGTTCTTAATCACATCTAATCATCAATTCTCCCCAATTTTCCCCAAATCCCATGAACATGAACCCTAGAAAATTAAAGTCATCCATAGACATAATTAAATCCATTTTTGTGGTTTAAAAGATGTAATTCTATCAGAATAATCACCCAAACAAAATTCTACATGCAATCTCTTTATAAAAAGTAATTTCTAAATCCAATTCAATGGGTTTTTATCAATCTCCCAAAACAAATGAAATTTTCATAAATTCTTACGCATGGAAGAAACATTCGTTGCAATTAACGTAATTAGACCACTTGCCTTAGGTCTTTCTCTGAATTTGATGTTGAATTGATGAAGGTTGATCTATCTCTCCCTCTTTGCAGAATTCTCCTTCCTCTCTCTCTCTACTAGTTTTTCTCCAAGATGACAATGGTGGTTTGGAGGTTGCCTTAGGAAACTCTTAGAACTTTTTCCAATAACTCACGTAGCCCATTAAGTCATTTAGTGTTGTTAGTGGGTTTAGTGGGTAGAGACTAAATCAGATTTTAACCTCTAATTTTCGTGGGTTTTAATTCCCAAAATTCCGAAATTTCCAAAATGTCCTTTTAAGTTACCGGTATGGCCCAATAATGCCCCGGGACCCAAACTTAACCCCCGTCTAGTGTTTTCTGAATATTTCGACCCTTCTGGACTCGTTGGCGCACTCAAAATGACCATACGGTTGATGAAAATAAAATTCACTTTTTAATTAAAAAATATATTCTTGATGCGACTATCACGCGCGTCCCAACAAAATTTCCCAAATTGTCGTATTTCAATCTCGCGACAATTTCAATAGTTTCAATATTCATATATCTCCATATATACACATTATAATAAAATACCAACTCACATCTCGCTAGTAATTTATCCGGATTAATTCTCAATTAATTCACATATAATTAAATTAATCCCATAAATAAATATCAATAAAAGTACGGGGTATTACACAATGGAGATAACAATCACAAAAATGTAACTATGTAAGATGGAGGTGATAGAGATAGAGAACACAGAGATGTAAGTGGTTTAGACAAATTCCAATTCCACCATGCAAGAGGGTATGAGTTTATATTACTGGAAGGCACTCAAGGCCACAGATTACAGTTCGCGTAAGCTTTCTCTCTCTTCTACAATTCGACAGAGTTTTAGCTAGGGTTTCCATCCTTCAATCCTTAATAAAGAAGATGAAGTTGGTATATATAGGCTTGGGGTGCATAGTGTACCCCAAGCATGTACCTGATGTGCATGAGGTGAGCTATCCACTAGGATATTGTCATTTGTCCCCTACACAAGTATGTCATGATGATGAAATATCCCCTCACGTGGGCTAGAGATCTGTCATAACGGTATGGTCCATGTGGCTTGATGATGCATAAGTCGCGTATTCCATATGTAATGATGAAATCAGTCTTGATGTCCTTCGTGGAGATGAGACTGAAGGATGGTCTTCTAAGAAGATGACTATGAGACTTTAAACATCATCTCCGAACGGTTAGGGTGGTCTCGTCCTGTAAGTGTGGTACCAGGTTGACATGTGGCAGGGCTAAGACATAAAGGAAAGTTTATACTGAAAAGGTGAACCTTGTTACATAATCGTAAATGCTATAAGTATGAGGTGTCATAGGCCGAGACTGTTGGATGTGGTCTAATGTAATGTCTTCCATGAGCAAGTGAATTCAATGGATGCTGAACTGGGGTTGTTGAGCCAATTGAATCTAGTCTAGGATCAGACGAGACTAATGTATATCAATCACCCCCCAACTCTTAGTCTTCATTGTGAATAGAAGGCTAAGGGGTATTGTCATCGAGCCCACTATAAAAATGGGATGCCCTATGTTAGAGGTTACTATGGGTACGTGAACCGGTATGTCTGAGGTCAAGATCACCTTTTCAGTGTCCTAGACTAAAATGTAAATTAAGTGTCCTAGATTGGACACATGTCATCTAGTACGTGGATTGGCGTGTTGTCCAAGAAGAGTTGGCTGTGGGCCTACCTAGGGCTTGGAGCCCTGATGATGCCCCTCTCAAGAAATGCGCCCAATCATGAGTTTATTTAAATACCAATTTTTTAAACAATTTTCTTCTTCTTCTCCAAAAACATCTTCTCGCTTTCAATACTCAACAACCACCATCTTTCCCATTCTCTCCCTGTTTTCAAACCATTTCATTTTCAGCGTGCTTTAGACTCCTTCTTACACCCCAAGTCTTCCTTCCTGCTCATGTAACCTCCACACTCTTTATCTTTTGATTGCTCATTACTTGATTCACATTTTCTCTATCTTTTGATTTTTCGATGAGTGTTTTAGCTTTCTAGCTATAGTGGTGATTTGAGTGGTTTAGTAGTGACATTGTTGGGGTTTTGAGGTTTTAGGGAGTTTAATTAAGTGGTTTATAGTTATTGTTTCACTTTTTTGTTGTCAGTTGGTTTTTTAGGTGGCCTTCTGGTCATGTTCTCCGAAAAACCCCATAATTATTCTTAGCAAAAATCATTTTACCCCTTTCAATCCTTAATCCAAACCAGTTCAAACCTTATTCATGTTTGAATGTATTGGAAAAAATACGAGTTAGGACAACAGTACCCACAGTTAAGAGAGAGGATACTTAGAAAAATTTAAAAGGCTGAGGCTAAGGCAGAGGCTAAATGAGAAGCCGAGGCTAAAATTACACATCTAATCAATCCAACACCAATATACATAGTTCTTCCACCTTTACTTCTGATATACTCTTCCTTAAATGATTCGACTATTATAGTAATTAGCAGTGACACAATGTCTGGAATGTCGTCTTTTCAGGGCTATAACTCTTCTCCCTCCAAGGAGTCTAAGAAAGAAGATTCCTTTGATGAGGCCATATGGGTTCCCGCATCTCGTCATGATGACTCCGATGCTACCAAATCTAGCAATAGTGGCCAATCCACTAAGGCCCTAAATAGAGATAATTCAAGAGTATAGGTTGCTTATCCCCCACCACTAATGGTTGTCCCATTGTCAGTCATTCCTCACACTGAATTTTCCACATGATGTCCTAGTGGAGTCTTGGTCATTAAGATTAAAGACAACACTGACGATGACGCCGAGTCCATTTGACACTTCTTATGCTGAAACCTTCTGAAGTAATGTTAGGGAGACAGACTTTTTGATATGGAGGCACCTGTATGTTATTAAATCTTCCATTAACATGATATTCCCAGATGAAGGCGAGAGAGATTACGATTGTTGAGAAGGTGAGGTGGCTATGTACAAACAGATGTTCAAGGTTTCCTTTTGGATGCTAGTACACCCTAACATCATAACCATCGTTTACATCCTAGGGCTTTCCTCGGCTCAACTTCCCCTAAATTCCTGGAGGATCATCATCGGCTTTATCCAGTTATGGTGGTTGATCTACAATACTAACCTTCTTGTTAGTATTTTTTAGCATGTTATACTGTCTCCACCACTAAATCTCAGCCTGACTACTTCCACCTCGTAGCTAGGAAGTCCGATAAGAAGGGTTTAATAGTTAATCAAACTTTAAACCACCATTGGAAGACCCGATACTTCTTTATTTTAGGATCTTAGGAATCTAATACCGACACTTCTTATAGTGACTCCGAGCCGAGAGTTCCCAAAAATGGGAAAATGCATCAATGTTGGTCAAACTTGACTTTGGCCTAAGTGTTGAAGGCTAAGACAAGATCAATCATATTAGGTCTCAGGACAAAGAAGGTGGCCTGATCAAATTTCAGCAGCTAATGATTCCTGCCTTTTTAAAGAAGGCGGGTATGGGGTTGACCCTTAGCCGAGATGTGTAAGTTAAAATATTTCACAACTATAGTGTCGTTCTTTATTAATCATATTGATACAAATAATAGTTTTTTACTACAGGTCTTTCAGTCGATACTCTGGATCAGATCTGGAAAATGGCCACTCCAAGCTTAGCAGATATGCTGAACAAGTTGGGATTGAAACCCACTCGTACACCCCCAACTAAAAAAATAACTGGCGGGAGTGCCCAAGCTGAGGTGGAAAGAAAAGGAAAGAGCTAGTTAATGGCATCACCTGCACTCAAAAAAACATAAGAAGGATGGCTCATCCCATGCCACCACCTACCAAGACATCCCCATCTCATCTAACTTTGTTCTTGCTGCAAGCTAGAGCAGCTGACCATTTCCCCTAACTCCCTGATCAACGAAAAGAACAGGTCCAAGAAAGTTTTTGGCTCAATACTGGCTAAGTCGGCCGAAAAGGTTTTTCAGTCCATGGACCCCCTTGGCTAGGGGACTTCAACCTATATAAGTCTACTCAGGTAATCATCTTTTAAGTTTACTAATTTTTTTCCAAGTGTTATCTTGTATCGTACTGATTTATTTTGTATGTCTTGCAGTCTCTGCTTGCCTTTTACAAACTGATCCAATGGGTTTAGGAAAAACTACCAGTGATCCAACATGCTTCTAAGGCCAATCAGACATTGAGAAAGGAGCAGAAGAAAAAGGATCAGGTCCATGAATAGGTGATTGAAGCCTTGGAGAAGAAGAAATCAGATGACTTCGAGAGTTTTAAGGAATACCATGATGATGCGATCAGGGCCTTGCAAACTAAGCATCAAGCCAAGATTAAGGAGGCCAAAAAGAAGGATGTTGAGACCTGTAAAGATTCTAATGAGTTCGAAAATGATGGTTTCCAATATCTAAAGAGGGGGCTAAGACGGCTTTCCATTTTTCGCTTTTAAAATTTCCATAGGTCTTATCTATGTAACACCCCGCCCATCCGGGGAGAGCGAACGGAGCACTACTGTAGATAAAAAAATAAAATAATCCACAATATAACAAGGTATAGAGCATCTAATTCCCACAACAACAAAAGAGAAACCACTAATCTCAATCTTCAAACTAATACAACAATTCTCTCAAAATAAATACAACAAACTAACTATCTCGATACTAAAATGAATCTCCAATTGCTCTATACATCAAAATAAATACAAGTCTTCTCTTCTCTTGTATTAAAAATCTTAATCCTCGCTAAAATCATCCCAATTGGTCCATAGCACTCAAAATCCATGCTAACCTGCCACTAAAAGAAAATATGGGGAGGTACACAATACGACAGGAAAGATGCTCAACAAATATAGGTTATCGATGAATAAAGCGTAACAACACGAGTACGAATATTCAAATCAAATAATGCAAATCTGAATAGCATTTTATCAATAAATTTCTCAACAACACATTAACTGGGTCACCAGGCCTCACCCCATCTGCATATGCTTTATCAAGTCATAGCTCTGGGAAGCAGGAATTTTGGTGGGTGCCCAACGTCCGTGCCATATTAAAATATCATGACAACGTGCTCAACGACAACATGAATAATACCACATGAATCAAAATAATTCCAACAATTATTTTTCCAGATTTCAATGAATTTAACAATTCAAAATATGAGTTCAATTAACAAGAATTCGACGGAATAAACACTCGCGAGATTTAGGAGCATATTGTGTAAAACCCCATACCTTAAACCACCAAAAAGAACCAACATGAATCATCAAATAATTTCATCCTCAAAATCTAATCACACCATCACGTTCCTCTCGCGAAAATAATCCAATCTTGTTCTATCCCAAACTCGAGAAAACACCAAATAAGCCTTCTAATCTAAGGTTGAAATCTTTAATAAGTTTGGGGCTATGGTTTGTAGATGAAAGGGAGTAATTTTGGAGAGGTCTTCTAGTTGAAAAGTTTGAGAAAAAGTGATTTGAAAAGCCAAGACACGAATTAGTTGATATATAAAGGATTAAGAGTTTAATTAAGACAAGAGTTCTAATCAGATACAAACACTAAAAAAAATTATTTCGGACGATCGGACCGTTGGAATTGGATGAGATTTTACAGAGAATTAGCTGAAGACGAGAAGAAGCTACAGAAAACAATTCAGCTCGATCGGACCGTTTAATATTTTTAAATATTTTTTTTTGCTAGATAGTTTTATATTTTGAGGACTCTTAGAGATTTTTATGTTTTGAGGACTCTTCTATATAATAAAAATTCAATTAAAACTCCATTTTAAGTTCAATTTTGAAACCGTTTGAAATTCTCGCCTTTAAAAATAATAACCAACATATTTGAGCAATAAAAATAATTTTATCTCAAAATTTATTTTTCATTTTTATTTCGGAAATACCCCAAAGATTACGCGGATTGTTACAATCTCTTATCAAGGACTTTCAGGCCTATGACTTCTCAGACCCTATGGCTTCTACTGCTTTGACCGATGTTGAAGTTGAGTCCCTCTCTGTCAAGAATATCGTGGTCGAGACCATAGTGCAAGAAGGTACTAAGGCGGATGATGGTGGCAGTGTTAAAGAAGAAGTGAAGATGAGGTTTCAGTCGATATTGTCATTTGGATAAGGATGAGAAACAAATGGAGGTTTAGAGTTTTATGTTTTATAGGGTGGCCTTATGTGGCCTTATATCCTTTTCTCTCCTATGACTATTTTTCAAATATGGTGTCTCTTCCTATTTTGAACAATCATCTATAACACTTAACAGTATTTATTTTGAAAGTCTTTTTATGGCATTATATGATGATGGTATAATGATGATGGTATAATATGATGATCATTTTTTACTAAGTGCAGTGTCTGTAACTTATTATCTTATCACTATTTAATGGTGTTTTAAATACGATGCTTGTGATTGCTCTGTCGTATACATTGGATTCACCATAATAATTTGATGTTAAAGTAACTATAAAAATAATTTTAAGTTGTTCTTTTCACCACCTAAGTGATGCCATAAATTGATCCCCCTCTCGACGTTGTTGATAGTGTATAAGCGAGACGAGTCTCTTCATACATTCTCATAACGTTGATAGAGTTATGACCTTCAATTCACCATAAAATGATGCTTAAGAAACCATACTTAGGCAATTTTTAATTTGAACTTTTCACCACCTAAGTGGTGCCATACGTTGATCCCTCTATCGTCATTATTAAGAGTATATGGATGAGATGAGTCTCTTAATACATTCCCATATCGTCGATAGACTTATGACCTCTAATTCACCACAAAATTATGTTTAAGGAACCATACTTAGATGATTTTTAATTTGTGTTTTTCACCACCTAAGTGATGTTATCACACTGACTCCCCCCTCTCAGTGTTACTTGGAAGGCATGGAGGAGACGTGACTCCTCATGCACTCTAGTATCACCGAGAGTGAGTGTTAACTAATGCACCTTAAAAAAAGATGTTCGTTAGTTTAATACAATTCGAACCATTTAATTAGAATAACAAGGATAAATATGAGCCAAAATTTTGCTTTTCCATTGATATCACACTGTCATACAAATGAACCGATACACTAAAATTTTTGAAGAAAGATATCACACTCGTATAATTGAGAGACTATAGATAATATATTTTGAGATGGTTGGCGTTCCAAGGGTTAAAGAAGGGTTCACCCTCTAGGTTTTCCAATCTATAAGTGCCCGGTATGACTTCTTTAGTTACCCTATACGGCCCCTGCCAATTAATATGGAGCTTGTTTGACTTTTGCCAAACCTTATTGAATATAAGGTCACCCATGGCTATTGACCTAGCCTTCACCCGCTTATTATGGAATCTGGCAGTTCTCTATTGATAAGTTGACAGTCGGACTTCTTCATCCTTTCATCTCTCTTCAATCAAATCCCGATAAAGCCTTCTCTCTTCAACGTTGGCCTCTGGGTCATAGTTCTGAACTCTGTGAGTGGGAAGCCTGACCTCGGTAAGGATGACTGCCTCAGACCCATATGAAAACATGAACGGTGTTTCACCCATCGGCGTCCCTTGAGTCATCCTATAAGCCCAAAAGACCCCATGCAATTCTTTTGTCCATAGACCTTTAGAATATTCCAACTTATTTTTTATTCCATCAAGTATCATCTGGTTGATGACCTCATTCTCACTATTAACCTCTTGTCGGCTTGGTTCTTAGTAAAATTTCTTAATGTTGACCCTCTTGCAATAAGATTCCAAAGACTGATTCTTAAATTATTTACCATTATCTAATCAAAGTAAGGGGCAAGCCGTATCGGTATATGATATTCCTCCAGATGAACTTTGCAATACCCTTGAAATATATGTTTTGATAATCAATTGGATGATTTATTCAAAGAAGTTTCTGGAGAAAATCGATGCACAAGTGAATAAGTCACTATCTTACATGAAATGATGCACTTCTCATAATATATTGTCTCGTTTGTCTTGCATGGGCACGCATGGAGATGGGTGACAAAGATTTTAGTTTGACATAATTAAAGTGGTGAAATTAGAGTAAATAACTACGCATGATGTGAAGTGATAGACGTAGGAATTAGAAATTAGCCAGCACGACGCGTCAATTGGTAACTTTGCCCGATTTTTACAAAATTCACCGTAATAGATCAAAATGGTCCAACCTAATATTTGGGGTTCTAAAATAGGGTTCTAGAAGGCCTTTTAATACTCCTCCCTAGTAAATTAATTAAACTACATATAGAGATTTTTTAAGAGGAGGAACTAATTGTAATTACAAAGATTTGTGGATGGCAAATAGGATTATAGAAATCTTTGGGTTAAAGGTCATATATGCCTTCTCAAGGTTTTGGGTTAATAGTGAGAATATTGAGAAGATAAGGGGACAAAATGGAAATTCAAAATTTTTATCAGGTCGTTCGAACAACATAGAAGTCGTTCGAACGAAGTGAGAATCTCATTGGAATGACGAGTGAGGTCATTCGAACGACTTCTGATGAAATTCAGACTAGCCATGTGTGATGTCAATGCCACAACCATTGATCAAATCCAACGGATGAAATTTGGTCTAGGTAAGGATTGGTTCGTGTATGTATTATATGGGTGGGGTAGGTGGTTTTATTTGGGGATATAACACACACACACACACAGACACACACAGAGAGAAAGAGAGAGAGGCATGGGGATCTCCATCTCCCTCAACCCTCTTAACACTCCATCCTTGCCAGTATACACACACCATAATGTACCCATTTGCCCACTATAAAGAAATATATATAGCTATGAAAAATATGTGAGAGGATTGTTGGACAGTTTTTAATGGGTATCTAAGGGTTTATTTTCAAGAAGATGAAGGTGTTTTTTTGTGTGTATTTAAGGAGAGTTTAATGGAGATTTCATGGAGGTCTAATATGTGTCTTTTGTGACTCTCTTTAGGGCCACCTTTGGAGGTGGGGGAGTCACTCATCTTCACCACCACCACCATTTCGGAGTAGCTTAAGATGGGTAATCTACTCTTACTGTATTTATGACTATATTAATAAATAGTATAGCCTTGTTGTGTACATGATTAAGAGTAGGTTTATGATAATAAATAATAGGTGCTCTTAGTAAACTAATATAAACATTTTTATGAAATAAAAATGTTAGAAAATATTATTGTTATGTATTTTCTACTAAATATGAAATTAGACATTTTTATGGAAATAAAAATGTAAGACAATACTATTTTGGTGTATTTTTAGTGAAAAATACATAATAAGCATTTTTATGGAGTAAAAATGTAAAAAACACTATTTGGGTGTATGTTTAGTGAAAAATTACATAATAAACATTTTTATGGAATAAAAATGTAAGAAATATCATATTAGTGTATTTTTAGTGAAAAATACATAATAAACCTTTTTTGTGAAATAAAAATGTAAGAAACGTCATTTTTGGGTGTATTTTTAGCGAAAATGCATAATAAACATTTTTATGAAATAAAAATTTAAGAAATACTATTATGTATTTCTTACATAATAGCACCTATTATGACCGGGTTTTAGCTTCGGTCGGGTAAAAGAAAAGGAAATAATGTGAACATTTTTAAAATGTTAAAACACATTAAAGGCACTCGGATGACTTTGGGATAAAGCAAGAAGGGCCCGGAGCCCTTGGGTGAAAAGCCCTAAACCACTGGCTAAAGCATATGGTGCGTATAGCCATCGGTGTAGAGCCAGTATAAGTATGCGGTATTGGAGGATTTCGAGAAAAAGTTAAATGAAATGTGGAACACAAATCATTAAATGGGTGGTGTGGTAAATGCATAAATACAACCCAACTTGAACGAATGAAATAAATGTGTCGGTAAAGGCTAAATGGACAAGTAAATGTATAAATCTACTAATGTCCATAAGATAAGAAAAAAGGATAGATAAGGTGGATAAATGGGTGGTTAAACATCCTAAAGGGTGAAACCCATATTTAATATAAGAGTATGTTGTAAAAGGGATTTTTTAAGATTAAATAAGTAGTTTCTAACGCGGTGAATGTGTGTGTTGAAATGGTGGTTTTCAATGAAAATACTAAAGGATATTTAAATCAATAAAATGATAAATTCCAGTAAAGGAATGTCTTTGTTAAAATAAGTGTAAAGGTTTCAAGTGTTGGGCTGGTGTGTTTGATAAAGTGGCAAATGTTAAATATGAATAATGAAAACCTTTAATGAGATCTGGGTAAATGAGGTTTTCGGAATTAAATTGATTAACGCACTCAAACATGTATATTTTCAAATCTATGCATATGTAGATATATACATATTTTTGCATACATGTGGTTGTAGCATGTGAGTATTCCTTTATGCCGTTCGTTTCTATACTTCTTGTATAAATCCCAGTGGGCATAGGTTCATAACCCCACTTTGTTACGGCAATTTAGGAGCGGCTTTGTATTTTGAGAGCGTTATATAGGTAAGTATATTTTATTTATGTTTTACGTTAGTAGCTCCATTTACTTGGGCATCGGGGTGCTCCCCATGTGTCCCTCGCGTAGTTTGTCCTAAAACTGAAATCGCATGTTAACAAATCAAATGTTAATTAAAATAAAATTGGACTAACAACATTATCTTGGTTGTTTCATTGCACTTCACACCTAACGACTCGATTTGGATCGGGTTGACTCATAGGTAACCTATAAATCCGAGTCGGGGTGTTACAAATGGTATCAAAGCTCTAGGTTCAAGGTTCCTTTCGGGTGTGACGTGGTGAGGTTGGTATTAGATCTTTCAACATCGGTGTGGTTCGGGCCAGTCATGCTAGTTTGATGACGATTTAGTTCGTGTCCTCGATGTTAAAGTCTTAGATGTTATCACGACAAGTTAGAATAATGCCAATTGGCACACGATTAGATTAATGATCATAAATCTCTTTCGCATTTCTGGTTGATAGTAATTTACGGGTGTCCATGCAAGCTTATAGTGGTGGCACCGTAGTGGTTAGTATGAGGTGCTTTAATTAGCAATTTAATGGCATAGAATCAATTTAGATGTCGATATAATGAAGCGATTCTCATTGGTCAAGTGGCATGAGTTACTTATAGTCAACAGTAGAGGTCGATGGTTAGGGTGTCTCGACTAGGCATAAATAGTTTGAGATTAAAGGATAGGTGTATCACCCTTGGGTGAGACGCTTATAGGTATTTAACGCTAGTGATATATTAGGCAAGTTAGATCTTTGGGGTAATCCCGTATTTGATGGTGGATTTGGTGAGAATGTAATTTTTTGTGTGTTAACACTTAGCGATATGATCCTTTAGCCTTAGTTAAAGTATGATGTTATCCTTATGGGTGATCTCCTTAGTGGATTATTGGCCGATGATGTAATTACAAGTGTTAGTCCGAGTGAGGAAGTGTTAGGTCCATTTGTTAAGGACTTGGGTTTATTGCATCTCAATTTATGTACCTTGACTACAATGTGGCTTTAGAAAATCTTAATGATAGGGGTAACCTAGGAGTGAACCTAGATAATTGTGGTGACTTAGTATTAAATAGTTAAGTTGTGATGTTTTAAAATAGGACATCTTGTGGTGTTAGGGTGAGCCTCCTCTTGGGGCAATAATCGACGTCCCATGTCCTACCTAAATTCAAGATGATATAAAGTTATCATTTGGTGATTATATTGTGGTAGTGAGGAATAGGATCTCGTGCGTCATCTGTGGTAAGGGCCTTGGTGTCTATAGGAAATACCCGACATCCATATCCTACCACGATCAGTAGAGTTGTGTTAACTTGTGAATTGACACATAGTGTAGTATTCCCCAAGTGAGGCAATTTAGTTTCCATAGTTGAACAGTCATTGAGGATTTGGGGTGAGACAGACCTTAAGGTTTATAGGTTGTAGGCGACTTCCTGTATCCTGCATAACCCCTAGTATCGTTGGTTGAGGTTTGTACGTGGAGTGTAGTCACGACCGCTTGAAAGGGAGATGAGATAGTTGTCTAGGTGTTGAGACTCCTCATATCCACCTAGATAATATCTAGGTGCGAGGAAATTCTAGTGTAGGGATATCTCATAGGAAGCATGGGGTGCCCATAAAAAGAAATTTATGTGTGGCATCATTGAGGATAAAATATTGAATTTTTATAATGCCTTATGTTGTTCGAGGATTAAGGTGCGCTGTGGTTATAGGCTCGTGGACTAGTGTCCTTGTGAGTATCAAGTAATAGGTGTAATTGTTTGTTGACATTGTCACTAGTGTGTTTGATAAGGTGGATATAGACGAGGTGCGAGGTACTCGCCAATCAGAATGATTCGTTTACAACAAGGGGTGAAAGTTAAGGCCTTTCTCCTAAGGAGGGAAGTCTAGCATTGACTTCCTCAAGGACTACTGATTTTTAAATTAATATCGCATTTGTGCATGAGACTGAATAGTCGAGATCCAATTCGTCATAACTAGTGATGCAGACCAGGGTGTGCCGCCAAAAATAGTACTCGGTGAGAGTTTATGAATGATCAGTATGACTTCCCATATAAATTATAGGTTCTCTTCCATAATTCAGAATCTGGTGCTTAGGGGTGAAATCCCAGGATGGTTCCTTGTCCCTCTGACTCAAGTATGTTCATTTCAAATTCGGTAATCGAGAACTAGTATTCTCACTTACGTGGTGACTCATATTGGTGTCATGTCATGGAACGACGCAGTTAAGCCTGGGAGAGTGCGATGGGATAAGTTTGGGAAATGCATCTCAGTAACTAGGTGCGCTCATCAAAGATAATCCTGCTCTTGCATAAAACTTTAAGTTCAGTGGCTACACTTTCGTCTATGCAGTTTGTTCATAGTGCCAACCTCCCTTAGATTAGTGGACTCTCGACTGGTTGATTCGGCAGTATGGTGTTGGAAATCGAGGAAGAACTTAGCACATGATGTTGCTTTGCCACAGTGAGTGGATTAGGTTTAGACATTAGTGAGTACCCAAGAATGAGACACCTAAGGTAGTGTTAGGTTCATTAGAGTACACAGCGGAAGGTATAAATCGATCGTGCAATAGTGATCTAGTGAAATTATTCATCATTGGAGTGAGAGAATGACATGGTAAGTGTGGCGGTTGGTTATGTCATGATTTATTTTGGGTGATCATTGATCGCTAAGAATGATTTGCTCGTGGAGACTCCGGTAAGCCTTAGTTCCTAGCATAAATAGTGCAAGGAATGGTTTGGACTTGGTCATAAGACAAGTGGAGACTCGGAGTCGAGTATGTAGTGTCATAGTATGCAAGTGGTGATCATTAGAGCATGTGGCATGCTAGATGTTTGGTGATATTATCATTGAGAACATCAATTATTTTGTCTTAGAGAATTTTTAGGACTTAGAAGGGAAGTTGGTGGACCCCTTGAGTTTGGAGATTGATGGTACAAGAATTTCGGGGACGAAATTCCCTAAGGAAGGAAGTTTGTAATACTTCGCCTCAGTAAATTAATTAAAAAAAAATTGTAAAAGGAGGAACTAATTGTAATTGTAAATATCTATGGATGGGAAACAGGATCATAGAAATATTTGGGTTAAAGATCATATATGTCTTCTTAAGGTTTTGGGTCAATAGTGAGAATATTGGGAAGATAAGAGGATAAAAAGGAAATTCAAAAATTTTATTAGATTGTTCGAACAACATAGAAGTCATTTGAACGAAGTGGAAATGTCGTTCGAACGATGAGTGAGGTCTTTCGAATGGCGTCTCATGAAAGTCAGACCTGCCATGTGTGCTGTCAACGCCACAACTGTTGATCAAATACAATTGATGAAATTTGGTCGAGGAAAGGATTAGTTGGTGTATGTATTATATGGGTGGGGGAGGGGTTTTTATTTGGGGAAATAACACACACAGAGAGAGAGAGAGAGAGAGAGAGAGAGAGAGAGAGAGAGAGAGAGAGAGGGGGGGGCATTGGGAACTCCATCTCCCTCAACCCTCTTAACACTCCATCCTTTTCAGTATACACGTACCATAATGTACCCATTTGCTCAATATAAAGAAATATATATAACTACGAAAAATATATGAGAGGATTGTTGGAGATTTAATGGGTATGTAAGGGTTTATTTTCAAGAATATGAAGGTATTTTTGGTGTGTATTTGAAGAGGGTTTAATGGAGCTTCTATGGAGGTCTAATTTTTGGAGCTTTTGTGACTCCATTTAGGCCTACCTTTGGAGGTGGGGGAGTCACCCATATTCATCACCACCACCACCATTTTGGAGTAGCTTGAGGTGGGTAATCTACTCTCAGTGTATTTGTGACTCTATGGATAAATAGTATAGCCTTGTTGTGTGCATGATTAATAGTATATTTTATGAGAATAAATAAAAGGTGCTCTTAGTAGACTAATACAAACATTTTTATGCAATGGAAATATTAGAAAATATTATTGTTATGTATTTTCTACTAGATCTGAAATTAGATATTTTTATGGAAATAAAAATGTAAGAAAATACTATTTTGGTGTATTTTTTGTGAAAAATACATAATAAATATTTTTATGGAGTAAAAATGTAAGAAACTACTATTTGGTGTATTTTTAATGAAAAATATATAATAAACATTTTTATGGAATAAAAATGTAAGAAATGTCATAATGGTGTATTTTTAGTGAAAAATGCATAATAATCCTTTTTATGGAGTAAAAATATAAGAAACGCCATTTTTGGGTGTATTTTTAGTGAAAAATACATAATAAACATTTTTATGGAAGAAAAATATAAGGAATACTATTTCGGTATATTTCTAGTGAAAAGGGAATAATACACATTTTTATGGAATAAAAATGCGAGGGAATGGTATTTTGTGCAAACGGAAATAATGTACATTTTTATAGAAATAAAAATGTAGGAAATCATTACTTGTGTGTATCCCTAGTAAAAAGGAAAAATGAACATTTTTATGGAGTAAAAATGTGGAATATTGTTAATATCGCCAAAATATTTATGTAATAAATATTTTAAATCTCTTGAAAAAATGGGGACTGATTTGAAAAGTAGTCTAACGTGTAAATGTAATTCTTTAATAATGAAGTGGAGAAATTTTAATGTTGGTAAAAAGTACTATTTAAGTGTTAATGGGTGAACATGAAATTGTTAGTGACTGTAACTTACTAATGTTGTGAATTATTAACACTTAGGAGATTAAAGGGGATTAAAGGTGTAAAAGTGTTTCCAATGAAGACGAATGTACTTCAAGTGTAAAAAGGTGTTTAAGGATTAAAACCTCTAAGAAGTTGGTGTGTATAACTTAATAGTGTTTTGGGTGAAAATAACACTTGTGAAAAAGGAGAAAGTGTGATTTGGAAACAAATGGGTAAAAATCGTAATTTTAATAAAAGTGGAACATTTTTATGAAATAAAAATGTCGGGAATGGTGTTACACAAAACGGTCCTAAATGAATAAGATTTTTGGAATAAAAATCAAGGTTAGGGTACACAAAATGGAAAATTTTCAAGTGCAACACAAATTGGGGCGGTAAAATCCCGAATTTTGGCTTTGGTCTGGTAAAAGAAAAGGAAATAATGTGGAAATTTTTAAAATGTTAAAACACATTAAAGGTACTCAAAAGACAACGGGATAAATCAAGAAGGGTCCATATCCCTTAGGTGAAAAGCCGTAAACCACTGGCCAGAGCATATGGTGTGCATAGCCGTCGGTTAGAGCTCGTGTAAGTATGCGGTATTGAAAGATTTTGAGAAAAAGTTAAATGAAATGTGGAGCACAAACCAAGAAATGGGTGGTGTGGTAAATGTGTAAATACAACCCAACTTGAATGAATGAAATAAATGTATCGATAAAGACTAAATGGACAAGTAAATGCGAAATCTACTAATGTCCATAAGATAAGGGAAAAGGGTAGGTATGGTGGATAAATGGGTGATTAAATGTCCTAAAGGGTCAAACCCATATTTAACACAAGAGTTTGTTGTAAAAATTTTTTTTAAAGAGTAAATAAGTATTTTCTAACACGGTGAATGCATGTGTTGAAATGGTGCTTTTCAATGAAAATACTAAAGGATATTTAAATGAATAAAAGGATAAATTTTGGTAAAGGAGTGGCTTTGTTAAAATAAGCGTAAAGGTTTCAAGTGTTGAGCTGGGTGTGTTGGATAAAGTGGGAAATATTAAATATGAATAATGAAAACCTTTAATTAGATTAAGGTTAATTAATCTAGGCAAATGAGATTTTTGGAATTAAATTGATTAACGCATTGGAACATGTATAATTTCAAAGGTACACATATGTATATGTATACATATTTTCGTATACATGTGGTTGTAGCGTGTGAGTATTCCTTTATATCGTTCATTTCTATACTGCTTGAATAAATTCCACTGGGCATAGGCTCATAACCCCACTTTGTTACGACAGTTTAGGAGCGGCTCCGTATTTTGAGAGCATTATACAGGTAAGTATATTTTATTTATATTTTACGTTAGTAGCTCTGTTTGCTTAGACATCAGGGTGCTTCCCATGTGTCCCTCACATTGTTGATCCTGAAACTGGAATTGCGTGCTAACAAGTGAAATGTTAATTAAAATAAAATTGAAATAGCAACATTATCTAGGTTGTTTCATTGCACTTCATACCTAACGGCTCGATTTGGATCGGGTTGACTCACAGGTAACCCATGAATACGGGTCGGGGCATTACAGGCCTTGGGTCAAAATGAAATTTAAGGAAGTTTTTTCCCAAGTTTCGATCGATCGACACATTTTACTCTTGGGACTTGATCGATCGATCGATCGATCAATCAATGGATTTTGCTCGATCGATCGAGTGAAGCAATTCTTTGAAAATGATCCCATATTTTATGTGTTGTATTAATGGTAGACCTTGATCCTTTGAGGTGTCGATTTGTGGGAAGCTTAGTACCTAATAAATAAGTGTGTTGTGATGAGAACCTTCCCTTTTATGCCAAAGAGGCTAATAGTTTGGGTTATAAAAGAGAGAAAACTGTAAGGACAAATTTCCAATCGAGTCAATTTGTATGTAATTGGCATAATTCTGAACAAATTTTTTTAGTCATAGGATAGACTTTGAGTTGATAATCCCATGAGCCTATAACGTTGTTTAATGAATACATAGTGACAAGACTTCAAAAAGTGTATATTTTAAGTTGTGTTTATCGTGCCATGTTTGTCTTCGTATGCTGAGAATCTCGCAAGTGTGTACGTGTATAGTTTATGAGTCCTTATAAAGTTTTTATAAGGGTGTTCTGTTTTCAAAACTATTTGGAACTTAATTTTTCGAAAATATATTTTATGAGTTTACTGTAGAGGAGTTTTAAAAAATCATTCAGTTCATTCAAATGATGTCTCCATGTCGTTCGAACTACATATCAAGGTCGTTCGAAGTATGCTTTCAAACGAGCATCAAGCGAAGCGTACTGTTTTTATTTTTTTGAGGTCGTTAGAAGCGAGATGATATCTCGTTAGAACGAGATCTCTATCTCATTCAAATGATGGCTTAAAATCGTTCGAATGATGCACCGCCTTAGTTTTTTATAAAAGGACAATTTTCTGCGAGAGACAAACTTTTGACAAAAATGAAAAGTAGACCTGTAATCAAAAGTTCCAACTCCAAAGTTTTAGCCTTTTGTTTGCAAGATCCAAGATTCATAAATCATATACTTTGAAATCTTATTTTGGAACCTTGTTTATTTATTCCCTTACAAGAAGAACCAGTTTTCGTGCGGTGGACTCGGTACGTGTTGATTGCAGTGAAAAAGCGGTCGACTCCTTATTCTAAATCATAGATGGTTACTGAGCTGCATTGATGGATACCGAGGTATGTGTGGACTCGTGTGCTATGGACCTGGCATAGGTAGATCCTATGTTGCACTGTAGAGGAGCAGTTGAAGAGAATAAGAGGCGTCAAGGCTTGTGGGGGATCGAGTCTTTGTGTAAGACGAAATTCTCTCTTTGTAATTTTTGTATCATAGTGATTGTCTAGCTGGGACATCCGAGATTTTTTCCCATTGTGATTTCCTCGTACATCGGCGTGTCTTGTGGTTGATTTATTTAATTTATCTGCTATCACCTAAATGCATGTTTAGGGTAAAAGAAAAAAATTGGTAAATCGGTTTTCGCAAGAAAGGTTTAATCGGTGCTAAGTTTAATTGGACGAAATTTATTATGACACCCCGCCTAATTAAATACCGGGTGATCAGTCCTTTATTAAATTAAAATCAAAGTGTCCGGTTGGTTCATTCTTAGCATCATTGTCGAAAATAATTTCCATTATTAATCGCCTAATAATTAAGTAAGCTAAGTGTCAAAACATATTCCCTAATTAATTATACCCAATTAATTCATTAATAAATTCCATCCTTTGATGTATAAGCCAATTCCATTCCATAAGAATAAATATTGAACATGAATTAAATACTGAAATAAATGAGACTGGATAAAACATTCCAGTTCAAAGTCTAAAACCAAAGTATTATAATACTCAGTCCAACAGTAAGGAAATGCTAATAAAAATAAAATCCCTGAAATAGTTAATCTGGAAGCGGGTAACACATGCCCTAAATGAAAGATTTGAAGTAGGAATAAAATGAAGAGATAGCAGAATCTAATATCAATAACCTACAGCTCCCACGATAGCTGCAGCTTGTCGAATGATCCACGTGTCTAAGTCTAGCGATGACCCTGTGGCTAGACACCTGGTCTAATATATATATATAGCAAAAGAGAAGAGAAATAATAGGAAACGGGACAGAGCTCGATTTGTAAAAATATTTGTTTTAGCAAGTATTTAAAACTGCAAAGATACAATTATTATGTACATGTTAAGTTCAAACTCTCACTTGAGATTCTCACCACTCCACTTGATAATGCCATATATAGCACCCTGCCGCGATAGTACTCATCCGAAGCCGCGGATGTTCAGACCATACAGGCCGCGGCAGTTACCGAAGTCAGGGCGCGGCCAGATCTCTCGTAGGGTGCGGCCCCCTACATCAGAGGCCGCGGCACCCCACCTTAGGGCGCTTCACTACTCGGCGTTGCTTACTCTACGGGCTGCGCACCCTTATCCACAAGTGACTGCAGACTTGGTACATGCCACGTGCTGTGGGCACGTGACTCAACTCACTTCCTTATAAATAGAGGACCATACCCGGAAAAGAAGGGGATCGATTCCACATACGCCCAAGGTAGGCTCTACAATACAGATCCTCACTACACAACCTCAACACACAACTAGGAGGCCACGCATCCACATCGCAGCCGCCTATCCAGCACCCCGGAATCCTCAGTACTGCCATGTACTCTCCATTATTCTCATATTTGTATGCCACTTTAGGCACAATTATACTGTACCATGCAACGCATATAATGAGAACGGAGCAACACAGTGGATGTAGGCCTATTTTAAAGGCTGAACCATTCTATATCTTGTCTTCTCTCTATTTACTTGCTTTACTTGTTCATCACATACTCTACTCTTGACTTGCTGGTATGAGAACGCTTTGTGGCTGATTTCTCGTATCATCAGTTTGGCGCCGTCTGTGGGAACCGAGATATCTCAATCTTGTTTCTCTATGTTTCGAGTTCTCGAACACCTTATTCTATTCACGGGGATCCTCTGGATCATCATCCCATGAGTAAATTTTGGTTACTGAGCTCTATTTGATACTTACACCCTTAAATGGGTATTTCATACCTTCAGATCTATTCTCGGGTCTCCATTTTATGACCTTAGATCTATTTTACATACCCCTGTGACATCACCCCACCTAGATAAAGCTGGAAGGCTTGATGGGCTTCAGCCCCATAAATGTGGGTGATTAGGGAAGAGTTATATTTACTCCCTTTTTGTTCTTGTCCTATGATCTAGGGTTTATCATTAAAATTGTGCCATTGTGTATACCGAGAGGTTATTCTCTCATGGATAGACCCTAGTAGGTATGCTATCCACTGGTTTCGGGAGAAAAACTCAATTTTTGGGTTTCAATCTTAGGATTTTCCCTGTCTAGGTAGGGATGCGGCGCGGTAGTTCAACTACCTAGCATGTCGCGGCCTCTACTGGGGTAGGTATGTTGCAGAAGCTTCAAAACATCAAGGAACATTCAGGTGGCCTTCAGCTCGACCTTGGTGATATCATTCAAAGGCTGCGGCAGTGCACTTGTGTGCCATACTTGTCGCGGCCTCCTCAGCATATCGTGGGGCAGTTCATTCCCTCCCCCCCCCCCCCCCCCAATACTCCTGTTATTACTCACTTCTGTTAGTTTTGTCTCAGATTCTATATACTCTATAAGGACTAACAAAAGCAGAAATGGAGGGGGAATCCAGCCAGAGCATGGAAGTCAAGGATGAGATTGTGCAACTGTACAATCACCTTAATCACCTCTATGACAGCCATGCTTCACTTCAGACCCAGGTCAATTACCTCACTCAGAGGGTGCTGATGCTAGAGGCCGCAGCCAATCAAAATACAAACGCAGGTCCGGGAAGAGCTTTACCTGCCGCGGCAGTCAAAGAAGCCGCAGGACCAACTGGCAAAAGGCAGAAAAGGGAAGCAGAGAAATCAGAGAAAAAGTCGGGCGTCTATACGCCGTTGATTTTCCCAATTGAAGAGATCTTTGAGTGTATCAAAGAGGACAAGCTTTTGAGGTGGCCAGAAAAGCTGAGAGCTCCACCCCACAAGAGGAACAAAGCCGCTTGGTGCAAATTCCATCAGGACCATGGCCATGAGACAGAGCAATGCTATGCTCTGAAAGATGAAGTCGAAAGGCTAATTGGCCAGGGGATGCTGCAGCGATTCCTGAAGAATGCATAAAGGGCTCAGCCGGACCTGACAGAGGCTGCATGCCACATCTCATCCTTAGCCTTTTTCAATTCCTCTATTTCTGTCTATGCTTTATGTAGCTCATTAGAGCCCGAATACTCAAGATTTTATGTTTTATTAGCAAAGCCATTAGCAAATCTTGCCATATCTTATTCCTCTCTTGTTTTCATAATTTGTCATCTCACAAAAAGACCTTTTGTCTTAAACAGAATCCAAGGGAAGAATAAAACATTATCTTGGAAGATTATTATTATTTTGGGATGCACCCAGAGGAGGGATTGCGGTCTTAATTAGCTCAAAAGTTCCCCTCACGACGTGCGACTGTATCTTATCATATGATGATTATAATCAGGAAAGCACCCGAGGATTCAGGGAGCTTTTATCAGCCACGGGGGCTTACAATGCCCGTTCTCAGCTCTCGGGACGCGTCATCAAGCCGGGAAGCTTATGATCTCTGGCCGTGGAGGGCTTTATGTATATCAGTAGCTGTGGGTGGCTTCATAACATAACCCAGCCTGGAGAGGCTTGATAGTGTCTCACATATTAGCTGTGGGTGGCTTAACAACGTAACCCAGCCTGGAGAGGCTTGATAGTATCTCACATATTAGCTGTGGGTGGCTTAACAATGTAACCCAGCCTGGAGAGGCTTGATAGTGTCTCACATATTAGCTGTGGGTGGCTTAACAACGTAACCCAGCCTGGAGAGGCTTGATAGTATCTCACATATTAGCTGTGGGTGGCTTAACAACGTAACCCAGCCTGGAGAGGCTTGATAGTGTCTCACATATTAGCTGTGGGTGGCTTAACAACGTAACCCAGCCTGGAGAGGTTTGATAGTGTCTCGTGTATTAGCCATGGGTGGCTTAATAATATAACCCAGCCAGAAGAGGCTTCATAGTGTCCCAAGATCGACTAAAGGTAAGCCATGGAGGACAATCGAATCAACTATTGGAAGCTCGGTCATCATGATCATGAGGCGTGTCAAACCCGCAGGAGGATGGCCTCAGTTTCCCAGGGGCAAGGTTCTACAGCCTCATTATCTTGTCAACGATCAAATAGATGCCGCGGCATCTTCATCCACCACAACCTTAGTGATGGATGGTAACCCGCCAGTTAAATGGAAAAAGCGGCCGTTGCTCGTTCAAATCGCCGCGGCATGTACAGAAAAAGGAAGAAATCGCACCGCGGCCTGGGGTGGCAGCCTAAGGTAGTGTAAGGCAATAATGGGCCAAGGTGACAAAGGAACCGCGGATGATATACAAGAAAGTGCATGGAATTATGCTATGCTGCCGCGGACTTGGTTACAAGTTCTACAAGTTCTTTCAATACAAAAAGCTGGTTACAAATATGAGAGGCAGTAACATACAACCATTCATTATGGATGGCAGAGTATAACACGCAATGCAAAAAAGAAGAAAACATTAAGCAGAGATAAGAATATGGCCGCAGCCTTTGTATTAATAAATGTGGATTACAAAAATAGGGGCCGCAGCCAAAGCAAAGTTCGAAATTACAAAGTGCAACTTAAAATTCAAGAAGCCGCGTCGTCATCGTCATCAGCTTCATCACCGCTCGCGACGGTCTCTGTCTCCTCGGCCTCTGCCTCTGCTTGGGCTATCAGCCTTGCCCTCTCTTCAGCCGCGGCCCTCAGCTCAGTAATGCACTCCTGATGTTCTGCATCACTTAATTTCCAAGCGAGGACCGTATCCTTGGCATCAGGGAAAATTCTAATGATTCTCTGTCGCAGCTCCTGATAGCCGCGGAGGTAAGCCCTGTTATTTGTAAGGAAGAAATCCTTGGAGCCTTTGAAGGACTCCACGGCATGATCTATAGCCAGCTGGAGGGCGTCGCCATGTTCAAATTCCATCTTTTTGATAGCCGCGGCATGGACTTCGTCCTTCTGAGCAGACTTGGCTTCAAGCTCTTGGTATTTTTGCTGGAGGAGGGCAAGCTTGGAAGTTGCAATCTCCGCAACACGGGCGGCTTCAGCTGTTTGAGCTTGCGACGACTTCAGAGATTCCGCGGTCTGATTGAAATTCTCTTTCGCTTCCTCTCTCGCTTTATTGGCCTTCTCCAAGTCCATGTGGGCTGCCTGGAGGGCCGCGGCAGATGATGCTTTCCCGGCCTCAAAAGAAGATGCCCGAGTCGACTGCAGGTCCGCAGCATGAGCACTCTTCTCGGCCTCTTTCAGCCGGTATAAAGCCTCGTACTTTCTTTTTTGGACTACAATCACGTCCGCGGCCTGTATATGGAATAAGAGATGTTAGCAAAAGCAAAAAATACGAGATACAAAGATTATGATGATTGGCACGTACCCTGAGAAGGCTGTGGAGGCCACAATCCTCCAGGTCTTCGTGATCCTCCCCAACAAGTCTGTCGAGGTTCGCGGCATCCAATGCACGCTTCATTCTCCGGGCAGCCTTGGCAGTAGTGTCCCAGGAGGAATTTGGGTCAGGCTGCCTTAGTTGAGGCCTTAGCCTACCATCTGGCCCAGACTCTCCGCGGAATTGGGGAGGCGGCAAATTTGCGTTGACGGCCATAACATTTGGTGGGGGTGGAGAAGACGATGGTTGCCGGGGAACTTCCGCTGGCAGCAGTCCTGCCGCGGCCAGATTTTCCCCTATGTCATCATCAAAGTGTTCATGATGCACAGGGGCTTCATCGTGAACCACTTGATCCGCGGCAGGATCTGTGGGTTTATCAACAAAAGAAGTCGCGGCCTGTACCTTGGCCCTAGACCGCTTCATTTTCCTGCTTCTCGCGGTGTTATTTAGGATGACCGCGTCCTCATCCATCTCTGTCAACTGCGCGGCCAGCAGTTCCCTATCAATCTCTTCACCTGGAAAATAATGGCATGAGTTCAACAAATTCCAAGAGGATAAAACGACCGCGGAATGAGAGAAATGGTACAGTTAATTACCTTCTGTGCCCATCTGTTGAGGAATTGATTTGTTGTGGAAGAATCCCGCCCCAAATATAGTGGCCGATGTTACAAGTATGCTGAACTTCTTGTGTTCAGCAGGAAATTCCGCGGCCTCGGCAACTCTTTTTTCCTGCCGCGAGTTCAAGTGCAGATTGTCAAGAGCTGCAGAAAGAAGATACAGTTCCAAGTTAGTAGTTGCCAAGAGAAAATAAAAGACGCCTAGAATCTTATACCTAGTTTAGAGGGTGAACCCCATTGCCGCGGCATTTTGTATGATCTCTCTCTGTCGTTCTCCTCTGGGTGCATCTCCCAGCCTTCACCGGAGATGTAAAAATATTTCCCCTTCCAGTTTTTTACGCTGGTCGGTCTCCCAGTGTATAGTGTCTCGTCCCTGCCGCGGCTAGAAAAGTAATAGTAGCCCGCGAACTTTACTGAGTTCTCCTTTGGGCGGTAGAAGTGGAAGAACTCCGCGGGAGTAATTTCCTTTTTGAATAACTTCTGCCAAAGGACAACTGCAGCAAGAACAGCTCTCCAACCATTGGGGTCTAACTGAGCTGGAGCCAGTTTCATCGTCTGGAAAATGCGACGGATGGGAACGGGAACAGGCAACCGCAGCCCATAGATGAACGCGTGCAAAGGGAAGCAAATCCCATCATCAGAAAGTGCGGTGCACGGTCTCTGGTTCGCGGCAGGGGCTGAACATGTCAAGTTTTCTGGAAACTCGGAAGCCTCAGCAACCTGCTCAACCCATTCTTGGGTCATCGAGCCGCGGATGTCGAAAGCGGCCAATGGTTTTGCAGCCCTCCCAGATGTACTTCCAGGCTTATTTCTAGAAGCCGCGGCAATCTCTCCTTCTCCCATGGGATGAGTGCTTGAATTGGCTTCGTCCTCCATCGAACGAGATGGGGACCCCTTCCCAGATGCAGAATCCGCGGAGGTTGAGTCAATTACCACGCAGTTCGGGCAATCTTTCAGTTTGCAGGGCCCAACTGATCTTAGAGGCGGGGCGGAAGTAAGTTCTGGGGGAGAGGTCCCAAAATGCTTTGCCCAAAATCCTCTAAGGAACTCGTCCGGGTCAAAGCTCATATGGCTGCAGAAGTACCTGAAAAGCAGAATTCGCAGTTAGGCACCGCAGCCAGTATGACTTGTAAGACTTGAAGAAGCCGCAGAAGGTTGTTTGTTTTAAGTCTTGAAGGATGGAATTACGTCCCTAATACAGTTATTAATAAGCAAACTCTATTGCTTATGGGACCAAACGGCCCCAACTGCCCGTGGACAGTTCCATTTTATGGAACCTGAGCCGCCGCGGAAATGAATTAGAATTGCCTCAAGGCATCACCGACCGTGGCTATTCCTAATTTTTCAGACAGTCCTAAATGCTCTAGTAGCAACTACAGTTATTCTACATGGATGTCTTGGTCCCAAGGGGAATGTGTATGTAGATGTCGCGGATGTGGACTTAAGGGACCGCGGCCATTTGGCACATTAGCGCAAAATTGCTAATCATATTGTGCCGCGGCATTTATCCTAAATAGTTGATTAACAAAATTTTACATATCCTAAGATCAAATTCACAAAAGGTGGAGTTTTCAGCTATGAATGTCAAGGACAGTGGTACGAATGCCATATGCAGCATACGTGGGAAAAAAAAAAAGCAAAACAAACATGTAAAACCCTAGATTTCAGGCAAACGGACAAAGAAAGGCATAAACAACAAAGAAAAGTGAGAGTAGTGGTTGAAAAGTCAACTGGAAGTGAAGAAAACCGCGAAGAACAGCCTCACACCACCTTGGAAACACCACACGCAGCTTCAAACCACCTCGGAAGGCTGTCGGAAAATGCAAGAAGGATTGTGCAGAATTTCGCTCTCGATTTGCTCTCACAAGTTTTGGAAACGTAATGAAGTCCATGGCCAGAAACAATTTATATAAGGGAGCGCGGAAGACGAATCGTCGCTTTGGAAGCACCGCGGTTACTAGGCTTATAAGCCGCAGTCCCAATATACTTCCCTTGGCACAACGACTTGGGGGCTTATTGATAATGCCATATATAGCACCCTGCCGCGATAGTACTCATCCGAAGCCGCGGATGTTCAGACCATACAGGCCGCGGCAGTTACCGAAGTCAGGGCGCGGCCAGATCTCTCGTAGGGTGCGGCCCCCTACATCAGAGGCCGCGGCACCCCACCTTAGGGCGCTTCACTACTCGGCGTTGCTTACTCTACGGGTTGCGCACCCTTATCCACAAGTGACTGCAGACTTGGTACATGCCACGTGCTGTGGGCACGTGACTCAACTCACTTCCTTATAAATAGAGGACCATACCCGGAAAATAAGGGGATCGATTCCACATACGCCCAAGGTAGGCTCTACAATACAGATCCTCACTACACAACCTCAACACACAACTAGGAGGCCACGCATCCACATCGCAGCCGCCTATCCAGCACCCCGGAATCCTCAGTACTGCCATGTACTCTCCATTATTCTCATATTTGTATGCCACTTTAGGCACGATTATACTGTACCATGCAACGCATATAATGAGAACGGAGCAACACAGTGGATGTAGGTCTATTTTAAAGGCTGAACCACTCTATATCTTGTCTTCTCTCTATTTACTTGCTTTACTTGTTCATCACATACTCTACTCTTGACTTGCTGGTATGAGAACGCTTTGTGGCCGATTTCTCGTATCATCGCCACTAATATACACACCTAGTGTAGGTCTACCCCAACCTAGTAATCTATAATATTCCCAACTACATTACAGACATGAACTCCCAAATACATCTCAAGGGAGTAACCCGTATCTCCCATACAATAAGATAATAATATTCTTTTATACCAGTTACCCATTTTATATTCACTATTTTAATAGGAAGTCTTTTATCCTCTAGAATTACTTTAATTATCCATATTATACATTTTCTAATTTCACACATTAGAATCATTCATTCTCAAGTATACTGTTATATATATACATACATATAGTCACATCATCCCTATATATATATATATATATATATATACATGCGCCCCTTCGTTAAGACCACTTGGTGCAATGCATACTCTGCTATCGTTCCCCGGAGCATTGCACGCTGCATAATGGACAATTGGTTCGGCGTTTCTCACAAACTGTAAATCTCATAACAAGAATATTGGAGGTTAGTATACTCACCAGCTAAATGGGTCACGCACATACTTATGCTCCCATTCAACCGTCGAAACTATCCTACATAACAGATAGCACGTATCCATGTTTATATGCTCGGGGTACAAGTCAATATCCCCCCATCGGGTCACCCAGGATAAGAGTGTCCACTACGCCAAACCTCCGCTCGATAGCAAGCAGCGTAGGTATGCTATACACATAATAAATCAATGCATAGGTATACACTCAACCTATTATAATCTCTAGGTATTTAAACAATTAAGTACCATGTCTTATTCGCAGTATTATGATCCCCCTCATAATTTTCTGAGGGTAATTCATCCCACTTATGCCCAAGTCTTAAATGTCACTTATCTTAATATAACATCACTACAAACCTCAGTGTACTACATTAGGATTCCCGCATTACAAGTCCCGAAAGGCATCTTAAGGGTCCACAAATCAATTCTGGAAAATTTTACAGGGCGGTCTGGACCCACTACCTTGTTAAAAGCAAACTATCCGGACATTTTTAATTAAAATGACCCGCTTCCCTTTTCGGTGCAAAGTAGCCTAGAAACGTTATCTTCACCGATTTAACAACTATAGACTATATGAATCCTTCCCCAAACACCAATCAATCATACTAACTCAATTTCCTAACATGTATGTATGATTTCCACTAATATAACATCATAAATTCATTTCTAATCATCAATGAAATCTAGAATCCCCAATTAATTTAATAAAACCCTAGTTCTTCCAATTATCATCCAAGAACACAGATTTCCAGATTTGTTCATCACAGAAAATCATCTAGAGGTTATTTTTAATCTACATACATCAATGGTCCAACCTAAATTAATATTAGATTCAATTCATGTATATCACATCTCCAATTTTCATCACTTTTATTAACAGTACATAGGTGTTTCATTCCTATACTAACATGAACATGAGTATTGCTAACGAAAAGTAAGTAATAAACACTTCCTGGTAATGAAGGTTTGATTCGCCACTTGAATTTAATATAGAAGCGTCCTACTCTCTTCGATTTACGCGTTGATGATGTTTTTGGTGAAAGATAACTGGATTTGGCCTTGCAACTCCTGGGAACCTCTCCTTCTCCTTCCTCTGGGGCTCTCTCTTTATTTTACAAATAAAACCCTAACTGTAACTTCGTAAGGGATATTAAAGTATTCTAATTTCGTCCATTTTAATTCCCCAAAAATCCAAATGACAAAACTACTCCTACGGGGTGTCTGTTAGGCCTAAAATTACACCAGAGTCCAAATAAAATGTCCGGGTAGAGTTTTCCAACTATCTAGACCCTTTCGAACTCAATGGAGCACTCGAAATTACCATACGAGTTATAAAAAAATAATTTATCTTTTTATCCCATACAATTAGTCCCGACACGGCTCACACTCGCATTCTGACTTAAAATACCAAACTACCAAACTGTCGTATTTCGCACTCCGAAAATTTATAAAAAAATATATAATTCCATGTTACATATACCCACAGTAATAATCAAAGATTTCCATCAATAAGTATTAACCCTTGGCATGCTAGTTAATAATTAATTTAAATTCGGATTAATTAAAAATTAAATTTCTCGACCTTTTTCATTTAATTAATCCAACAATAATAATTAATCTCATAATTATTTAATATCATAAAAATGCGGGGTATTACATACTTTCCCCCTAATAACGGAAATTCGCCCCAAAATTCGAAAAGTAAACCATACCTAGTAGGAATAAGTCTAGATATTTCTCGCGCATATCCTCATCTCGCTCCCATGTAGACTCCTCTACGTTATGATGCTCCCACTGAACCCTCACCAGTGGAACTACTTTTGACCTCGATTTCCTCTCGCTACGGTCTAGGATAGCCACACGCTTCTCCTCATATGAACTGTCGGGCTGCAAATCAATCCTCTGAATCGCAATGTGGGTGTGGGACAACTCATCCCTAAGAAACCACCTCGATGATGAGATGTAAAACACATCGTGAATACGGTGCAAGTGCTCTGGAAACCCAAGTTTGCATGCCACCGGTCCGATCCTCTCGGAGCCAATTTCCCCTTTTTCCCAAACCTCATCACCCCTTTCATAGGAGACACACATAGAAATACTTGATCCCCCATGTTGAACTCCTTGAAGAACCTCTTTGCGTCAGCATAGCTTTTCTGCCTGTCCTGGGCTACTCGAATACGGTTCTTGATCATCTCAACCCTGGCTGACATTTGCTGAATTACCTCTGGCCTAAGTAACTTATTATCCCCCACCTCTAGCCAACAAGTAAGAGAACGACAAGGTCTGCCATACAATGCCTCGAATGGGGCCATGTCGATCGTAAACTGAAGGATTTATTATAAGCGAACTCCACCAGTGGAAGATAAGGCTCCCAACTCCCTCTAAAGTCAAGGGCACACATGCGCAACATATCCTCTAGCATATGATTAGTACGCTCAGTCTTCCCATTTGTCTATGGGTGATAAGTCGTACTCAACTGCAGTTCAGTACCCATAGCCTCCTTAATGCTCTCCCAAAAGCGTGATACAAAAGTCTTGTCTCTGTCAGACACGATGTTTAAGGGTACGCCATGCAATCTCACTATCTCGACAATACATATCCGGGCATACTGTCCTGTAGTTTAATCCATACGTACCGGAAGAAAATGAGCTACCTTAGTTAACTGATCCACCACCACCCATATAGAATCGTGACCCCGCTGTGAAGTAGGCAGCCGAGTAATGAAATCCATGGAAATGCTCTCCCATTTCCACGTAGGTATCTCCAGCAGCTGAAGTAACCCTGGCGGCCTCTGGTGGTCCACCGTTACCAACTGACAAGTGGCACACTTGGACACGAACTACGTAATGTCCTTCTTTATCCCACTCCGCCAGTACTGTCGCCTCATATCCTGGTATATTTTATCCCCTCCGGGATGTGCCACAAATCTGGATCCATGAGACTGTGTCATCACTGCATGACGTAAATCCTCTCCCTCTGGGACCACTAATCTCCCATTAAACCGTAGTCCCCCATCTGAACTTACTAAGTAGGACTCTGCGCCCTCCGCTAGGAGCCATACAATCTGATCCTGTCAAAATGAATCAGCAGTCTAGGCGTGGATCACTCTCATAAAAATCTCTGGAGTGACTGTCATAACGTACATAAAGGATCGAGCCACTGCCTCTTAATGTCCCAATTATTTCCACTTCTCCTTCCATACTTCCGCCACCTCACCTACTGGCTTTCGACTTAACACATCAGTAACTATGTTGGCCTTCCCCGAGTGGTACTGAATCTCAAACTGGTAATCTTTCACAAACTCTAGCCACCTGCGATGACGCATGTTCAACTCCCGCTAAGTGAACAAGTATTACAGTGACTTATGATCTGTGAAAAGGCAAAATATCTCCCCCAACAAGTAGTGTCTCCAAATCTATAGGGCAAACATGACTGCTGTTAACTCCAAGTCGTGGGCGGGTAATTCCTCTCGTGAGGTTTAAGCTTGCGGGAGGCATAAGCTATAGCATGTTCCTTCTGCTGAATTACTCCACCAATCCTTGTAGAGAGGCGTTAGTGTACACCAAGTACTCCACTCCTGGCCTGGGTAAAGCAAGAACTGGCGGTGACATCAACTTATCCTTTAGCTCATTGAAAGCTAATTGGCAAGCATCATCCCAAATAAACTTCACCCCTTTGCGCATTAAATTTTTCAATGGGCCCGTAATCTTTGAGAACCACCTGATGAATAGCCTTTAATATCCTGCTAACCCTAAGAATCTACACACTTATGTCGGTGTCATGGGCTGTCCCCACTCCCTCACTCCCGACACTTTGCTCGAGTCCACTGATATCCCCAATTCTGACACAACGTGCCCCATAAATTGTACCTCCCGTAACCAGAATCCGCACTTTTCATACTTAGCATATAGCTGATGCTGTTGTAGAGTTGTAAGAACCGATCTCAAGTGCTCGGCATGATACTCCTCAGTATGTGACTAACTGAGTATGTCATCTATGAAGACGATGATAAACTAATCTAAGAACTCTCTGAACACCCGGTTCATCAAGTCCATGAATATTGTTGGAACATTTGTCAGCCCAAACAGCATGACTCTGAACTCATAGGACCCATTTCTCGTCAAGAAATAAGTCTTTGACATATATTTCTCCCTAATCCGTAGCTGATGGTATCCCGATCTCAAATTTATCTTGGAAAAGAAAGCAGCTCCTCTCAACTGGTCGAATAAATCATCGATTCGGGGCAACGGATACTTATTTTGTATCGTGACTTTGTTCAACTCTCGGTAGTCCACACATAACCTTAACGAACCATCCCTCTTCTTTGCAAACAGAACGGGAGCACCCCAAGGTGAGGTACTCATATGGATGAATCCATGTCCCAATAACTTCTCAATTTGATCATGTAACTCCCTCATCTCAGCTGGAGCCATACGGTACAGTGCGTGGGCTATCGTTCGGGTGCCCGGCATCAAATCTATAATGAACTCTATCTCTCGCCTAGGCAGTAGTCTCGGTATCTCCTGGAACACATCAAAAAACTTTCGAACAGCAGGAATCGAATCAAGAGGAATCACCACCTCCTTAGAGGTCTCCTCCTCTATATAATGCAAGTTGGTGGACGATCCTCGCTCATGACGAGGCAACGCCACTAGAAACATCTCCTGGCTTGGTATCATAAAAATAATAGTCCTATTGTAACAGTCTATCATATCTCTATAAGTAATAAGACAATCCATGCCTATAATGGCGTCATGCTCGTGCATATCTACGACTAGCATGTCGGCAGGCAAAATTAAACTCCCAATCTCTATCCCTACCTGTCGGCATATAAAGAAAATCAAAGACCCACTACCCAGCGGTGAGTCTACACTAGTCACTGTACTCTATTGTGGCTAATAACCTCGTGGCCCATGCAAATCTAGTGGCTATAAAATAGTGTGATGCCCCAGTATCAAATAAAACACGCCCCATAGTGCCATGGATACGAAACATACCCTCAATCACGGGTGGTGCCTACTGTGGTGCTTTCTAATGGACAATTTAAACACGTCCATACTGTAACTGTCCCTGCTAAATCGGGGGTGCTGGTAAAGCTGGGGCCTGCGCTGGTGCTTGTAGGGTGGTGGGAAATATGGGTCTCTGGAGTTCCTGCTGGGCACCCTGTTGCTGTGGAAACCTTCCCTTGTCGGGGCAATCCTACTTCCTAAGGCCAGTCTTACCACAAAAAATGCACATGCTGCTAAAGTTACCTCCGCTTTACCCCTGTTGGCCTCGGCCCTGCTGACCATTGTCGCCCCTCCACTGGCCCTACTGACCCTGTTGATGCCTTTGTTTGGCCTGATGGCCCTTGACGCGACTTAGAATTTGTCTTAAAAGTGCGTTCACTCTAGGTTCAAGTGCAAACCTATCGCTCAAGTAATAACCCGGTAAGTCGGGATCGAATCCACAAGGAATGAAAATGTCAACTAGAAATCAGGAAACTTATTAGATCTGAAAATGATTTCTTAAAATAAACAAAAAGATGATTAATGATTTTGGAAGATTTCTTGCGAAATAAAACTTTTCTTTAACAAAAGCAAACTGGAAATTTTAATGAAAGCAGTCTAAAAATTGCAGGAAAAACTTTTAATCAAATGGGAGAAAACAGGGAAGAATACAATCCCTCAATCCTTAGCAAATTATCATAGAGAATACTAGATTTGTAAATTAAAATAATTGATTAGATCCAACCTTTATAACTTCTAAGCATTACATATATGAGGTTCAAGCCCGCATCATATGAAATCAAAATTAGGTATAAAGCGGTGAATGATAAATTATACTAGCAAAGCTTTCTTAAACATCTCAAGTACCTAGGGCAAGAGAGATTAAAAGATTGACAGTTTTTGTATAATTTTCTTTCACGATTCAATCAATATTTTAATTTAACCTCTATTTTCTACATAGATAATCTGCCTTGGATTGAGTTCATGTATCCCAACCCTTGGGAAATTTAGCTACTCATGATTGGATTAAAGAACAAATTCATACTCAGAATTATGGAACTACAAGACATGGGAAATAAATCTGCAAATAATAAAGTAACAGAGAATAGAATGATATTACTTGTATTCAGCAGCAGGAAAGTAATTAAAATTGAAATCCAGATAACTTCTCCTTAATCAGCAGTACAAACTAGGGTTCTTATGAAAGAAATTTAAACTTCTGAATGTTTCTCTCAAAAACTAACTCTCAAATTCTTTAGCTAATTTGTAATCTAACAACAACTAACAATTTGCTACCATTCTCTCTCTACTTTCTTGGTTGGTCTATCTTTCTTAAATGATATAGGGCACTAGCTTTTATAACACCAAGTATCGAAATTGATAGCCAATAATGCTTGTTGGTACGTTTTTCCAAGAGTTGCTCTGTTTTAATTGAACAATTAATTGTCAGCATTTCACACGACCGGACCGGTCCGGCTCAACATCGGATCGGTCTGGGCCTAGTCGGATGGGTCCGAAGTTTTTGCTTCCATCGGTTCGTCATCAATCCAGGGGCTACTGGACTTTATCAATTCGGATGGATCCGGATCCAAACCGGATCGGTCCGATATTCTTCTAGTTTGAGTTTTTCCTTGAACTTTGACTGACCATATCTTTTGATCTAGAACTCCGATTTTAGTGTCGTTTCTTCCTATGCTCTTGTTAACTCATGCTCTTCAACTTCAATTTCGACGTTGCTTCGGAATTTCGAATGGAATTTACACTTTTGCCCTTTTACATTTCTTCTAGTTTTCTTCTTTTCTTTTATTGCATTCCATTCCTGAAATCTTTATCACAATTACACAAAAACTAGGGAATTTTGTTAGAAATGAACAATAGAGTGATATGGATTAAAAATGATTCAATTACCTTGTTCGAGATATTAAAATCACTAACTTAAGGGGCTAAATTCGGAAGAATTTACGCTTGGTCAGCCCTGCTGATAATGATGTTGGGTTTGATGGCTATGCTGACTAGACTGGTTCTGTTGGCCCTATCTATAACCCATTATCCCTGCCTAGAATTGCCAGATCGAAATCGCTTAGTAGGGTCCCCCTGGTGGGAACTCTGCTCACCCTGATGGACCTTCCCCTGAGCTGATGGTTCCCCACTGGCACTACTACCTCCAGTCCACCCTGCTGACTGGAATCCCCTGCTCATTTACTCCCCTGCTAATGGAAGCGATGGTCCTAGAAATGCAATAGAGCAGCGTTGAGTACGTCAGTGAAAGTACCCAATGACAGATTACCTATGAGGTGTTGACGAATCCTCTAGGTCAATCCATCCATAAACAACAGAATCTTCTTCTCTTCAGTAGGTGCCTCATCTGGTACCATAGTAATCAGCCTCATGAATTCCTCCTCATATTCTACCACTATCATACCCTCCTGCTTCAGATTCAATAGTCTCCGCCTCATCTCTGTCTGCGCGACGGAGGGAAAATATTTGCGGTCAAACCACACCCAAAAGCTCTGAATAGACATACTATCCCTCTCCTCCAAGGTAGTAGTCGACTCCCACCACTGCAAAGTAACCCCCACTAGCTTGTTGGAAGCCAGTAACTGCCTTTGAATGTTTGTACACTCGTACATGCGAAGATGCCTCTGGATATCTTTCTTCCATTGGCTCGCTATGATGATGTCAGAATTTCCCAACAACTCTGGGGGATCCGCCCTCTGGAAAGCATCCCTGACACTCTCCCATGCCGTGGGAAATTGTGCAGGAACCGATGCCACAGCCTGTACCTGGGGTGGGGCCTGTTGTAACACCACTAAAGCTGCATTTACTGCCTCAGCAACAATGGTGGCAACGTCAGCTGCATTAATCATTCATGAGCCTGAGTTGCTAGCTGCTCTGGATGGGCATTTCTATTTCACGGGGATCTTCTCGGAGGCATCTGAAACGAGAAGGGATATATTAGTCCACAATTTTTATTAAATCTCAAATAGCAGAAGACGTAAACGTATTAGTAAGAGTACAACAGTCTTAAAGATAGGGCTCTATATAAAATAACGCTAACCAAAAAATATGTTAAGCCATATACATCCAAAAGGACACTAGAACCTGATGCTCGGATACCACCTGTGACACCCCGCCTAATTAAATACCGGGTGATCATTCCTTTATTAAATTAAAATCAAAGTGTCCGGTTGGTTCATTCTTATCATCACTGTCGAAAACAATTTTCATTATTAATCACCTAATAATTATTTAAACTAAGTGTCAAAACATATTCCCAAATTAATTATACCCAATTAATTCATTAATAAATTCCATGCTTTAATGTATAAGCCAATTCCATTCCATAAGAATAAATATTGAACATGAATCAAATACTGAAATAAATGAGACTCGATAAAACATTCCAGTTCAAAGTCTAAAAACAAAGTATCATAATACTCAGTCCAACAGTAAGGAAATGCTAATAAAAATAAACTCCCTGAAATAGTTAATTTGGAAGCGGGCTACACATGCCCTAAATGAAAGATCTGAACTAGGAATATAATGAAGAGATAGCAGTATCGAATATCAATAACCTACAGCTCCCACAATAGCTGCAGCTCGTCGAATCATCCACGTGTTGAAGTCTACCAGTGACCCTGTGGATGGACAACTGGTATAATATATATATATATATATATATATAGCAAAAGAGGAGAAAAAACAGGAAACGGGTCAAATCTCGATTTGTAAAAATATTTGTTTTAGCAAGTATTTAAAACTGCAAAGATGCAATTATTATGTACATGTTAATTTTGAACTCTCACTTGAGATTCTCACCGCTCTACTAATGTGCACAACTAGCGTATGTCTACCCCGACCTAGTCATATATAATAATCCCAACTAGGTTACAGACATGAACTCCTAAATATATCTCAAGGGAGTAACCCGTATCGCCCATACAATAAGCTAATAATATTCTTTTATGTCAGTTACCCATTTTATATTCACTATTTTAATAAGAAGTCTTTTATCCTCTGGAATTACTTTAATTATCCATATTTATACATTTTCTAATTTCACACATTAGAATCATTCATTCTCAAGTATATTGTTATATATATACATATATATATAAACTTGCGCCCCTAGGTTAGGACCAGTTGGCGCAATGCATACTCTCTTATCGTGTCCCGGTGCATCGCTCGCTGCATAAGGGACAATTGGTTCGGCGTCTCTCACGAACCGTAAATCTCATAACACGAATATTGGAGGGGTCACGCACATATCTACGCTCCCATTCAACCGTCGAAACTATCCTACGTAACAGATAGCATGTATCCAAGTTTATATGCTCGGGGTACAAGTCAATATACCCCCCATCGGGTCACCCAGGATAAGACTGTCCACTGAGCCAAACCTCCGCTCGATAGCAAGCAGCGTAGGTATGCTATACACATAATAAATCAATGCATAGGTGTACACTCAACCTATTATAATCTCTAGGTATTCACACAATTAAGTATAATGTCTTATTCACGGTATTACTTAAACTTAATACTCTTGACGTTTTAATATTTATGATTATGATCCCCCTCCTAATTTTCTGAGGGTAATTCATCACACTTATGCCCAAGTCTTAAATATCACTTATCTTAATATAACATCACTTCAAACCTCAGTGTACTACATTAGGATTCCCGCATTACAAGTCCCGAAAGGCATCTTAAGGGTCCACAAATCAATTCTGGAAAATTTTACAGGGCGGTCTGGACCCACTAGGAAAGCAATCTGGACCCTTTTCAAAAACAAACGATCCCGACATTTTTAAATAAAATGATTCGAACCTTTTTCTGAAAAACGGTCCGGACCTTTTACGAAAGGCGGTTCGTACCGCTACCCTTTTCGGCGCAGATTAGCCCAGAAATATTCTCTTCACCAATTTAACAACTATAACCTCTACGAATCCTTCCCCAAACATCGATCAATCATACTAAATCAATTTCCTAACATGTGTGTATGATTTCCACTAATATAACATAATAAATTTATTTCTAATCATCAATGAAATTTGAAATCCCCAATTAATTTAATAAAACCCTAGTTCTTCCAATTATCATCCAAGAACATAAATTTCTAGATTTCTTCATCATAGAAAATCATCTAAATGTGATTTCTAATCTTCATACATCAATGGTCCAGCCTAAATTAATCTCAAATTCAATTCATGTATATCCAATCTCCAATTTTCATCACTTTTATTAACAGTACATAGGTGTTCCATTCCTATACTAACATGAACATGAGTATTTCTAACGGAAAGCAAATAATAAACACTTGCCTGATAATGAAGGTTTGATTCATCACTTGAATTTGATATAGAAGTGTTCTACTCCCTCCGATCTACGCGTTGATGATGTTTTTGGTGAAAGATAACTGGATTTAGCCTTGCAACTCCTAGGAACCTCTCCTTCTCCTTCCTCTGGAACTCTCTCTTTTCTTTTATAGAAAAAACCCTAATTGTAACTTCATAAGGGATGTTAAAGCATTTTAATTTTCGTTCATTTTAATTCCCCAAAAATCCAAATGATAAAACTACCATTATAGGGTGTTGGTTAGGCCTAAAATTACCCCGTAGTCCAAATAAAATGTCCGGGTAGAGTTTTTCGACTATCTTGACCCTTCTGGACTCAATGGCGTACTCAAAATTACCATACAAGTTATAAAAAAATAATTTATCTTTTTACCCCATACAATTAGTCCTGACACGGCTCACACTCGCGTACTGACTTAAAATACCAAACAACCAAACTATCGTATTTCACACTCCGATAATATATAAAAATTATATAATTCCATGTTATATATACCCACAGTAATAATCAAATATTTCCATCAATAAGTATTAACCCTTGGCACGCTAGTTAATAATTATTTTAAATTCGAATTAATTAACAATTAAATTTCTCGACCTTTTTAATTTAATTAATCCAACAATAATAATTAATATCATAATTATTTAATATCATAAAAATACGAGGTATTACATTTGTTTATAGGTTCAATCATTAAAATTTGGAAAAATATAAAAACATTGTACTTGTGTTTATTCGAACAGCCCATAGCATTCTCAAATTGGTATCAAAGCGGGTTGCACTAACTTATTGTGTAGATCCTTCTTTGCAGTGTTTTGGGTGGTTATTAATTCTCTCTATCGGATTATTTTGTTTTTCTCTCGATGGATTCTCCAAGTTTTGAAGAATTAAATCTTTCGAAGTTGAAGTTTGTGAAAAGAATTGAAATTCTTGAAGAAGAAAATTCTCGCTTTAAAAATGTTGTTGAATATTTGTGATGGTTTCAAACTCAAAGAAATATCATTCGTGAGAAGTTTTTTGCATTGTATGTTGACTTTAAATCATTAAAATTGTCAAAGGAAGATAGTGAGAATAGAGTCCTTATTTTAAAGAAAGAACTATATGACATTAAAAATTCTAGGGTTAATGTTTATGCCTTTGAGGATAGTATGTTGATTAATGATTTTAAGGAACTTGAGAAGACTTTTAAGGATATGTTTTCTTTCATTGAGGGGGAGCGAAAAAACCTTTTAGGAATGATTGAAAATATAAAGAATGAGTCCCTAAAATTGGAAGAGTCAAATTCTTTTCTTGAGTCTAAAATTTTAAATCTAAAAGATAATTTACAAGACTCGAGTAGTTTGTGTAGTAATGGAAATGGCTCACTTGTTTCTAATGCTACAATTGTTAAAGCCAAGACCATTGTTTGTTTTAGAGGGTCAACCAAAACCAAGGGCGTTAGAAAAGGTCAACCCATAGGCTACATTCCTCGAGTTTACACATGTTCACATTGTGGTAGGAAAGGTCACCTTAGGGATTTTTTATTTGATCTTGGACGAGATCCTAGGAAGTTCAAGGGTAGTGTCTCGTCAGTTCCCATAACCCCTCGAGTTAGGTATGCACTTGTTTGGGTTAGAAAATCAGTTTTGGAGACACTAAATGTTATATTGGTTTATTCTCACATGCTCGAACATGAGTATTCACATGTTTTATCTTATGGATGATTGTTTGCATGATTTTGTTAATCATAACTAGTTGTGTTACACGATATATTCTTGCTAGTGTTATGACATGTTTATCATTTGTATTAAATTTTTCTTTTAATGAGTCATATTTGAAAAATAAAAAGATTTTATTTTGATAAAAAAAATTGAAAATACAAAAAAGATTTTTAATTTTTGTGTATTTTGGTTTTACACATTTGGTGTGGCATATTGATGTGTTTGAATCCAATTCACTTCATAACTTCCATGTGGCTAGGACATATGGTAATGACTTTAAATGCTTATATTGATATTAACCAAGTTTATGGAGTTATTTCGAACTTGACTTGCATTATGGATTCAACTTTGTATATTCCTCCTCACACACATGCACGAGCTTGATGGATTTTGACTTAGTAATGTATATTTAAGCTTGGTAAGTATTACTCCATCAATTTTGTCATCTACATGTTTATTTTACTGTGGAGGATTTGTGCATGTAAGAACCGTTGCTCGTGAGAATTTGTTTAAAATTAAAAAAATATGAGTGAACACGGGAAAGGGCTACGAGAGGCAAGTGAACTCGTCGTGAAATCCACCATTTGAAAAGATCCCAAGAAAAAAATTAAGGCAATAAAAAGATAAATATGTCAAAAAGGGGCCAAAATAGTTTAGTTTGCTTGATCGTTCAAAATAAATCTCAAAAGAAAAGAAAAGAAAAGAAAAGAATATAATATATGATAATGTTTATCTTTTGAGGGAGTTAGTTGACGGGTTTGAAGAATGATACCTAGTTACACTGATTTTGTCATCACACTATTGATTTGTAGAATCATAAATATTTTAGGCTTTTGTGCATTGAGCTTGTTTTGTTCATTAAGCTCAATGTTCTTTGTCATTTCAGGCTAAAGCTTAGTTTGATAAAGTTTTGCGGTCAATTAGAACTTCTTGAAAATAATTGAGTGTTTGGGTTGTGATTCATTTATGTCTAGTTCATACCCATTCATTCCATACCACATGTTTTGACAGATCCATACTATCTAGTGTGTAAAGCTTATGTGTTTTGTGTCATATTTTGTGGTCGTTTATACCTATAAATGTGTGTTGGATTTTCTTTGATATATTTTTCATATATTATATATAGTATTGGGTTTTAAGTCTTTACAGTTTACACTTAGTCCACATTTATCACTTGTTTGATCTTTTGGATTATTTGTGCTTAATTTTTCCATATTGAATGCTTGCTACACTTTACACCATTGCATGATTTATTCCCATATCTCTTTGCTTAGTATTGGTATCTTATGATCACATATTTAGGAGGACATTTGATTTGGGGGAGTATTTATTTATGCAATCTTACTTTGTTTATTCTTGAACAAAAAAGGGGAGAAATGGTATCTTTCATTTGCATGATTAGGATATCTTTATCTTAGGGGGGTCGTCTTACCTAAGTTGAGATTATTTAGACATTGTTAGATGTTGATTCATTTTAGGATTTATACTTGTTATATTCTCTTTGCATTTAAAGGTGCATTTAAGTGTACAGAATTTCAGGTTTACATTAAAGTGGAAAAGTTTTTCAAGCAAAGCAAATCTACCCATATTTGTGTGTATGTCTAGCGTCTGTACTTTTTCCATTTGGGGTTGGGAAATGAGTCTATATAGAGAGCTTGATGGCCCATAGGATTTTTATTTTGGTATTGCCTCAAAATAGCCAAAACAGGAAATTTGTATCGATAAATTTCTAATCAAGTCAATTTGTATGTAATTGGCATAATTTCTGACAAAATGTTTGAGTCATAGGATAGATTTTAAGTTGATGATCCCATAAGACTATGACATTGTTTTATGAAGACGTAACAACAAGGCTTCAAAGAGTGCATGTTCTAACCCGTGTTAAGCGTGCCACATTTGTCTTCATATGTCGAGGATCTTGCAGGTATAAACTTATATAGTTTATGAGTCCTAGGAAAGATTTTTATAAGGATGTCTTGTTTTCAAAACTATTTGGAAATTAAATTTTTGAAAATATGTTTTCTGATTTTACTGTAGGAAGAGTTTTAAAAAATCATCTAGTTCGTTCAAACGAAATCTCCATATCATTGGAATAACATATCAAGGTTCCCCGAAGTATGCGTTCAAATGAGCATAAAACAAAGAATATTGTTTTGGTTTTTCTGAGGTCATTAGAAGCGAGATGATATCTAGTTCAAACAAGATCTCTATCTTGTTCGATTGACAGCTTAAAATCGTTCGAATGACACACCTCCTTAGTTTTTCTATAAATGGATATTTAGACTCAATTTTCTGCGAGAGATGAACTTTTGACAAAAATGAAGAGCAAACATGTTATCAAAAGTTCCAACTCCAAAGTTTCACCCTTTTGTTTACAAGATCCAAGATTTGTTAATCATATACTTTTAGATCTTGTTTGGGCACCTTATATGTTTCCTCCATCACAATAAGAACCTATTTTCATGCGGTGGACTCCGTACATGCTGATTATGGTGAAGAAGAGATGGACTTCGTGTTCTGAATTGTAGACAATTATTGAGCCGCATCGATGGATACCGAGGTACGTGTGTACTCGTATGTTGTGGACCTATCATAGGTGGACTCCTACGCTGCATTGTGGAAGAGTGGTTGAATAGAAGAAGAGGCATCAAGCCTTGTGGTGGATCGAGTCATTGTGTAAGACTAAATTCTCTCTTTGTAATTTTCATATCATAATGATTGTTTGGTTGGGCCGTCTGAGGTTTTTTCCCTTTGTGGTTTCCTCATGCATCGGTGTGTCTTGTGGTTTGATTTACTTTATTTATCTGTTATCACCTAGATGCATGTTTAGGGTAAAATATAAAATTTGGTAAATCAATTTTCACAAGAAAGATTTAATCGGTGCTAAGTTTAATTGGTTGAATTTTGTTTAAAGGTTCAATCATTAAAATTTGGAAAAACATAAAAATATTGAACTTGTGTTTATTTGAACTACCCATAGCATTCTCAAGAGTCTTAAGGGGGATCAAATACACAAACCCATTAGATTTCTAAGTCTCTCTTTCACTATCTTGGGATCCCATGGGGGAAATCTTTTGTCCCAAATCGTCCCAACAACTTAACCCACTATTTCCCCCATGAATCCACAATTATAAGGCCTTAAACCATCTTATATCACCATACAAACCCCTATGCAGATTTATTAAGTCAAGGACGAAGGTATTCTTAGAGTTGGGTGGAGGTTTGAAGGGTGTGTTCTTAAAAGAAGAAGGTGGATTTCGTAGAGAATAAAGAGAGTTGCAGTGGGGCTTCCATGGATCAAGATTGGGAAGTGCTTTTAGTAAGCCCTTGAGACCACCTTTGGAGGTGGGAGTTGCTCCTCCTACACCACCATTTCCACCACCATTTTGGAGACTTTAGAGGTGGAAATACTACCGTTGGTTTAGGTTTAAAGTTGTCTATATTTTTAGCTACTTTGTTAACATATATTAGGCTTAATATATGTAGGATACATGTTAGTTCGCATCCATGTGTTAACTACTTACATTCTATGATTTTTATGTGTAAATGGGTTTCACATAGACGATTTAAAATGGATTTTGAAAATGAATAAATTTATAATGTATATCTTCTACATTTTATGAAATAAAATGTGTTAGAATGATGTTTTAAAGATAAATAATGTTATTTTATACAAAGAAATGCATTAGGCTTGTTTAAGCCATTTTATGAGATATAATGTGATTTTCTATTTGAATAATGAAGATAACTGTAAAAAGGAGATTTTCACTTTAACAGGTTATTTAAAGTTGGTAAAACTCATGTAGAAAGTAAAATGGGTTTAATGTGTAAATATGTGAAAAGTGGGGATTTTTCATAAGTTGTGGGATAAAAGTGAATGATGAAAGTCAAAGGTTTCAAATGTGTAAGTAGAAGCAAAGTGGGTGTTAAAATGTAAAATTTCATATATAAAGTGTGTATTTCAAATGTCTAGAAAATGGGACTTTAATATGTAAAAAGGTGTTATTTTATATGTTAAAGGTGTTAAAGTAGCAAGTGAGAATATTGTGTTAATTGTGATATTGAACAAGTATTAAAAATGATTAAAATTGTTTTAAATATTAAGAAGGAAACTTAATAATCATTTTTGAAAAATAACACTTGTTAAAGGGACTAAATTGCATCGTTCAGGAATAAAAGGGTAAATTGGTAAATTTACTTACACTGGAACATTTTAAGAAATAAAAATGTGTTAAAGAATAGTGTTATACTAAGATGATTGAAACTAGTAAAAGTCCGTGAACGTAAATAGTTTTGGTGTAAAATCAACGATTTAGTGTGAAATAAAAAGACTTAAAGGAAAGAAATAATATTCAATGTGTGACACGGGTAAAATGGGGTGGGGCACTAAAGACCCGATTTTTTTCTTCGGATGATATAAAGGTGAAAATGGTAAATAATGTGGACATTTGTAAAATGTTAAAACACATCATAGGAACTCGAATAACACCGAGATAATTAAGAAGGAACTAAAGCCCTGGGGTGAAAGACCTAAAACCACTGGCCAGAGCATATGGTTGCATCACCAGTGGTGAATAGCCCATTAAAGTACCTAGTTTATTGGAAGATTTAGAGAATAAGATAAAGGAATAAGGAACATGCCAAGAAATGAGTTGTGTGGTAAAATGTGTTAAGACAACATAACTTGAATGAATTAATGAATGTTTCAGTAGAGGAAAAAGTGGACAAGAAATGTGTCAATTGATTAACGTCCATAAATTAAAGGAAAGGTAATGTGTAGTGGTAAATGGTAGAGTTAGCCAACCTAAATGTAAAGGTTCATTCCAGTAAAGAAATGGTATCGATTAAACAAAGTGTAGCGGCTTCAAGTATTTAATCGTGTGTGTTAAATAGAATCATAAATGTCAAGTTAAGAAAGAAGAAGTCTTTAATGAGATTAAGGAAAATTAATCAAACTAAATAATGTTTTTAAAATGAAAACCTTTTCATTCATTAAGTATATATAAGTATCTATATATATACAAGGCAGTTGCATGTGCACTTAGGTATAACGTGTAGAATCTTCTTTTTGTCGTTCAATTCTAAACTGCATTTTGTATATTCCCATTGGGCATTAGCTCAAACCCTTGCCTTTGTTATGGCGGGTTGGGTGCGGATTCGTATTTTGAGAGCATTATACAGGTAAGTATTCTATATAAGTTTATGTTAGTAGGTATGTATGCTTGGACTCTGTGGATGCTTCTCACAGGTCCCTCATGTAGTTTAAAGCATGTTAATCAAGTGCAACCTTAATTAAAATAAAATTATACTAGTAACATTAGATAGGTTTCATTGCACTTCACACCTAACGTTCGGACCGAATTGGGCTGACTATGAGTAACCCATAAATACGGCTCGGGGTGGTACAAATTGTATCACAGCTTTAGGTTCAAAGTTCCTTTTCGGAGTGATGTGGTGAGGTCAGTAGTGGATATTTTGACATTGGTCTTGGTACGGGTCGGTCACACTAGTCTTGGTGATGGTTTAGTTTGTATCCTCGAACAGTAAAGTCAAAGAGGTTAGCACGATAAGTAAGTTAGTGCCAAATGGCATGCTATCAAGTTGATAGTTATTAATCGATTCCCCGCTTCTTATCAGATATATTAGTAATTTACGGGTGTCCATGAAAATCAATAGTGGTGATTCCGTAGTTGTCAGTATGAGGTGCTTATGTTCCAATACTTGATGACTTAGAGTCTTATGAAATTGTAATAGAGTGAGATGATGCCCATTGGGCAGGTAGCACAAATTGGGTATAGTAAATGGTGGAGGTTGATGGTTAGGATCTTGTGATTAAGCATTAATGATTGCTGATTAAAAATTATATAGCCCTTAGGTGCGGCGCTTATGGGTAGTTAACTCCGATAATGTAATTAGGCAAATTCAATCCTTGGGGTAATATCGCGATTGATGGTAGTCTAATGAACATGTGAAGTTGTGTAGGCCAATAGCAGCAACACCATGATCTTTTGCGTGAGATGTTTTGGGTGGTAATTTTGATGATAAGAGTAGCCTTAGTAGTAATAGAAATGTCGGGTAGTGTTCATTGTAACCTAGCTATAAAGGTTGTATATTTCATATGTGGAGGTTAGGTGACCGAATGGCAACCATAATTGTTGATTCTATGGTGAGAATGTATTGGGTCCCTCGGTTGAGGACTTGGATTTAGTGTATCTTGATTATAATGGGGGTCTATACAATCATGATGATTTAAAGTAACCTGGGAGTGAACCTAGAAAATCTTGGTGATTTAGTACTATCATTGTGATGTTATAGAATAGGACCTCTTGTGGCGTTACCAAGGTGAGCCTCATTTTACCCGATGTCCTATGTCCTACCAAAACTATTGTGGTATTAATTTATGGTCTTAAAGAAAATAATGTGGTGTTGAGGAATAGGATCCCTTGTGGCGTCCACGGTATGGGCCTTGATATTTATAAGCAATACCCGAAGTCCCGTATCCTACCAATATATATATATATATATATATAGTTGTGTTAGCTTGTAGATTAGCACGTGGTATGATGTTTATATAGGGAGGCAACTTAGTTGCCATGATGGAACATCCATTGAGGATTAAATGATGCGACCTAGTGAAATTGACTTCGGGTTAGTAATATGGATAGGCATGTTAATCCGTATTCATAATTCCATGGAGGTTTATACTAAGGTTTGTAACACCCCGCCTAATTAAATACCGGGTGATTAGTCCTTTATTAAATTATAACCAAGGTGAACGGTTGGTTCATTCTTAGCATCACTGTCTCAAGAATAACTTTTCAAATTTAACACCCTAAATAATTATGTTAAGTGTCAAAACCATTTAAAACATTATTTCCAGATTTAATTTAAGCCCAAACATAAAAACTTTCATAATTCATAGTTTAAGAGTCACACAATAACTAGACTGGAAAAGATCATCCAAGCAATTTAAGCATTCAAATAACTAATTCAAACTTTAAAACTTCAAAGGAAAAACATCCTGATAATAAGAAATCCCAAAGTAATAATACTAAAAATAAATGAATCACAGTCTCTGACAGAACCAACTGAATAAGGAAAAAGGGCGACCGCCCAACTGGATTAAAACAGAACTAGGAGTGGAATCAATAATGAGGTCGTTTAATCAAAAGGCTTGCAACTCCCACCTAAGTTGCATCACGTTCCCTCCAAAGAATCCTAAGCATGACGCCCCTATGGTTGGGCACTTGTAATATATACATATATATACAAGAGAGAAGAGATAAGAGGAAATGGGTCAGAACAGTTTAAAATTTTAGTTTAGCAAGTATTTAAAATGCTTACCGGCTAATGCAACAATCATATTAGTATGCGGCACTCTCTTGAGAAATTCTCACCTCTCTTCTAATGTGCACACCTACCGCACTATTAATCCCCACAAGTTAAGTTTATATTAAATTTCTCATAAGGTATCATGCCGACCATTACTAGGACTAAGATAATTAATCTCAGCGAGTAAAGTTTTCATAAAAATTTCCTTTCATTATAAAGTCTTTCAGTATTGCCTCAAACTTTTCAAACACTTATATTAAAGTCGAAAGATTTATTCATTACTTAACTACTTTTAGTCACAGTAGAAAGTTCCCAATTTTAAGTCTATATATATATATATATATATATATATATATATATATATATACTATCGGCACCCCATATAAAATTTATGGTGCTGGCATACTCTGCTATCAAGTCCCCGTATCACTCGTACTAAGGGAAATACTAGTTTGGAATCACTCTTGAACTGTATTAATACAAAACACATACAAATTGAGGCGAAGCATAGTCCCAAGTCACTAAGAGGTCAGCACATACCCTCACATCTCTTAGGACCGTCTGACTATCGATCAGATAGCCTGTACCAAGGATTCCTATGTTTTAGGGTACAAGTCAATATCCCCCATAAAGGTCCCATCGAGATAAGACTGTCCCGGCGCGGTAACCCCAGTGACAGCAAGTAGCGCGGGCATGATTTTTACACGTATATAGTATATGCACCAACACAGCCATATATATATGTATACTACCATTCCCATTTCCAAATTAGGTACACCCACAACCCATACCTATGATATTCGTTCTTAGTACGCATTACTAGATTATCCCGTATAACGGCTCGTCTCTTAAATTCTTATTTATGGGATTATTCCAAACTCACTTCGTATCACTCGTAGTAACCTATCCCCCTAAGTATAATTTCAGTAGGTACTCTCTTATTTTACGACGTAACTTCCTCACAAGTCTCACTCCTTTAGACACACGTTTCCATTATTCTTTAAGTGTAAATCACTCCCCGTTAACACTAATTTTGCCTTTACATTAAATGCTCCATTCTTACAAAGTCCTACTGGTCCTATTTATGTCCCAACATGTTCTAACAATAATGTTCAAAGGTTACCACTCATTTTAATCGAAGTAAACTATTTAAAAGAGGAATATGAATTTTCCAGAAGGAGTCGATCAATCGATGGAAGTGGGTCGATCGATCGATGCTCTTTGGTCGATCGATCAATCAAGCAGTTATGGCGACACTGCAGAATTACCAGTTACGGGGATCCTATTACAAACTCATCCAAATCATCATTTTTGACTCCCAACAAATGATACTACAAGTGTTATATACCCAATTAAATAATATTCTACGTAATACATGTGAGTTTCCATTAAGTATAACGAATTAAAAGGGCAAAATCTATATAAGTCTCAAGAACCCTAATATTTTCTTTAACTTAGTTCTTCCCATTCTTTTTTTCGGATTTTCTACTCCTAACTCAATGCAAATTCGTGGTTCAACCTCTACATATTAAATAGATTTCTAGAATATGGTTTTCACCTCTACAACATGTAAATTCTAGTCTCCAATATGATTTTCTTTCACGAAAACTAGTTCTAATCAACCCTAGACTAATATAATTGAAGCATTAACTAAAATAAAGCAAGATAGATACTTGTCTGGAACTCTTTGTTTCTGATTTATGGAAGAAATTGGTGTGGTTGTGATCCTCGTCGTGCGATCTACAATTTGGCGGTGACAGCGGTGTAATCGGTGGAGTTCTTGGCCTAAAACTCCTTTAAAAGCTTTTCCTCTTCCTCTCCAATGGACGTTCTTGGTTTTTGGTTATGCTAAACCTAGAAGACAACCCCTAACATCTGATAAAACCTTAGAAAATTCGTGGGTTTCCATGCTCAAAAATACAAAATGTCTAAAACGCCCTCTCGGGATGCTAATTAGGCCTAAAAATGCCCCGAGACCCAAACTAAACCCCCGGGTACATTATTTTGACTATATCGACCCTTCCGGACACATTGACGCACTCAAAATGACCATACGGGTGACTTATAATTTATTCACTTTTAATAACTCGAATTTAATCCCGACACGACACAGGCGCGTCCCGATAAAATTTCCAAAATTATCAAATTAGATTCTCGTGATAATTTTACTAAATTTCATTACACATCTTACTTTACCCATAAAGTAATTTACGACAAAATTTCAATAATTACTAACTCTCATCATGCTAATAAATATTTATATGATTTCCGAATTAATATTAAATTAATATCTCTAATTAAATTTAATAAATCCCCAAAATTTAAAAGTCAAAAAAATACAGGGTATTACAAGGTTTAGTTAGTGAAATGTCCATGCGAGAGGAGACATTCACTAGTAATATTGAACTAAAGTTTGTGTACCATGTATCGCGATGACAATGATGTCTCTCCCTAAACCTTTTGGGATTCCTTATGATGTCGAGGATATAGCCTTTCGATTAGTATAACATGTAGTGATTAGTATTTATGCCTTGAGATTACGAATCGATGGCCGTGATCGATTGTCATACATAATAGAATCTTAGCACGATGACTCTTACACTGGTAAAGCAAGCTATATCTTTGACTCACTTGAGTCTATAATATATAAGTGTTCATCTAGTTTTGAAATAGTGACAAAATTGAGTCATATCCTAGTTTGTCAAAAAGGCCTTCAGAGTCTTCATTTTGAATTCCTCAAATTGTTCCTAAAGGTAGAACACCAAAACCTCACCTAGGATTGCATTCACGTGTTGCATTATTCATAATATGGGTGTGTGAGTTAAATCCCATTAAAATAATTTTTCCATAATTTTTGGGATATTTTAAATAATTTCTAAGATTTTTTTACACATTTAAAATTGTCTTTCAAAATGTTGTGGACTGTTTTGTAATTAATAAAAGCTGTTAAAACTTAGCATGGGTAGAAATCAAAAGCGCTAGATAATATTGTGGGTAAAACTTGTACTCATGTAAGACCGAAAACACGCGTTTTTTAACACTCGCATTCCTGAGAGAACCCTTGGATCGTTTTAATCTATGGGCTGCATGCGTTCTTACCTGATCCTTGTGTTTACATTTAAACCAATTAAATCTTTTATAATCGCGGTGCATTGGTAGCCATTGGATTTCCTTTGAATAAATCATGTTCGTTCATTTTCATGAGATCTTCAAGAGACTTATCTTCCTTGTATAAAAGGAGACTTCGTCCTTTCATTTCTAACTTTTGGTTCACCTCATTTTTGAGAGAAAAAAAGAGAGAAGAGAGAGAGAGAAAAATAAGAGTGAAAATAAATAAATAAAACCTAACCTAACTCCGGCCAAATCTCACCTGAAAATAATTCCGAGAGTTGAGTTAGTTCCATATTTGAGAAGTTCCATACTCTCTTGTTCTTAATCTCTTGTCCAACCAGTCACATTTTCCAAATCTTATTTTCTTTCAAAGAAATTTGAGATTTGTGAGTTTTTGATACACTTCACCTTTATATTACTAGTTTTGATTTTATTCTTTCGAGAAATCTCAATTTTGTTGGTTATTTTTAAACGTTATGTTTTGTTCAGACCCGAAACCAACAAAATCATTTCTGATTTGAGTTTTTGAGAATACTTAGACTTAGATCGAGTTAAGATCTTGATTGGGGATTTACATTTTCAATTATTTCACATTTTATGAAATATTTGCAAATATTTTTTAATAACGAAAGTGTTTAGGATCTTTTGTACAGCAAGATTCCCTCCTGATCTGTGGATAAATTGAAAGATCCAAAGTATTGAGTTTAGATCAAAATGATTTTAGAAATATTAATTTCATTTTAGAATCTATTTGTAATTTGATAATCATTTGGTCTGTAATAAGTGTGTGTGGGTTGCATGCATGTGATTTAGAGCACATCACCACTTACACTTTCAGACTACAACACTAAACAGTGTTGGTAGATAGATTCTGAACATTTGAGTCAACGTAAAGCTAAAAGGTGTGGAGTTACAAAGCTGAGAGAACATCAACAACATTAGAGCCTTGGGAGAAGTCAAAAAACGCCAGAGGAGTTGGTATAATTTCTGAACTTAGTTTAGGTAGATTGTGTGTCTTGATTGTTATATAGTTTGTAACTTGTTACTCTATTTTAGTGGATTTTTAGTTTTGACATCTAGAGACCTCTGTGGATGTTTTCCCAATTGGGTGGGGTTTTACCATGCTAAAATTGTACTTGTATACTTCCTCTTCCTCTCATCCCTTTCTTGAGGCTATGTTGATTTGATTTTTTTATAAGTTTTGGTTTTCAAAACTGGTAAACCTATACCTTAAATAACTCGTTCATACTGTTTTACACATCTTATGTTGAGACATTTGTTTTAAGAAAATATTTTCTTCAACAAACTGTTCGTAGCCATTTAGATAGTTTAATCTTGAATTAAACTACTTAAGTGGTATATTTTTTCAATTGGTATCAGAGCTTTGGTTTTTCAAAATTCTTTAGATCTTGAGTTTCTGAAATTGTTTTCTCAAAACAAATTATGGACGAGAAATTTGAGAGACTAGGTAACCTATCCAGGCCCCCTCTTTTTTATGGAACCAATTTTCCTTACTCGAAGGTAAGGATGGTTGCTTTCATCCGAGGGACATTGGGAGATGATGTCTGGGATGCTATTGAAAATGGTTATACTTCTCCTACTAAACCATCCACTAAAGGAATTACTGCGAGGATTAGAAAGTTACTAAGTGAATTCACTAAAGAAGAGAAACAGACTTCCCTTAACAATAACAAAGGAAAAAATGCCATATTCGTGTCTATAAATGAACACGAATTTAGGCGGATATCATTCTGTACTACCTCTAAGGAAGCATGGGACACCCTAATGACTACACATGAGGGTGACACCAGAGTTAAAGCTGCTAAAACACAAATGTTAATCCAGCAGTACAACTCCTTAATCATGACTGAGACTGAGTCATTTGATGACTTCTATATTAGATTGACATATAGTGTGACCAAATTGCATGCCAATGGTATTGTCTATGATACAAAGGAAATTGTCTCTAAAATACTAAGATCTCTTCCACAGAAATTTGATAATAAAAGATATGTAATTGTGGCGATGGATGATCAAAATCTCACACCTGAACTCCTCAGTAGCAAATTGAGAACTGTGGAAATGGAATTAAAATTTAAGAAATAATTAACCCAGTCCCAAAAGAAATGGTCTGCTTTCAATCTTGTTTTTTCATCTAAGTTGACCACACTTGAACTTAGTATACCTGACATTGACTTAGACTCTAATGAGGACTGTAATTTAGATAGTTTGGATAATCAGTTTGCCTTAATGTCTAAACAGAAATAAAATAGCAAAAAGATAAGGCAAACCTACTTATCCAAACCAATCTAATAATAGGCTTAATGAGAAAAGAAAAGACAAACACCAGACTGATAATCGCAAGAGACCTGAGAGAGACCTTAAAAATGTTGAATGTTGTAGATGTGGGAAGCTAGGACACATGGCTAGTGACTGTAGAGTTAGCTTAGACAAAATTCACAAACATAATAGGGTTCATCTATGCAAGACTTGGGATGACTCAGGTGAATCTGAAAATGATGAACCTGAGTCATCTAATACTTTTAACCCTTGTATATCATTCTTTACTAGCATAATCTACACTAATGATGAGGAATCTGATCATGATATGTTAACTAATACTATGCTGTAATACCCCGTATTTTTATGCTATATTAATTTGGGGATTTATTAAATTTAATGTGAATGATTTATTTAATAAAAATCCAGAAATTAATTATGTTATAATTATTAACGTGACGAGAGTTAGTAATTATGGGAAATTGGTTGAATATTACTAATGAGCAAAGTAATATATTATATTGGTTATATTGAATGTCATGAGTGAATTAAATGACGATTTCAGAAATTTAAGTCGGAACGTGCTCGTGTCACGTCGGGACTAATTTGGTTAAATAAAAAGTGAATATTTTATAAGTTGTCCGTATGGTCATTTTGAGTGCGCCAACGCGTCCGGTAGGGTCGAGATAGTCAGAAAAGTGTACCCGGGGGTGCAGTTTGGGTCTCGGAGCATTTTTAGGCCTAATTAGTACCCCGGGAGGGCATTTTAGTCATTTTACATAATTGGGTAATTAAACCCACGAATTTCAGCAACCTATATCAGCCATTAGGTTAGCCTTTTAGGGTTAGAATATCCAGAAATCAAGTGACGGCCATTAGAGAAGAGAGGAGAGAGCTCCAAGGCAATTCAAGGCCAAAAAGCCACCGGATTGCACCGCCACCACCACTACCGCGTAGATCGCGAGACAAGGAACGCAGCCATACCAAAATCAGCCGTGAATCTGCATACCAAAAATCCCAGCCAAGGATTTGACTTGCGTATTTTCGTTAATGCAATCTTCATATTAGTTTAGGATTGTTTAGAGATGGAAACTATGGAAGAAAACTAAATTTGTGTTAGGATAATGCATGTAGTTTTGATTATATGGAAATTCTGGAACCCTTGCCATGTAGAGGAATATAACCCACGAAATTTTGATGATATATTAGAAGGAATTTCTGGTAAAAACAGATTAGAACCTTGATTAAGGAAAACTCTAGGGTTCTTGATGATTAGATGGGATTTTGAGTTAATTATCCATGTTTAATGATAGTTATACACATGCTTTACGTTATAAACACCTGGTATAATGTTATAATGATGATAGTAGGATTTTTGGGAAGATTGGAAAGGAAAAACATAGTTTTGGATGAAGAAGTTTAGTGAAACCCGTAACTGCATTCTGCAGAATTTTGCCCAGACCTGCTTGATCGATCGATCGAGCCTAGAGCTTCGATCGATCGAGCCCCAAGCTTCGATCGATCGAGCCCTCCTGGTAGACTCCTAATTCCCTCTTTAAATGAGTTAAATTCAAATTGTCGTGATATAATTCTTGTGCATTCTTGATAAAATTATTTGGGAGACATTGAGGACCAGTAGGGCATAGGAATAAATGTTTGGACCTTTAATCTTCAACGAGAATGGTATTTATGGGACATTTACTTTAGGGTTGGTGAATTTATAAATTTAAAGGGTGAGGTGCGTAAGAGAGTTACATTGGAACCTAATAAAGATACTTACTGAATTTCATATTTGTGAGGATATAGTCCACGAGTGTCAGGTAATGAGTGAGAAAACCCTTCGAGTTAAGGTTAGGAACGAAACCTTATACGTATTTCTCTAAATGTGAAATTAAGGATAAATGGTATAATTATGGGTAACGTGAAGAACCTATGTTAATATGATAAAGTGGTATATTTATATGATTGTGTGTACATATATTATATACATGTGAAAAACATACCGCGCTACTTGCTATCCTTGAGGTTACCGCGCGGGGACAGTCTTATCTCGATGGGACCTTTATGGGGGATATTGACTTGTACCCTAGAAGATAGATATCCTTGGTACAGGCTATCGAATTGATTGTTCAGACGGTCCTAAGAGACGCGAGTATGTGCCATCCTCTTAGAGACTTGGAATCTATGCTTCGCCTCGATATTGTTTGTATATGTGTTAATACAATTCGAGAGTGATTCCGAATTTGTATTCCCCTTGATTTGAGTGGTATGGGGTTTGGATAGTGGAAGTATGCACGCACCATAGTTTTATTCGGGGTGCTGTTATATATATATATTATACGAGTAGTTAATATATATATGAGATTATGATATTTGAAACTGCCCACTGAGATTTGATAAGTAGGACATGGTTGTTGGCTCAAATTATAAATACTTGTTTTGAAAAAGTATAATATGTCACTGGAAACTTTATTGTTTTTATGAAGTTAAAAATAGAGGACTTTGGTTACAAATTGGAACATCTTTTTAAAGTGGAAATAGTGAATTGTAAATCTTACGAGTAATCTAAGATATGTTAAATCTTTTAGAAAGACTAGTGCGATAATTGATAAAACAAACCGTTGGGAAGATTAGTGCAATAGGTGTGCACATTAGAAGAGAGGTGAGTATTTCTCAAGAGAGTGACGCACTAATATGTTGTTGCATTGGCCTGTATCAATTTAAATACTTGCTAAACGTATTTTAAATCAAACACACTTTCGGGCTCTAACCCGTTTCTTTTTCTCTCTCTCTTGTATATGTATGTATATATTTCAGGTGCCCAGCCACAGGGGCGTCTTGCTTAGGATCCTTTGAGAGGAACGTACTGCAGCTTAGGTGGGAGTTACAGGTCACTTGCGTAGACGGCTTCCTTTATTGACTCCACTTCTAGCATTCTCATTTATTGGGCATGTGCCACCCTTTCCATTATTTCATTTGTTGTTGGGACATTTATATTTCAGTTATTTCCAGTATTGTTCTATGGGATTTATTCAGTATGGATTTGTGATTCTAGTTTCATATGTTGACATTCAATTGGCGAATGTATTATATTATTTGGTTTATCGTGGTGTGATTCTTAATTGTAGAAATGTTGTTTTTAAATAAATAAATCTTTTTCGTTAATTAAAATTTGGAATATATGTATCAAAATGGTTTTGACACTTAGCTTAATTATTTAGGGTGTTAAATTGGAAAAATGTATTTTTAGCGACAGTGATGCTGAGAATGAACCAACTGTTTACCTTGATTTAATTTAATAAAGGAGTGATCACCCGGTATTTAATTAGGCGGGGTGTCACAGGTGGTATCAGAGCATCAGGTTCTAGTGTCCATAGGATCTGTACGGCTTATTTCGCTTTCAGCTTAACGTTATTGCTATAGAGCCCTCTTTTTAGGATTGTTGTATTCCTCCTTTTACGTTAAAGTCTTCAGCTATTTGAGATTTGATGATAACTGTAGACTAATAAACTTTTTCACGTTTCAGATGCCTCCGAGACGTGCTTTGAAAGATAGGCGTGCCCAAGCCGAGCAGCCAGCAGCTCCGGCACCAAGCACAATGAATGCAAACGAAGTAGCCGCCATTGTTGCTCAGGCGGTGAATGCCGCAATAGCGGTGATTCAGCAGGCTCCACCCCAGGTTCAGGCAGTGGCACCAGTACCAGCACAGCTTCCATCGGCATGGGAGCGGGTTCGGGATGCTTTTCAGAAAGAGCATCCCCCTGAGTTTTCTGGTAGCTCCGATATTGTTACAGTTAGCCAATGAAAGAAGAACATCTAGCGGCATCTCCGTATGTATGAGTGCACTGACATGCAAAAGCAATTATTGGCTTCCTTTAAGCTGGTGGGAGCCGCATTACAGTGGTGGGAGTCCACTACTACTTTGGAGGAGAGGGACACGATCCCTATTCAGTTGTTTTGGGAGCGGTTTGACCGCAAGTATTTTCCACCCGCAGTGCAGACTGAGATGAGGTGGAAATTACTAAATCTGAAGCAGGAGAACCTTACGGTAGCTGAGTATGAGGAGGATTTCATGAGACTTCTCACTATTGTGCCGGATGAGGCACCCACTGAGAGCAAGAAGATTTTGCTGTTTGTCGACGGGTTATCTTCGAGGATCCGTCAGCACCTTATTGGAAATCTATCCCTGAGTACTTTCAGTGATGTACTCAATGCAGCGTTACTACATTGCCAGGACCACCGCTTCCATCTTTAGGGAAGCAAGAGAGCAGGGGAGTCCAGCCAGCAGGGCAGGACCGGGGGTAATAGTGCCAGTGGGGCACCAACATATGGGCAGACTCGTCAGCACGAGCAGAGTTCCCATCAAGGGGACCCTGGAAAGTGATTCCGTTCAGGTGATTCTAGGCAGGGATTCGGGGGTTTCAGTCAGGGCCATCAGGATCAGCCTAATCAGCAGGGCCAACACCGACCACAGGGACAGCAGCAGGGCCAGCAAGGCCAACAGCGTACACATCAGGGCCAACAGGGCCAGTGGCGTGGAGGAAACGGCTAGCAGGGCCGTGGACAGCAGGGTCAGAGGGGCGGAAATTTCAAAGGCCCATGCTTTGGGTGCGGCAAACATGGCCATAGGCGCCAGGATTTCCCAGAGGGCGATAGGGCCCCACAGCAGCAGGGAGCCCGTAATGAGCCGCAGAGACCACTCTTTCCACCTGCCCTCCCAACTCCAGCCCAGGTGCCAGCCCTACCAGCCATTCCAGAAGCTCCAGTGCAGTAGGGGCAATTGCAGTATGGACGTGTCTATAACGTCCACCAGGCAGCAGCTCCATAGGCACCACCCGCGATTGAGGGTATGTTTCCTATCCATGGTACTATGGGTCGAGTTTTGTTTGATACAGGGGCAACGCATTGTTTTATAGCTACACATTTTGCAAAGTCCTTAGGGTTGCTAGCCACAGCAGAGAGCACCGTGACGTGTGTCGACTCACCACTGGGGAGTGGGTCACTTATTTTTTTTATATGCCGGGGAGTGGACGTAGAGATTGGTAGCTTGGTTTTACCTGCAGACATGTTAGTCTTAGACATGCACGAGCATGATGTGATTATTGGTATGGACTGGCTCGCAGCTTATAGAGCCATGATTAATTGCTTCGGTGGGAGCATTTTTTTTGCCATTCCGGGGCAAGAGATGTTCCCAGAGGGAGGTTCGACCGCTCATTTGTATTACATAGAGGAGGATACCTCTAAGGAGGTTGTGATTTCTTTAGATTTGATCCCTGTTATCAGGGAGTATTCCGATGTGTTTCAGGAGATACCAAGCCTACCGCCCATTCGTGAGATAGACTTTGTTATAGATTTATTGCCAGATACGAGACCTATAGCACGCGCACCGTACCATATGGCTCCGGCAGAGATGCGAGAGCTACGAGATCAGATAGAGCAGCTGTTAGGTCAGGGCTTTATTCGTAGGAGTACCTCACCTTGGGGTGCTCCAGTCTTGTTTGTGAAGAAGAGAGATGGTTCACTAAGATTGTGTGTGGACTACCGGGAGCTGAATAAGGTCACGATACGGAATAAATATCCGTTACCTCGAATCAATGATCTGTTCGACCAACTGAGGGGCGCAACTTTCTTTTTGAAGATAGATCTGAGGTCGGGGTACCATCAGTTACGTATTAGAGAGCAGGATATTTCAAAGACTGTCTTCTTATCGAGATATGGGTCCTATGAGTTCAGGGTGATGTCGTTCGGACTCACAAATGCCCCAGCCGTTTTCATGGACTTGATGAATCGAGTATTCAGAGAGTTCTTGGATCAGTTTGTCATCGTCTTCATAGATGACATCTTGATATATTCACACTCCGAGGTGGAGCATGCCGAGCACTTGAGTCAGGTTCTTCAGACTCTACGAGAGCATCAGTTGTATGCTAAGTACGAGAAGTGTGGATTCTGGTTGCGAGAGGTACAGTTCTTGGGCCATGTTGTTTCTAAGCAGGGGATTGCAGTTGACCCGAGCAAAGTGTCAGCGGTGAGGGAGTGGGGACAGCCCACGACACCGACAGAAGTGCGTAGTTTCTTGGGGTTAGCCGGTTACTACAGGAGATTCATTCGGGGATTCTCCAAAATAGCGGGTCCATTGACGAATCTGACTCGCAAAGGGGTACCATATGTTTGGGATGACGCTTGTCAGTTGTCTTTCAACGAGCTGAAAGACAAGCTTACTTCAGCGCCAGTCCTTGCGCTACCAAAGCCGGGTGTAGAGTACCTGGTTTACACCGATGCGTCCTTACGGGGACTTGGGGGAGTACTTCAGCAGGAGGAGAAGGCTATAGCTTTTGCTTCCCGCAAGCTTAAGCCGCATGAGAAGAATTACCCCACCCACGACCTGGAGTTAGAAGCGGTCGTCTTTGCTTTGAGGATATGGAGGCACTATTTATTGGGGGAGAAATTCCGTTTGTTCACAGACCATAAGTCACTGCAGTACCTGTTCACTCAGCGAGAGCTGAATATGCGTCAGCGCAGATGGTTAGAGTTTGTTAAAGACTACCAGTTCTATATACAGTATCATCCGGGGAAGGCCAACGTAGTTGCTGATGCGTTGAGCCGTAGACCGGTAGACGATGTAGTGGACGTCTGGAAAGCAAAATGGAAGGAGTTGGGTCACCAGGACGCAGTGGCACGTTCTTTCATATCCGTGATGTCAGTCACCCCCGAGATTGTTACGAGGGTGATACAGGCACAGACCACAGACCCGTTTTGCCAGGAGCAGATTGTGCGACTTCTAGCCGAAGGTGCTGAGTCCTATTCTGTTAGTTCTGATGGAGGTTTACGGTTTAATGGGAGATTGGTAGTTCCACAAGGAGCAGAATTACATCATGCAGTGATGACTCATTCTCATGGGTCCCGATTTGCAGTACATCCGGGAGGCGATAAGATGTACCAGGATATGAGGCGACAATACTGGTGGAGTGGGATGAAGAAGGACATCGCAGAGTTCGTGTCCAAGTGTTCTACCTGCCAGCTAGTGAAGGTGGACCATCAGAAACCGTCAGGATTGCTTCAGCCATTGGAAGTACCCGCGTGGAAGTGGGAAAGTATTTCCATAGATTTCATTACAGGGTTGCCTACATCACAGCGGGGCCACGATTCAATCTGGGTGATTATAGACCGTTTGACAAAGGTGGCTCATTTTCTGCCGGTACGGACAGATTATACCACGGGTCAATATGCTCAATTGTTCATCGCGGAGATTGCCAGATTACACGGGGTGCCCCTGAATATTGTGTCAGATAGAGACAAGATCTTTGTGTCACGTTTCTGGGAAAGTTTTCAGGAGGCTATGGGTACTGAGTTGAGGTTGAGTTCAGCTTACCACCCACAGACAGATGGACAGACAGAGCGTACTAATCAGATATTAGAGGATATGCTACGCATGTGTGTTCTCGATTTTGGAGGAGGTTGGGAGCCACATCTTCCATTGGTAGAGTTTGCTTATAATAACTCTTATCAGTTTACGATTGGTATGGCTCCATTTGAGGCTTTGTATGGTAGGCCTTGTCGTTCTCCAACTTGTTGGCTCGAGGTGGGGGACAACAATTTGCTAGGACCAGAAGTGATTCAGGAGACCTCCGCGAGGATTGAGATAATCAGGAGTCGTATTCGGGTAGCCCAGGACAGGCAGAAGAGCTATGCCGATGCGAAACAGTTCTTCCGAGAGTTTAATGTGGGAGATCAAGTGTTATTGCGTGTATCTCCTATGAAGGGAGTGATGAGGTTCGGGAAGAAGGGGAAGTTGGCTCCAAGGTACGTGGGACCATTTCCCATCATCGAGAGGATTGGACCGGTTGCATACAGGTTGGGATTGCCAGAACATTTACATCGCATCCACGATGTATTCCACATCTCGTCGTTGAGACGATATCTTCGAGATGATATGGCCTATACTCACATTGCGATAGATGAGATAGACTTACAGTCTGATAGCTCTTACGAGGAGAGACCAGTGGCTATTCTAGACTATAGTGAGAGGAGATTGAGGTCGAAAATAGTTCCACTTGTGCGAGTCCAGTGGGAGAATCATAATGTGGAGGAATCCACTTTGGAGCGTGAGGCAGATATGCGCGAGAGATATCCAGAGTTGTTTTTACCAGGTATGCCTCATTTTTCGAATTTCGGGACGAAATTCCGTTATTAGGGGGGAAGTATGTAATACCCCGTATTTTTATGCTATATTAATTTGGGGATTTATTAAATTTAATGTGAATGATTTATTTAATAAAAATCCGGAAATTAATTATGTTATAATTATTAACGTGACGAGAGTTAGTAATTATGGGAAATTGGTGGAATATTACTAATGAGCAAAGTAATATATTATATTGGTTATATTGAATGTCATGAGTGACTTAAATGACAATTTCGGAAATTTAAGTCGGAACGTGCTCGTGTCACGTCGGGACTAATTTGGTTAAATAAAAAGTGAATATTTTATAAGTTGTCCTTATGGTCGTTTTGAGTGCTCCAACGCATCCGGTAGGGTTGAGATAGTCAGAAAAGTGTACCCGGGGGTGTAGTTTGGGTCTCGAAGCATTTTTAGGCCTAATTAGTACCCCGGGAGGGCATTTTAGTCATTTTACATAATTGGGTAATTAAACCCACGAATTTCAGTAACCTATATCAGCCATTAGGTTATCCTTTTAGGGTTAGAATATACAGAAATCAAGTGACGGCCATTGGAGAAGAGAGGAGAGAGCTCCAAGGCAATTCAAGGCCAAAAAGCCACCGGATTGCACCGCCACCACCACCATCGCGTAGATCGCGAGACAAGGAATGCAGCCATACCAAAATCAGCCGTGAATCCGCATACCAAAAATCCCAGGCAAGTATTTGACTTGCGTATTTTCGTTAATGCAATCTTCATATTAGTCTAGGATTGTTTAGAGATGGAAACTATGGAAGAAAACTAAATTTGTGTTAGGATAATGCATGTAGTTTTGATTATATGGAAATTCTGGAACCCTTGCCATGTAGAGGAATATAACCCACGAAATTTTGATGATATATTAGAAGGAATTTCTGGTAAAAACAGATTAGAACCTTGATTAAGGAAAACTCTAGGGTTCTTGATGATTAGATGGGATTTTGAGTTAATTATCCATGTTTAATGATAGTTATACACATGCTTTACGTTATAAACACCTGGTATAATGTTATAATGATGATATTAGGATTTTTGGGACGATTGGAATGGAAAAACATAGTTTTGGATGAAGAAGTTTAGTGAAACCCGTAACTGCATTCTGCAGAATTTTGCCCAGACCTGCTTGATCGATCGATCGAGCCTAGAGCTTCGATCGATCGAGCCCCAAGCTTCGATCGATCGACTCCTCCTGGCAGACTCCTAATTACCTCTTTAAGTGAGTTAAATTCAAATTGTCGTGATATAATTCTTGTGCATTCTTGATAAAATTATTTGGGAGACATTGAGGACCAGTAGGGCATAGGAATAAATGTTTGGACCTTTAATCTTCAACGAGAATGGTATTTATGGGACATTTACTTTAGGGTTGGTGAATTTATAAATTTAAAGGGTGAGGTACGTAAGAGAGTTACACTGGAACCTAATAAAGACACTTACTGAATTTCAGATTTGTGAGGATATAGTCCACGAGTGTCAGGTAATGAGTGAGAAAACCCTTCGAGTTTAGGTTAGGAACGAAACCTTATACGTATTTCTCTAAATGTGAAATTAAGAATAAATGGTATAATTATGGGTAACGTGAAGAACCTATGTTAATATGATAAAGTGGTATATTTATATGATTGTGTGTACATATATTATATACATGTGAAAAACATACCGTGCTACTTGCTATCCTTGAGGTTACCGCGCGGGGACAGTCTTATCTCGATGGGACCTTTATGGGGGATATTGACTTGTACCCTAGAAGATAGATATCCTTGGTACAGGCTATCGAATTGATAGTTCAGACGGTCCTAAGAGACGCGAGTATGTGCCATCCTCTTAGAGACTTGGAATCTATGCTTCGCCTCGATATTGTTTGTATATGTGTTAATACAATTCGAGAGTGATTCCGAATTTGTATTCCCCTTGATTTGAGTGGTATGGGGTTTAGATAGTGGAAGTATGCACGCACCATAGTTTTATTCGGGGTGCTGTTATATATATATATTATACGAGTAGTTAATATATATATGAGATTATGATATTTGAAACTGCCCACTGAGATTTGATAAGTAGTACATGGTTGTTGGCTCAAATTATAAATACTTGTTTTGAGAAAGTATAATATGTCACTGGAAACTTTATTGTTTTTATAAAGTTAAAAATAGAGGACTTTGGTTACAAATTGGAACATCTTTTTAAAATGGAAATAGTGAATTGTAAATCTTATGAGTAATCTAAGATATGTTAAATCTTTTAGAAAGACTAGTGCGATAATTGATAAAACAAACCGTTGGGAAGATTAGTGCGATAGGTGTGCACATTAGAAGAGAGGTGAGTATTTCTCAAGAGAGTGACGCACTAATATGTTGTTGCATTGGCCTGTATCAATTTAAATACTTGCTAAACGTATTTTAAATCAAAAACACTTTCGGGCTCTGACCCGTTTCTTTTTCTCTCTCTCTTGTATATATATGTATATATTTCAGGTGCCCAGCCACAGGGGCGTCTTGCTTAGGATCCTTTGAGAGGAACGTGCTGCAGCTTAGGTGGGAGTTACAGGTCACTTGCGTAGACGGCTTCCTTTATTGACTCCACTTCTAGCATTCTCATTTATTGGGCATGTGTCGCCCTTTCCATTATTTCATTTGTTGTTGGGACATTTATATTTCAGTTATTTCCAGTATTGTTCTATGGGATTTATTCAGTATGGATTTGTGATTCTAGTTTCATATGTTGACATTCGATTGGCGAATGTATTATATTATTTGGTTTATCGTGGTGTGATTCTTAATTGTAGAAATGTTGTTTTTAAATAAATAAATCTTTTTCGTTAATTAAAATTTGGAATGTATGTATAAAAATGGTTTTGACACTTAGCTTAATTATTTAGGGTGTTAAATTGGAAAAATGTATTTTTAGCGACAGTGATGCTGAGAATGAACCAACTGTTTACCTTGATTTAATTTAATAAAGGAGTGATCGCCCGGTATTTAATTAGGCGGGGTGTCAAATATGCCTAATGGTTTATCTTTCTTATTGATTGAGAATGTTGATAATACTTCAAACGTCGTGTGTGTGATTCAAAGGGAACGCTTTATGGTTGATATCAATAGGTGTGTGAGTCCTAAAAATGAACCGCTAGGGGGCACTACACACTACACACTTAATGACTCCGACAACGATGACCTTCCTGACATTCACACACTATACACAAAAACTCTCGAGAAAATCACTAGAATTGAAAAGATTATCAAAGATCTTACCCAGAGGATAATAACTCTAAGTCATATGATCAAACAAAATGCTGAAGAGTATACTACTCAATGTCTAACTCATGAGAATGAAACCAAACATTTTGAAGAAAAACTGAAAGAGTTGTCTATCTCAAATAAAATTCTCGAAAAGAAATACAAAGGAACGTTGTTAGAATTGGAACAAACAAAAGAAAAGACATCAATAGTCTTCAAAAAATTTGTAAAATTTGAAAATAATTCTAACTGTTTTGAAGACTGTGTTGCTGAAAGTAAAACCAATTCTGATGACCGAACTGGAATAGGATTTTTTTCCCAACTCTAAGACCCAAACTAAAAACTTTGAAACAATAAAGTTTGTGTCTGGTGGCAAAATTCCTATTGAAACTTGTCCAGACTTTCAAGGTTTAAAAAATGAGTTTGATAGAAAAGAACAGAAGTTAGACTTTGGTGAATCAAGTAACTCTAAGCATAATGTTGAACATAAGACTAAATACGTCTGCCCCCCTATTCGACAAGATGATTCATCATTTCATCCTGTACTAACTAGGAATAAGACTAGAGGTTAAAACCTAGATAAGCCTTCGAATAACAATTTTCCTAATGTTATGAGTTCTACGTGCCATCTTTACTACTCCTATTGTGATGTCTATGGACATTCCCATGATGGTTTCTATTCCAAATGTCTATGTAATCCAGTCTATAACTCTTATGCTTACCATAGCTTTAACTATTCTAGGAGAAGCCAAAACAACTATGTCCTTCCTAGACAGCTAGACAAGAATTCTAACTATCGAAACAGAAAGAGAAGGACTAATACTAAAAGACCATCAACAAGAAAGAATCCTAGATTCTTTTCTAAACCAATTGTTTAAACTGTCTATAACACTCATAAACCTGTGCAAAAATATTTTAAAGAAAAGACAAAAGCTCAAAATTTTTATCACATATGAGATAATAAGCGCAAATTGAAAACTAGAGCAATTCAGGTCAGAAAATATGATATATTACCCCAGTTAAAATGAAATATTGTGGTCAGTACTTTTAGAGTTGAACACACAGCATCTGGATGGTATTTAGACTTTGGGTGCTCCAAACATATGACCGGGGATGATTCCAAACTTTCAAACAAAAGTAACTTCTCTGGAGGAAAAGTCTTGCTTAGAGATGGTGTATCAGCCCAGATCATTGGTAAAGGAACACTCCATGAAGAAGGATTACCCATTATTGAAGATGTTCTCTTGATAAAAGGTCTTAAAGCCAATTTACTAAGTATATTACAGTTTTGTGACTCCAACCATACTATCACATTTTCAAAGAACAATTGCAAAATTTTAAATGAAAAAGGTGATTACATTATTACAGGATTCTATACTCCAGATAACTGTTACACAGTCAATCCAAGTACAGAGGTTTGTAACATTGCCAGAATGGATGACAATGAGATAAGGCACAATAGGTTGGGTCACATTAATTATGATAGTCTTAGAAAATTGTGCTCCCAATAGATAGTTAGAGGTTTTCCTAAGATCAAACCAATTTTAAACATCATATGTGGTCCCTGTCAAGAAGGAAAAATTGTTAAGGATCCCCACAAGAAAGTTAAAGAAGTTCTATCCATTAAACCTCTAGAACTCATCCATATGGACCTAATGGGTCCCTCTCGTACTGTTAGTATTTATGGAAACAGTTATATCTTAGTTATGGTTGATGACTTAACTCGATTTATCGGGTTGCCTTTTAAAACACAAGTCATAAACTTTTCGTAAGTTTTTGAAAATCTTAGTTCGTATAGAAAATGAAAAGGATTACCAAGGAGGTAATATTCGTAGTGATAGAGGAGGATAATTCATAGATTCAGGTGTCATCGAATACTGTGACTATAATATTCACAAACATGAATTTAGTCCCCCTAATACACCTCAACAAAATGGAATTGATGAATGTAAAAATCACTCTTTAAGAAATGGCACTTGTGATGATTCATGGGAAGAACTTGCCTAAATATTTTTGGCTAGAATCCATTCATACAGCCTGTCATATAATCAATTGAGCTTACTTAAGGAAAAATACCAAACAAACATATTATGAGCTTTGGTATGGGAAGAAACCTAACCTAAAATACTTTAGAACCTTTGGTAGCACCTTTTATGTCTGTAAGGACAGAGAACATCTGTCTAAATTCAAAACCACAGGAGATAAAGCCATTTTTCATAGGATAGTCTATCGTGTCTACAATCTTCGTACCAAAACCATGATGGAATCCATTAATGTGATTGTAAGTGACACCAATGTAGAAAGTAAAATCAAAGAACAAACTATTCTGGATAAGTTCGAAAACATTTTAAATTATGACTCTCCATAAATAGTTGAGTCCTTACCAACTGAGACCCCTGAAGTACCTAACTGGGTTTCCAAAGATCATCCTTTACATAGTGTAGTTGGTAATCCTACTGAGTCGGTTCGTACAAGATCTCAACTTCGTAACATTGCTCATTTTTCATGCTTTGTGTCTCTTATTGAGCCAAAGACTATAAATGAAGCCTTGAATGACACTTTGTGGATAAGTGCTATGTAGGATGAACTTATTCAATTTATCATTCATGATGTATGGTATCTTGTACCCCGATCGGGAAATAAAAGGGTTATCGACATACGTTGGATTTTTAAAAATAGAACAGATGAATCTGGAATGATTATTTGAAATAAAGCTAGATTAGTTGCCCAGGGCTACTCTCAAATTGAAGGAATAGACTTCAAGGAAACTTTTGCGCCTGTCACTCGCCTCGAGTCTGTTCGCTTACTTTTTTCAATAGCTTGTCATTTGCATTTCACACTATATCAAATGTATGTTAAATATGCTTTCCTTAATGGCATCTTGACTGAGGAGACGTAGTAGAACAACCCAAAGGGTTCATTGACCCTTACCATCCAAATTATGTCTATCGTCTTAAAAAAGGTTCCTTGTGGGTTAAAACAAGCTCGTAGAGCTTGGTATGAACGTATATCCACCTTTCTTTTAGACAATGGTTTTATGAGAGAAGGGAATGGACCAAACCTTATTTGTTAAACATTTTGACAACAATATCACTATAGCCTAAGTTTATGTTGATGATATCATTTTTGGATCCACCTCCCCTTTAGAAGTTAAGACCTTCTCGAACATTATGCACAAAGAATTTCAAATGTCACTTATAGGGGAGTTACAATTCTTTTTTGGGCTCCAAGTTAAGAAAAATTCAGATGGCTTATTTGTATCTCAATCTAAATACGCTTTAGAGATTGTCAAGAAGTTTGGCCTAGAAATAGAAAAATAAACTAAGACTCCTATGAGTACTTCTGTCAAACTTTTTAAAGATGAGAATGGTAAATCCGTCGATTCTACCTTATACAATAGTATGATAGGAAGCTTACTTTACCTTACTGCCTCCCATTCTGATATCATGTACTATGTCTGCGTGTGTGCCCGATATCAAAACAATCCTAAAGAGAGTCATCTATTATGCGTTAAAAGAATTATCAAATACATTAAAGGCACTCTAAACTTAGGACTTTGGTACACTAAAGACACTTCCAGTACTATAGTAGGTTACTCCGATGATGATTGGGTCGGTTGTTCCGACAATAGTAAGAATACTTCAGGAGCATGTTACTACATTGGTAGCAATTTGGTAGGATGGAGTAGTAAGAAATAAAACGGCACTTCCTTATCTACTGTCGAATCCGAATATATTACCGCATGAAGTTGTTGTGCTCAATTACTTTGGCTAAAACAAATGCTGAAAGATTATGGTATAATTGACGATAATTTATATCTATATGGTGACAATCAAAGCGCGATTAATATTTCTAAAAATCCAGTTCAGCACTCTTGCATCAAACATATTAAAATCATATATCATTTCATACGTGAGTTAGTTGAATCTAAGGAGTTATAAATTAATTACCTACCTACTGAATTGAAATTAGCTAACTTAATTACTAAACCATTGGATTATATTCGATTTGAATCTTTGCGCCAATCTACTGGTATGGCTATGGCAGAATAATGATTTATTATTTCATACTTGTTTTCTGTGTCCTTTGTCCATTTGAGACAAAATGGGAGAGAAATTTGAGTCTTCTTGGACATTCTTGCTATATTCTCAACCAAAAACCTTGATATTAGTTATATCATTTTCATGGATCATTACCTTTAGTTACATCAGAATTTTGATAGGGTATTGGTCTATAATTAGTAGAGTTATGTAATTTTCTTTTTCTAGGATATTGGGTATATAGAATGTATGCATAGGAATAGGTTTTTCTTATTTCTTTTGTATCCCTACGAGTCCTCGATGACTCAAAGGAGATTTTGTCTCATATTTTCAAAGGGGGATATTGAAGTACCCTATATCTTTGACTCACTTGGGTCTATATTATATAGGTGCTCATCTAGTTTGGAAATAATGACAAAATTGAGTCGTATCCTAATTTGCCGAAAAATCCTTCAGACTCTTCATTTTGAATTCCACAAATTGTTCCTAAAGGTAGAACACCAACATCTCACCTAGGATTTCATTCATGTGTTGCATTATTCATAATATGGGTGTGTGCGAGTTAAATCCCATTAAAATAATTTTTCCATAATTTTTGGGATATTTTAAATAATTTCTAAGATTTTTTTAAATATTTAAAATTGGCTTTCAAAATGTTGTGGGATGTTTTGTAATTAATAAAAGCTATTAAAACTTGTCTTGGGTAGAAACCGAAAGCGCTAGATAATATTATGGGTAAAACTTGTATTCCTGTAAGACCAAAAATACGCGTTTCTTAAGTCATCACAGCCTTACACGTGTTGCACTTATATTAGTTGGATCTGTATTTCTTTACACTCGCATTCTTGAGAAAACCCTTGGATCGTTTTAATCTATGGCATGCATGCATTCTTACCCGATCCTTGTGTTTACATTAAACCAATCAAAGCTTTTATAATCGCGGTGCGTTGGTAGCCATTAGATTTCCTTTGATCAAATCATGTTTGTTCATTTGCCTGAGATCTTTCAGAGACTTCCCTTCCTTATATAAAAGGAGACTTTGTCCTTTCATTTCTAACTTTTGGTTCACCTCATTTTTTAGATAAAAAAAGAGATAAGAGAGAATAGTGAGAGAGAAAAAAAAGAGTGAAAATAAAAAAATAAAAACTGAACTAACTCAGGCCAAATCTCACCTGAAAATAGTTCTGAGAGTTGAGTTAGTTCCAAATTTGAGAAGTTCCATCCTCTTTTATTCTTAACCTCTTGTCCAGCCAGTCACGTTTTCCAAATCTTATTTTCTTTCATAGAAATCTGATATTTGTGAGTCTGTGATACACTTCACCTTTATATTACTGGTTTTGATTTCTTCTTTCCTGAAATCTCAATTTTGTTGGTTGTTTTAAACTGTTATGTTTTGTTCAAACCCTAAACCAACAAAATCATTTCTGATTTTAGTTTTTGAGAATACTCAGACTTAGATCTAGTTAAGATCTTGATTGGGGATTTACACTTTCAATTATTTCACTTTTTGTGAAATATTTGTAAATATTTTTTAATAACGAAAGTGTTTAGGATGTTGGATCTTTTGTATAGCAATATTCCCTCTTGATAAGTAGATAAATTGAAAGATCCAAAGTCTTGAGTTTCGATCAAAAAGATTTTAGAAATCTTCATTGCATTTTAGAATCTGTTTGTAATTTGATAATCATTTGGTCTGTAATAAGTGTGTGTGGGTTGCATGCTTGTGATTTAGAGCACATCACCACTTACACTTTCACACTACAACATTAAACAGTGTTGGTAGAGAGATTTTTAACATTTTAGTCGACATAAAGCTAAAAGGAGTGGAGTTACAAAGCTGAGATAACATCAACTACATCAGATCCTTGGCAGAAGTCAAAAAATGCCAGAGGAGTTGGTATAATTTTTTAACTTAGTTTAGACTTGATTGTGTGTCTTGATTGTTATATAGTTTGTAACATGTTACTCTATTTTAGCGTATTTTTACTTTTGAGATGTAGAGACCTCCGTGGATATTTTCCCAATTGGGTGGGGTTTTACCACGTTAAAATTGTACTTGTATACTTCCTCTTCCTCTCATCCCTTTCTTGAGGCTATGTTGATTTGATTACTTTATAAGTTTTGGTTTTCAAAACTGGTAAACCTATATACCTTAAATAACTTTTTCATACTATTTTACGTGTCTTGTGCTCAGAATTTTTTTTTAAGAAAAGTGTTTCTTCAACAAACTGTCCGTACTCATTTAAATAGTTTAATCTTGAATTAAACGACTTCAGTGGTATCTTTTTTCAACTGGGATTTATATGTCCATTTGGGGATGATTGCATTGGTATCTTTTCCATGAAGCATATGGAAGAGTCAATGTTGCCTTGATGTTTATGTAGTGATGATAGATTATTGATGATTATAGTATGATTAAGTCACGTCAACTTGTGTCACTACCTCAGAGTTAGTTCCACGATGGGTTTTTTAGCATAGCCATAATATGACCTTTGAGGATGATGTCGAAAATAGGTTAATAAGTGCTAGGAGATGCACCTGGGAGACTTAGAACATGATGACATCCATCATGGTTCAGAGATAGTACTTGAAATGGGGGGTTAGGATGGATTATAGCACATACATGTGCTACCTGTATGGTTTGGGATGACTCTAATGAGGAAATCATTAGGTTTTAGGCATGGATAATACTTGAAAGTTTGAGAAGACATTAGGATAATTATGATTTGGGTTTATGAAGGACATTGCTAAGATTCGTAGTAGTGGTCCGTGAGTTGAATGTTTGAAACTATGTGAGCATTTTGATTCACTTGATAAGAGTGATCTCCAAAACAGAGGTTAGCTATCACATGTTGAAATCATTAAGGCCTGGTTATGATAGGACAGTGGCTAACTATAAGCATTGAAAAGATGTAATTTCATTTGGTTTAGATGGTTGTTCTTTCCAATAATGGAAAGGTTACATTAGTCTTAAGGAGGGAAGCCTAGGGTTTTAATTTTCCAATGAAAGCAGTATAATACTTCATTCATTTTGCAAGGATGGATGATTCCCGATTAGGACGCATTAAGGTTAATGGGCTAAGCCGGGTATGTGGCAAGGCTAAGATGTTATAAGATATCAATGAGAGTTATAGTTTTTAAATGAACATTGTGGGTTCATACTTCATGTGGCATGGTCCGTTGTCGGAATTTTATTGTTTCCTTTTAGCGTGGCAGTCGCTAGGTTTGTTGCATTCCTTACGTCTTCACCGATCTCGATGATGGGAATTTATTTTTTAGTTATAGTTAGGGTGTAGTGTTACATAATCTTAGTAGTTATGAGGGTTAGGTCGATTGTGTCCGATGCATCATGATAAATGAATGCGCTTTTCCTCAGAGGCTCCTTTATTCTACACCAGTTTGTATGTACGCGTGGTCTCGCATTTTTTGCATGTAGTTTGCATATGTCACTTGATTTCTTTAGGTTAACGGATCTCGTTAATTAACCGGCATAACTAGTTATAACTTAGTCGTGGGTTTTGAGATTATGACTAGAGGATATTGTGAGCATTACACCCTGATGAAACATTAGATGTTAGTGTTGCACTTTGTTAGAGATTATACGAATTGAGTATGTAATCACTTATGTATTTTTAGGTTGTGATAACTTGGATGACTCTATAATAGTGTGAGGATCTCGTAAGAGATATAGATCGGATAGACCAATGTGATAAGTTGATGGTCTCGTGATTATTAAAGTGAATGACTAGTAATGCTAGAATTGTATCAGCCTAAGCTAGGCATGATCGAGTATTTTAAGGAAACGCAGGTCTATGAAACCAAAAGTTCAAAATGATTCATGATAAGGAGCTTATTGATAATAGCCTGGCAGTGGGTAAGTGTCTATTATTAAGGGGTATTATTAAATGGACGTGTTTTCCATGCTTAGGAGTTAGAAATGAAACCCTATTTTCCACCCATGATTGGGGTATCGTGAGGACGAGATCTTTGGATTTAGGACTGTAATGTTAAGGATACCCTAGAGCCTGAAATAGGCTGCGAGTTAATCGAGCTTCAGGTTTTAATGAACTAAGAATTTTGAGGATGAAAAATCCCTAACGAGGGAAGATTGTAATACCCCCTTTGAAATATATGCTTTGATATTCAATTGGGTGATTTATTCGAAGACGTTTTTGGAGAAAATCGATGCACAATTGAATAGGTTACTATTGCACATGAAATGATGCACTTTTCATAATATATTGGCTCGTTTGTCATGCATGGGCGCGCATGGATATGTGTGACACCCATCTTAGGTTGACATAATTGAAGTGGTGACACGAGAGGTAAATAACTACACATGATGTCAAGTTACATATGTAGGAAATGGAAATTAGTCTGTGCACGACGCGTCAATAGGTAACTTTGCAATATTTTTAAAAAATTCACCGTAAGGGATAAAAATGGTCCAACCTAATATTTGGGTTTCAAAAATAGGGTCCTTGAGGGCCTTGGGGTCGAAAATGGAAATTAAGGAAGTTTTTGTCAAAATGCCAATCGATCGACACATTTTACTCTTAGGACTCGATCGATTGAGCCATCGATCGATCGATGGATTTTGCTCAATCGAGCAAACAAAGAAAGTCTGCGAAAACCATCCCTTGTTTTATATGTTGTCTTAATAGTAGCCCTTGATCATTTGAGGTGTTGATTTGTGGGCAACTTAAGACCTGATATAGAAGTTTGTTATGAGAACCTTCCCATTTATGCTTAAAAATCTAATAGTTTGGGTATTGCACATGAAATGACACACTTTTCAAAATATATTGGCTCATTTGTCTTGCATGGGCACGATGGAGATACGTGAGACCTATTTCAGGTTGATATAATTGAAGTGGTGACACGAGAGGTAAAGAACTATGCGTGATGTGAAGTTACATATTTAGGAATTGGAAATTAGCCGGCGCGCATTGTTAAATTGTTAACTTTGCATGATTTTTAGAAAATTCACCGTAAGGGATAAAAATAGTCCAACCTAATATTTGGGGTTAAAAAGTTTTTGCCAAAGTGTTGACTGATTGACACATATTACTCTTGGGACTCGATCGATCGAGTCATCTATCGATTGATGGTTTTTGCTCTATTGATCAAGCGAAGCTAGTCTGCGATAATCGTACCATGTTAATGTATTGTCTTAATGGTAGCCCTTGATCATTTGAGGTGTTGATTTGTGGGCAACTTACGACATGATATGGAAGCGTTTTGTGATGTGAACCTTCCATTTATGCTTAAGAGGCTAATACTTTGTGTCATAATAGAGAAAGAACAGTAAGGGGGATCAAATACACAAACCCATCAAATTTTTAAGTCTCTCTATCACTAGCTTGGGCCCTCATGGGGGAAGACCTTCTGCCCCAGACCATACCCCACCAATTTACACCACTATTTCCACCATGAAACCACCATTATAAGGCCTCAAACCATCCTATATCTCCATACAAAACCCAAGGAAAATTTATTGGGTTAAGGAAAAGGGTATTCTTAGAGTTGGGTGGAGGTTTAAAGGGGGTGTTCTTGGAATAATAAGATGGATGTCGTAGAGAACAAGGAGAGTTGCAATGGATCTTCCATGGAGAAAGATGGGGAAAATATTTTGGTAAGCCCTTGAGGCCACCTTTGGAGGTCGGGGTTGCTTCTCCTATACAACCATTTTCACCACCATTTAGGAGACTTTAGAGGTGGGAATACTAACCTCGATTTAGGTTTAAAGTAGTCTATATTTTCAGCTAATTTGTTTACATATATTAGGCTTAATATATATAGGATATATGTTAGTTTTCATCCATGGGTTAACTATTTACATTCTATGATTTTATGTGTAAATGGGTTTCAAACAGACGATTTAAAATGGATTTTAAACATGAATAAATTTCATAATGTATATTTTCAATATTTTATGAATAATAAAATGTGTTAGAAATATGTTTTAAAGACAAATAATGTGATTTTATTCAAATAAATGCATTAGGCTTGTTTAAGCCATCTTATGAGATAAAATGTAATTTTCTACTTGAATAATTAAGATAAATGTAAAAAGGAGACTTTCACTTTAATTGGTTAATTAAAGTGGGTAAAATTCATGTAGAGAGTAAAATGGGTTCAATGTACAAATATCTTAAAAGTGGGGATTTTCATAAGTTGTGGGATAAAAATAATGGAAGTTGAAGGTTTCAAATGTGTAAATAGTGGCAAAGTGGATGTTAAGATGCAAAATCTCATAAATAAAGTGTTTATTTCAAATGTCTAGAAAATGGGACTTTAATATGAAAAAGGGTGTCATTTTATATTACAGGTGTTAAAGTAGCAAGTAAGAATGTTGGATTAGTTGTGATATTAAACAAGTGTTAAAATGGCTAAAAGTTTTTTAAATGTTGAGATGGAAACTTAATAACCATTTTTGGAAAATAATGCTTATTGAAGGACTAAATTGCATGTTTTTGCAATAAAAGGGTAAATTAGTAAATTTACTTAAAGTGAAACATTTTTATGAAATAAAAATGTTTTAAGGAAGGGTGTTACATTAAGATGAATGAAACTAGTATAAGTCCTTGAACGTAAATGGTTTTTGTGAAAAATCAACGAATTAGTGTGAAAGAAACGGACTTAAAGGAAAGAAATAATATTCAAAGTGTGACATGGGTGAAAGAGGGCGGTAAAGTCCCGGGTTTTGGCTTCGGACGGAATAAATGTGAAAAATGGTATGGTAATGTTAACATTTGTAAAATGTTAGAACACATAAAAGGAGCTCATATGACACCGGGATAATTAAGGAGGATCCGGATCCCTGGGGCAAAAGATCCAAAACCACTGGCCAGGGAATATGGTGGCGTCACCAGCGATGAGGAGCCCGTTAAAGTACGCAGTTTATTAAAAGATTTAGAGAATAAGATAAAGGACTAAGGAGCATGTCAAAAAATGGGTTGTGTGATAAAATGTGTTAATATAGCCTAACTTGAATGAATTAATGAATGTTTCAGTAAAGGGTAAAGTGGACAAGAAATGTGTCAATTGATTAATGTCCATAAAATAAAGCAAAGGGGATATGTAGTGGTAAATGGGTGAGTTAAGAAACCTAGAAGGTGTAACCCGTAATTAACACCAAGGTGCGTGTGAAATGTTATTCAACGGTTGAATAAGTATTATCTTACATGATGTTCGCGTGTATTAAAAGAGATTATTTTCAATGAAAATACTAATGTGCATCGCCTTAATTGGAAAGGGTAATTTTAGTAAATAAATGGTTTCGGTTAAACAAACTGTAGAGATTTCAAGTATTTAACCTTGTGTGTTTAACAGATTGATAAATGTCAAGTTAAGAAAGAAGAATTCTTTCATGAGATTAATGTAAATTAATCGGACTAAATAACATTTTTGGAATAAAAATAGTTTCATGCATTAAGTATATGTAAGTATTTATATATGTGCAAAGCAGTTGCATGTGCACGTAGGTATAACTTTTAGAGTTTTCTTTTTACCGTTCGTTTATATACTGTATTTTGTATATTCCCACTGTGCATTGGCTCACACCCTCGTCTTTGTTATGGTAGGTTGGGTTCGAGTTCATATTTTAAAAGAATTATACCGGTAAGTATTCTATTTAAGTTTACGTTAGTAGCTTTATATGCTTGGACTCCGAGGATTCTTCCCACAGGTCCCTCACGTAGTTTGAACTTCAAATTGGAATCGCATGCTCAACAAGTTAAACGTTAATTAAAATAAAATTGTACTAGAAACATTAAATAGGTTATTTCATTGCACTTCACACCTAATGTTCGGACCGGACGGGATTTACTAAGGCTAACCCATGAATTCGGATTGGGACGTTACAAACTTGAATGTTTTAACTTCGATTATGGAAATCATAGCTTCAAATTGCAAATGGCCACAACGCAATGATGGATTAGAGTGGTTGATAAGGCTAGTAGGGGATACTAGTGAATCTCTGACACTTGTCACACTTTTTTAAATACTCGGTTGCATCTTTCAGCCACCAATAACCTTGGGTAACGATCCTTTTAGCAAAAGATCTTCCACCGATATGACATGCACATGAACCTTATTTGACGTCTCGTATGATGTAATCTACTTCTGTAGGGTGAACACATCTGAGTTATGGTAGTAAAAACTCTCTCTTATATAGTGCATCACCAATGATGGTGAACTTCTCAAGTTAATATATGAGTTTCTTTCTCTCGGCTTTGAAATTTGGGAGTTCACCACCCTGAATGTATTTAATCATCGGATCTATCCATGATTCCTCCAGATTTAGATTCAAGGAAAACACAAGCCTATTATCGTCCTCTTCAATGCTCAGCCTGTTTAGAATCCCAATAGGAATAGTTCATTTTATTTCAATTTTTGTGGTTGATGCCAGCCTAGCTAAAGCGTCAACCCAACTATGGTCAAGCCAAGGAATCGTCTTAATCTTTACCACTTTGAAGTTACCCATTATTTTCTTGAACCTCGCTAAGTACTTGGCCATTTTCTCATCCTTGGCCTCATATATTCCCAATATTTAGTTTACGACCAATTGTGAATCACTGTGGATAATCACTTGGACAAAGTTTAGTGCCTTAGCCAGGGAGAAGCCTTCCAACATGGACTCATACTCTGACTCATTATTAGACTCCTTAAAATTAAACCTCAATGAATATTTAATGTTAGTTCCATCCTAAGCTGAGGATATCAGCTCGGCACCACATCCATTTTCACAAGAAGAGCCCTCAACAAAAATCTCCAGATTGGACCTTATTCTAAGAAAGGACCCTTAAAAAATACACCCACTTTGAATAGGAAATCCTTTTTAGTAGCATCGGCTTTTGCAGTGTTAGTCAAGACAACATCTATAATAACCTCTTTCTATACGACCTCCAAAACTTATATTTCTTCAACTTTTTTTCAGCATCGGCCCTTGTAAACTCGACCACAAAGTCTTTGGAAGCTTTCCCATTAATTGCATTTATTGGTTGGTAAATGATGTCAAACTCACCTAACTCAATTGACCAAACAATTAACCTACCCAATTTCTCAGGTTTATGAACTACACATGCCTCAAAGGAGTGTCGGTGAGTACCACTATTGTATGTGCTTGAAAGTACATAGATCTATCTTCCTTGAAGCATGTATTAACACATAATCTAATTTTTCCATTCTCGAATACTTGATCTCGGCCCCTTACAAAAGCTTGCTATTAAAATACATTATCTTTTGAAAACCCTCATCTTTGCAAAAAATGGTCGCATTTATTGCAGATTCTGACATAACTAAGTACATAAATAACTTATCCCCTTGAATGGGACGAAAAAGTGGCATGGGTGACCCCAAGTAGGTTTTTATCTCCTGAAAATCAATCTCACACTCTCCGTCCTAGACAAAGTCTTTCCTCAAAATTTTAAAAAATGGCATACACTTATCCGTTGCCTGTGAGACGAAATGATTGAGCGATGCGACTCATCCTGTTAACCTCTGAACATCTTTGATGTTCTTTGGCATCTTCATATCCATTAAAAATTTGATCTTTATGGGGTTGGCCTCTATGCCCCTTTGATTCATAATGAAGCGAAAAAACTTTCTAGCGCCGACATCAAAAACGCACTTGTCATGGTTCAACTTCATCTTCAATTTATCCATTGTGTCGAACGTGCGTTCAAGATCAACCATATGATCCTCAACCTTCAAACTCTTAATAATTATGTCATCCACGTATACTTCCATTGTCTTCCCAATCTGGTCTTCAAATATCTTATTTACCAACCCTTGATAGGTTGATCCCGCGTTCTTTAGGCTCAATGGTATTACTTTATAATAATATGTTCCTTTATCCATGATAACGGAAGTTTTCTCAGCGTCAGCCACAAGCATAAAAATTTGATTATAACCCAAATATGCATCCATAAAACTCTTTAACTCATTTCCGGTCATAGTATCAACCATCTGATCAATTTGGGGTAAGGGAAAGCTATCTTTGGGACAAGCTTTATTCAGGTCGGTGAAGTTGACACACATCATCCACTTTCCATTGGCGTTTCGCACTATAGCAACATTGGATAGCCAGTTTGGATATTAAACTTCTCGAATTAACTCGGCTTCCTGGAGATTCTTAACTTCCTCTTAAATGCCTCATATCGCTCCTTCGTATAAGTTTTTTTTTCTTTTCTTTACATGTTTCACTTTTTCATCAATATTCAATCTATGGCGGATAACATCAACGTCTATCCATGGCATATCTTCATGGCTCTAGGCAAAGATACTTTGTCTTCTCCTTAACAGCTTCATTCGCTCTTCCTTGATTTCAACTTTCAGGGGTGAACCAACCTGAATGGGATTTTTTTAATCGTCCTCACTAAGGATGATGGATTATACCTCTTCGGATGGTTTACCCTTTTTTAAATTTTTCTTGTCTCTCAGGTCGAGAGTATTAATGTTGTATAAGTTTGTGGCTCTCTTATGAGCCTCCTTTTCCTCAACCGCGACAAAGTAGCATTCGCGAGCCTCCACTTGGTCACCCGGTACTTCCCCTACACTATAGAGAATTAGAATTTTTCATCTGGTGAATCTTGGAAGGCACGGCTTCATTCTTCTTAAGGGATACCCTTCCCAGAATTATATTATAATTCGAGAACAAGTGTTTGTCCATTACAAAAAAGATAATATTCCTAGTGAGGCACATCGACTAGGTGACCATGCACACATCCATCTTAAATACCCCTAAGAGGTGAACTTTCTCTCCACTGATGCCAATCAGCGACTGGAAATACAGGACAAGTCACTTCTTACAGAGCTTTAACCATTTAAACCAATTCCAGAACATAACATCGGTTAAACTTTAGACATAAACTAGAGTATGAGCTGTATAATATCCATAGACTCTCGTGCTGATCACCAATGGGTCATCATGAGGAGTTAGTATTCCTTTAAAATCAAGCCCATAAAACCCAATGACCAGGGTATCCATATCCACCTTCTTTAACTTTCCCAGCTTGGCCTCTGTCTCGGCCGAATCACATCCATTCTCTTTGACACTGATTTATCCTCCACAACATGGGCTTTATGGTCCATCATCTCTGCGCCTCCACTCACCAATCCTCCAGATATCATTTTTACATCAAAAGATATCATATGTAGTCAACCATTTGCATTTGGGATCATTACTAGAAGGTCGGGGTCGTCTCTCTCACGATCAGACTCGTCGTTCTTCTTATTAGTCGGGGCCTCTAATCTAGGCCTGTCATATTTTCTCCTATTGTGATTTTTCCTAAAATTGTCTTTGTCACCACTCATATCTATATATTTTCAGATTTTAACATATTTCGGCAATTTTTCTATCTCTTCCTTCAAGGAAAATCATTTGTCAGTTGTTACCATTTGCTCTTGTCTCTCTTGTGACGAAGGGACTTGAGATTTTTTTGGCCATCGAAGTGCTCTATCATCCTTGATCTCATTAAGAATTGTGTTAAGTCTCACCATCAGAGGAGTGTAGTTAGAAAATTTAACTTCAGACGACCTTTTATTTCCTTATCCTTTGACAGACTAGACTTGTTTCTAGTTGACTCCTTTGTGTCTCCTATATTGGCCTCCTCTGCATTTATATCCTCCTGTTCGAGGCCAGGAGTTTAGTCATGGTCTTTGGACGATCTTCGGTGAGTTTCCAAAGGATTTTTCTCGACTGCAACCCACTGATAAGGGCTTTTATAGCGATGTTCTCCTCATCATCTTCCACTTTTAGTTTTTCCTTATTAACTGAGAAACATAATCCCTCAGGGTCTTGTTCTTACCTTGCTTCACATTTAGGAGGCGATTTACCTTCTTCGGCGGCTTCATGCCAAAGTAAAAATTATTTATAAACTTCTCGACTAACTGCTTAAAGTTTTCAATGGAATTTCTGGGCAAGGCTATATAACACATATGGGCGATACCTATAAGGGTACTAGAAAACGCATTGCACCTCATCTCATTATGGGTCCACTAGATATCATATATTGATTAGTGCATCTATATGTGATGCACTAGATTTGAAATCCCATCATACTTTGAAAAACTTTATAGGAGTGGGATAACTCATGACCCTTATTACTAAAGAAGACCCCTCCATATAGCCTCGGTGGCTAGGGTCTCGACTCTTGAGAAAATAGTCGATATTGTCTTTTAACCTTTGAATGGATCTATTCATACTCTTTTCTTCCGCAACAACATTATCATCACCACCTTTCGACGTAACTACAACTAATTCTGGCTCTCATGCCACGGTCCTCTGTCAGTTATTTACTTCTCTTTGTTCCCCATATCTCATCTTTACTTGGGTCGGTCATCACAGCGTCTAAAATTTCCACTGGATGTAGCATTATTATGAGAGTGGGAGAGATGATCATGCTCATCTCTCTTAGGTCGAGACAATCAAACGTCGACCCCCTATTGAGTCTATTAAAATCTAAGGTTCTTGGTCATCCGTCAAGGGTTGGTCGAGCACTATTTCCTTGGTAGGTTGGGCCTAGGCGAATTGTGTCACCGAAAATCTCATATGGCTCCCAATATTCCTCTTCGTCACAGACTTGGTCGTCTGGATAGCCCTAGACTTGTTTTCCCAGGTAGAGAAGCCTACGAGCGGTAATATCTATCTACCATTGATGGCGCTGAACTTCCTTCTTTAAGGCCAAGGGTGGTCCCGCTATTGCCGAATCCACCATCTCTCTGGCGACCGTAGTAATGATATCTGTCTCTGGATCACTTGGAGTTCTTCCTAAAATTCTTTGGTTGAATGCCATCAATTGTCCCTACATCTTTTTCTGGCTGGACACCAAGAACCACAGCATTTCCACCACATCAATTATTTGTGACTGAAGTAGTGGTTGGCTGGAGCTTGGGCCAATGCCCAAAGGCAAGTAAGATGTTATATCTCCTGTGTGAAGAAGTAAAAAAAGCTAGATGAGCTGTGAATTAATTACAAGCCTGAAGAACACTCACATAAGCCCTTTTAATGGTGGTTCAGATTCAATAATAGTGGATCTGGACCACCACCAGAGGCCAAAGTGAGAGTCTAAGCTTAGAAAATGGAGAGGAAGAAGAAAATCTCTTCTCATAGATGGCACCAAAATGATGATGGTTACAATTACCACTCAAATGTATGCACAAATCAAGCCTAAGCTAAGTCAACAAACAATCACAAAAATGTAAATATGTAAGAAGGAGATGATAAAGATATAGAACACAAAGATGTAAGTTGTTCAGCCAAAGGCCTACTCCATTATGCGAGAGGGTTTGTGTTTATATTACTAGAAGGCACTCAAGGCCATGAATTATAGTTCATACAAGATTTCTCGCTCTTTTTATTACAATTGGGAATAGTTCTGGCTAGGGTTTCCATCCTTAAATACTTAATGAAGAAGATGAAGTTCATACATATAGGCTTGGGGGTTCACAATGTACCCCCACTAGGAAAATTCCCTCTGTCCTCTACACAAGTATGTCATGATGATGTAATATCCCATCACGTGGGTTGGAGATCTATTATAACGATATGGACCACGTGGCCTAATGATGCACAAGTTGCGTGTTCCACATGCAGTGATGAAATCGGCCTTGATGGTTTTGGCCGAACCGAGACTACAGGATGTTCTTCCAAGCAGATGACTATGAGAATTTACGGATCATTTTAGATGGTCATGGTGGTCTCATCCTATCTGTGTGGTATGAGGCCGACACATAGCGAGGCCGAGACATAAGAGACATTTTCTAGTAGAGAGATAACCTTGTTGCGTGATCGTAAATACTATGAGGATGAGGTCTCGGAGGCCAAGAGTGCAGGAGGTAGGCATGTGTTCAGTCGAACCATGAGGAGGTGAATCTAATGGATACTAAACTACGACTGTTGAGCCAGGGTGAATCTAGTCTAGGATGAGACCAAACTTATATATATCACTTATAGTTGTGTCACAAATTGATGTGGATGAAATTGTCTTTGGATACACATGTGATTTCACTAAAACTTTTTCGTATGAGATGAAAGAATAATTCGAGATGAATATGGTTGGTGATTAATCATATTTCATTGGTTTACAAATGAAATAAGAAAGGGGTGAGATTTTTATATATCAGACCAAATATGCAAAAAACCTAGTGAAGAAATTTAGGATACAGTCGTTTAATCATACAAGAACACAAATAGGTTTTAATTCAAATCTCACTAATGTTAAACAAAAGCTCTATTGAAGTATGATAGGTAACTTATTTTAGTGTAGGTAGATGCAAGATATTTCAATCAAGTTCTAAGAAATCTTATTTGCAAGAAGTAAAATTAATCATTCATTATGTAACGGGACCCACAAGATTAGGTTGTGGTATTTATATAATACCAATTATTCTCTGAAAACATATTCCGATTCGAATTGGCTTGGAGATATAGTTAATAAGAAAAGTAAATCGATTAGTTGTTTCTTCTGAGATACATCTTTGATATCATGATTGTTAAAGGAAAAAAAATTGTGTGTCGTTT